>CM046443.1:81905389-82258780 GCA_025506515.1 Flaveria trinervia | reverse complement strand
GCAGTGAAAGAAAAGAAAAGAAAAAGAACTGAGGATGAGAAGGCACAAGAGAAAACCAATGAGTTGGAAGAAGAAAAGGAACAACAACTGATCACTACAAAAGAAAGAAAAGTGTGGTGATCAAAAGAATGTGAAGAAAAATCCTTGGAGGAGCTGATAAAAGATGCAGATGAAGCACACAGCCGATCATGGACAAAATCATTGAGCAACTCTTCAAGCAAGACTTTGATACAGCCAAACTAGACAGTGAGATCAGGAGGTTGGAAGTAAAGAAAATCCAAAACAGATGGCTGGGTATAGTGTGCTGGAGAAAGAGAGATTGGAGATCATGATTCGATTCATAGCCAAATATTTAGGAAGATCACTCATGGAGATTCATTCATGGACCAGAGACAGCATTCGGCTATAGCACCAGAATCTGTTGTCTGAGCAATTTCATAAGGGATAATATTGAAACACTTGATGAGGCTGGAGCTGGAAAAAGGCTTGAAATGGCAAAATCACAAAAGCCAAACTTACAACCAAAATGCTTGAACAACTTTCCCAATCACCCACTCAAAAACAGCCTACCCTCAAATCTCCAAACCAATCTCAAAACTCAAATCCAAACATCCTCAACCCTCAAAACCAATTCCTTACCACAAAAACCAACCACCCATCATCCATGATGGCCTAGAAGGAGGAGAAGGGTGCTGAGGATAGAAAGAAGATCATGAAGATGATAGTCTGCCACTCTCTGCTGTTCTAAGGGTACCAGAACCCGAAGTCAACTCATGATTACACCTGACTCACAAAGGGAAATGGTTAGAGTCAAAATTGAAGATGAAGAACAGCAGAAGCAGCACGATGAGCAACTACTGAAGATGGTTGACAAGGAATTTCCCCAGTCATCATTATACAAGCCATGAAAGGGCATGCTCAGAGGCTGTACACTCTCAGACCACATTTCAGTATCAAAAAGAGAGAGTGAGAGTATGGCCAGACCCAAGGTGAGCTCTAGAATACACAAAAGATCCATTCCACATAGATACAATGGCCAGGTTAGAAAAACAATAGACTCTACAATCATGTTGGCCATTGTAGTCTCACCTTGGGAAATACTCGATGAATTCAAGAAGGCTCATCAATCAAAATGACCCCTCAAGCCGTACTGGAAAACAAGATGATCAAAAAAGGGTTATTATATAAGAAGCTTGAAGACATAAGAAGAATGAGCTCCAGTTACTCCTTGAGGGCACCCATCCTAATGAATTTGTCTATAGGGAGATAACTACTGTGGAGTTGAAGAATGGCAGGACTGTAAAGTACCTATCTGAGTACTATGGTCCAGAGTTCTTCTTTGAAGGAGGAGTAGAAGAACTCTCCAAGGAGGAACAGGTTGTTCTCCTTGAGGCTTATGTTCGTGAGTCTTACAGACTCGTAAATGGGAAGTAGGTTTCATGGTTGGGATCACACTCTATGTCCAGATTCCTCAAAACAGAGTTCCCCTCCATACTAGCCAAACACATGATTAGAAACCTCTTCCTGGCCTGTGCTGATCCGATTCTCTGAAGCTGATCAAGAGAAGTCTTTGCCAACAATAATGGGACCTCAATAAAGTTAAAGGTTTTGGCTGCATTGGTTCAGGGGGAGTTTGTTGGCCAAAAGAACCAATGAGCCGGATCAGAAAAACCTTTAAGTCCCACAGACGTCACAACAACTGCTGAAGTCACACAGCTGAAGACAACAAATGATTACAAAGTCTGAAGACAAAGTGCTGAAGACAAAGTCTGAAGACACAAGTGCTGAAGACAGTCTGAAGACACAAGTGCTGAAGACAAAGTCTGAAGACACAAGTGCTGAAGACAAAGTCTGAAGACAAGTGCTGAAGACAAAGTCTAAAGACACAAGTGCTGAAGACAAAATCTGAAGACAAGTACTGAAGACAAGTCTGAAGACAAGTACTGAAGACCAAGTATCAGACGTTGTCACACAGCTGAAGAGGTCTTCTTCAGTAGTTGTGACGGTTTTCTTTCAGTAGTTTTATATTTTCCTTTTCAGTAGTTTGATCAGTAGTTTAGTTTCAGTAGTTAGTTTCAGTAGTTTAGCATCAGTAGTTTTATATTTGTGCTTAGCACTCTGATATGTTCTCAGTAGTTGTGAACATTTCAGTAGTTTGTTAAGTGTTAGTTATTTTGTAAAAATCTGCCAGATGTCACTATCCCGTGATATCAACAGTGATTGCACTCTATAAAGGAGTGTCAACCTAATTGTAATCGGTGAATGATTGAGCAGAAACATTTGATATAATTGAAACATTCCTTTTCACAGAAATATATTCTCTCGTTACAACCGTATTTGTTCTTAATGCATACGAATATCAAATTCTTGCTATAATTTGTCTAATTCTTGATCTTATTCCGCTATGTTACACTCTAATCCATCAAACTTGAGATCACTGATCCTGTCACTAACCCTTCCTCCAATACCATTCCCATTCATGTTACCGTTCTGTCACATTACCTATTCCACCCCCTTCCCCATTGTTATCTCCATTCCGTCTCCGTGCCGTTTTCTCATTCCCTTCATGACTCCATTGTCATCATTATGTCCATTGTCATTGTTACCACCCCCATTATTATGGTTCATGATGTTGTCACTCACCCGTGCCACTATGGTCGGGATGAGTGCTGCCAGTTGGTTAGCAATCATGGTGGCTATGTCAGGGTTTCCAGCTCTATGATGTTACCAGCCTACCCACCCTTATTTTTGCCTGCAGGTGCTTCCCCTACCTCCTGACCTCTACCTATACTTCTTGGGGCAACACCACCACGACTGAAACCACGGGTAATCATTCTGGGGGCATCTTTCTAATCATCATAAACAATACATAAGTTTCAACAATATCAAATACCATCCTAATACATAATTCATAATGTCTCAACGTGATAATCAATAGAGTAATATCCCAAAAACATGCAAAAACCCATAGTCTAACAATGTCTGAAAATGAAATATGAAATAACTAAAATATGTCTCTCAAAGCTTCAAGTCTCTACCGGTGCTCATGCGCCAACAATCCTACTCGTCATCACCGCTAGAGGAGCTAGAAGCGCTCGGGGGCAGGTCGGGGTGGTCACCCCATAAAATAGCCTCATCAACTGGCACTCGGAACCTAATACGAGTGGCCGAAAACACTCTCTTTCTAGCCGTCCTCAATAGCACCGGTCCTACGCCATTTTCCTAATACAGTCCCCTAGGGTAACCGGCACCCAGGGTCCTACCTCAGGGGCATACCTTGCAAATATCGGCCTAACAGATACCTCAAGAGCAGCTGAGGCGACAGGGGCGTTGGTGGCAGCAGGAATAACAGGTGCACTTGCTGCGCTGGGACTTCAGGTGCTACAGAACTAGATGGTCTAGCACGAATGATAGGCAACCCTAGCACAACATGGTTACCTATCTCCTCTTCATCAAACGACTCCCTCACCAACTCCTTGGGGTTGGACTCTATATCGGATGATGTGGACAACATGTGATCCTGGAGAACCTCTTCGGATTCTGACTCAGAGTCAGACAAATAAACTCAGGGCATTGCAAGAACTGATGGTCCAGCGGAAGACATCCTATAAGGAAAAGGTACTTTCCTCAGATAAAGCGGACCAAATGATAAAGAACAGATAGATAGAATAGAAGGAACATACATGTAACATCATATGCACACAAAACCCTAGTATTCATTCTACATGAAGGTTCCTAGGTTATAGTCTAGGTCAAGTGATCCACCTAATTCTTTATAACCTATGGCTCTGATACCAATCTATCATACCTCGCTTATAACGGAAACACGAGGATGTAATGGACATGATAGTCATAGCACATTGTTAATTATAGAGATGCAATAAATGATGAAAGTCAATGTGTCATGACGTCACCCACATAATGGAGACTTGTGTCGCAATTAGTCAATTCCAGGACAAATATAGTCATACAAACAAATAAGTATAAATCTCATAACCCGAGAACGAGTAGACAAAGCATAAATAACAAAAAGGAATCCCACATAATTATCAGAAATGTCCAATAAGTGTAAATAAAATAATCCTAGGGTCGTCGCTAAGGGAGCATCCTAGCTATCCTCAATGATTGTTACCTGAAAAGATATGCTCAAAAAGGTCAACATATTGTTGGTGAGTTCGGATGTTTAAATTATAAACAAAACTTTATGTTGTGTAAAAGTTTGGTAGGACATGAGTGCATACAGTTATAAGCAAGTACTATCACATGTAAACATGAACATCACAACTAAACCTACAACGTACACACAGAACTTGTCGGAACATATTCACCCTAAGGTCCGTACCTGGCCACTGTCAGTCCAAATAGTATACTAACAAACAAGGGCGGGGGTGTCAGCCTAATATTATGATGATGATGATGACGATGACGACGACGGTGGCGGTGGCGGCTGCGACGACGACGACGAAGATGACAAAAACAACAACAACAACAATAAAAAAAAATAATAATAATAAAACAACCCACACCTATTCATGGTTTAAAGAAAACACACCAAGCACACACACACCATAACACATACTAATACATCCTAGAACACACACAATACACAAGCATACACACACCACAATATATATAATTCAAAGACACATACACACCATATTTCTAGCACACACAATCACCCACACATATATATACGTACACCGTAATCACACACATCACATATACATACGGTAAGCTTACAACCGCAGTATCAAACATGCATACAAGCCTCGAAAAGGTAGAACACATACATTATAATCTATATATGCACACGCTCACGACGTATATAGGTATACACACACGCTCACAGCTTATATATACATACATACATACGAACAAGCATAGACATATACATACAAGCAAGCACACACACATATATATACACACACTCGAACACACACACACACAATTGTACATACAACAAACACACACACGCAAAGAGTATATACATACACCCATCACGTATATATATTTATATACAAACATGCCAACCACACACACACGCAATATATACATACATACATACATATATACATACATTATACATATATACATACGAATGCATACACATATTTATATTCTATGATTGGCACATACACATATATATACATACGAGCAAACGTACATATATATACATACAAATCGAACCCGAAACAACCAAGACGTTAACTCGACCCAAACGAAACGAAATGAAACAAGGTCTAACCGAGTCGAGTACCCGTAGAGAGGCTGATCAGTAAGACGGCGGCAACCGATGACGACAAAATGGCGGCGAAACGGTGGTTCGATCGGGGGAGGTCTCGGTGGTTGCACGGTGAGGAAGACAACAACTTAGGGTTGACTGAAACAATATTTTTTATATAAATAATTATTTTACACTCTAGCCCCCCAACTTTAGATTATTATTCCCTCAAGTTTATTAAAATTACAATTTAAACCCTGGACCTTTATTATAATAATAATAACATAATTAATTAAATAATAATAATAATAATAATAATAATAATATAATAACAATAACAACAACAATAATAGAAATATTGTTATTAGTAACAAAATAATAATAATAATAATAAGTTAATTATACTAATCACGATTAGTTTTATTAGTTATTATTATATAATATTTGTCTAATTTGAGATTATTATAATATTAGGGTGACACATAACAGATATATGAAGAGATTCGATTCGAAAATGAATTAATTATGCAAAATAATAAATGTATGAGAAGAGTTAACGAGTTTCCATTCAATTGACAGACCTGATAGTGATGGATGTCACAATAGTACTTGAGCACAACAACTAGAAACAACTATGTATTTTGATTTGGCAACTGATGTGGACACACAGGGTTGCTTCTTGCATTGGCATGAACCAATCTTCCCCATAGAAATTGATATCTTCCTGACGTGGATTTCTTATTGATGTTCCATCCTATATAGTCACTGTCTGTATATCCATAGAGATTAAAATCAACACTCTTAGGGTAACATAGTTCTAGCTTAGGTTCCTTTTAATATACTTTAAAATTCTCTTGGTAGCAATCAAGTGTTTTACTTTTTGAGTGGCTTAAAATATTGAGTAGAGACAACTGGCATATATAATATCTGGTTTGTTGGCTAAGAGATACATTTTGAGTGGCTTAAAATGATGGCTCGATACTGTTGATGATCTACTACTTCGCCCTTAAGATAAGGAGTTAAGGAACATGCCCTGGACATTAGTGTTTTTGCAGCTTTAGCATCAGTAGCTTAAAGTCTCACTAAGATGTCATGAACATACTTAAATTGATTTATGAATACGCCATCAGAAGTTTGTATCACCTGAAGCCCTAGGAAGAAGTGAGTTCTACAATTGAGCTTATTTCAAACTTTGACTTCAGTAGCTTCTCAAAGTCTTTGCACAATCTCTCATCTATAAAGCCAAATATGATGTTATCCACATATACTTACAACAACATGAGATTAATTTCAATTTTCTTTATTAAGAAAGTTTGTCTATGAAACTCCTGGTATATTCATTCTTCAGGAGATAGGTAGAGAGTGTGTTATACCATTTCTTTGAAGCTTGTTTTGCACATATATTCATAAACTTTGGATCTTCAAAGTCAAGTGGTTGACAAACATTTACTTCCTTATCTATATATCTATCTATAAAGAAATACATCTTAACGTCTATCTGAAACACTTTGAGGTTTCTTGAGGCAGTAAAAGCAAGAAAAATACTTATTGCCTCAAATCTTGTTATCAGAGCAAAAACTTCATCATATCAATCCTTTGCTCTTGTATGTACCTTTGTACCACAAGCCTTGCCTTGTTCTTGATAACAATCCCTATTATCTATCTTCTATTTGGTTCCTATGATAGTCTTTCCCTATGAAAGCATATAGTTTCCAAACCTTTTGTCTCTTAAACTGAAGAAAATCTTCCTGCATATCTTCTACCCAACTACTCTCTCTTAGTGCTTCATCAACTTTCCTTCGTTCTAGTTGAGACAAGAAGCATGCAAACAAACAAATGTTTGCCTCATGAACTTTACTTCTTGTTTTGACACCCACATTAATATTACCAATGACATCTTCAATTGGATGCTATTTATGAATTCTTAGTCTTGTGATCAATTGAAGTTGTTAAGACAATCCAAATATATGAAGCTTTTTCAGGTAGCTTAACAGATGGACTAGTGGTGATGATTTGATTAACTACCAAATTGACTCCTTCTTCTATAGTTGTCACGTTTGTTTCCATATCAACATATTACCTAGAACATCAATATTCATTTACATGCGACTTTTCTTCTGATGAGTATCATGATCAATTGATTGTAGATTCATCACATTTGTGGTACTTCCATGAACATCTGTTGATTGCAGTTGGATGGGATCAACAGTTGATTTTCTTTGATTGAAACCAAGTAGGAGATCAACTTTGTAATCTTCATCACTTGTTTGTGTGTCTATTGATCTTTCATCACTTGGATGGGATCAGTAGTTGATTTCTTTGTTTGTGTGTCTATTATCTATTTTTGGCC
The DNA here is from genome assembly GCA_025506515.1 of Flaveria trinervia. Lineage (NCBI taxonomy): Eukaryota > Viridiplantae > Streptophyta > Magnoliopsida > Asterales > Asteraceae > Flaveria > Flaveria trinervia. Next base: position 82,251,209 of record CM046443.1, on the reverse strand, counting down.
TGCGAATGTTCCTGCACATAAACAATTTTGTTAGTGATGAATGGGGACCTAAGCCTATTTAGTCTTGGGTCTTTCAAATTTTAGAATTTGAACTTTATTCTTAAGTGATGAATGTTTGATTTTAGGTTGTGGGTCATAATGACTTTTATTAAGATCGATAGATGTCTTTGTTCTACAGAATTTCTTTTCTTTTGTAGTTTTAGAAATGTTGGATGCTTTGACATCACCCTTCTTTTGATGACATTCTGAAGCTTTGTAGATGATGAGGCTTTCTTAGAAGTCTTCTTCTTGGGATTTGTAGTTGTTGATTTGTTTGCCATACTCTTTAAAAGTGCTGAACTTTTCTTTTGATCGACACTTAGATTGTTACCACCTCTACTGTTAGATGGTTGATTAGCAACTACATGCCTCTTTGAAGATGTTGATCTGTTGAAGTGGTTGGTGGATTTTGGGCTAAATGATTGTATTTACAAACTTTAGCAAAATGATCATCTTCACTACATATCAATAGATAATCTTAATCTTGTTCTTCTTTTTGGCTGACGTAATCTTTCTCTCTAGTTCTATGAGCTTTTTCTTCATCTCCTCTCTTTTGCCTCTTTTAATCAGCCCATGGTCAATAAAATCTTCAAGTGTTATTCTTTTTTTTTGGAGAACTTATCAGTTGATTTTCTTTCTCCTTTTGCATGTTTCCACACATACTCCTTTTGAGTTTGTAATCAACATGTATGGTAAGATCAATCTTCTTCTTTAGGATTTTTATGTTGTGAATATTCACAGCTTCATGAGTAGATTTTTGAACATATGGTTGTGGTCTCTTTTCTAAAGCAACATATCTTCTTGCACAACATCACTTGTCACGTGTTCTCTTGTTATATCTGTGTTTTAATTGAGATTTTGGTCTGATTGAAAAAGTCAGCCCATTTGTTCAGCTGTTGTTTACAAAAGATGGACTTTCTTTAACAAATTTCACCTCTCGAATCATTTTTTACCTCTTCTTTCTTAACTACTATTTATTATTTCTCTGTTTTCACTACCCGAGATTTATCATCAAATAACATATAAATAATCAGAACTACAATTTACAATGTATATAATACGAGCACCTAAAAATTAATGTTTTTCCTGACCATTTGATTTCTTATTGTTTTGATTATATTTCGTTTGATCTTTTTATACGATAAACACCCATTCGATTTATATTCTCACCACTTGGTGTATACCCACGAGAGAGTCGTCCATTACGAAACTACTGTATTTATTCTCTTCCCTCTTGTAAAGAAAGCAACGAGCAAATAGAATCAACCTCCAACAATCAACAATGGCGGAAACTGCTCCTTCTTCCAAAAGATGGCTTCCACTCGAAGCAAACCCTGAAGTTATGAACCAGGTTTTTCCCCCTCAATATTCTTGATTTCAATCCAGCATAGCTTTTATTTGATATGATCTTGTTAATCTTCTAGTGATTGTTAATATTGGAGTTGGGTTGATTAACTTTGTGGACGAATTAGGGCTCACTTGATTTATTATCTGTACACATCACTGAATTAAGTGGGTATGAACCAAGATTTTGTGCTATGTTTAAATCTCCAACATCTATACAACTATGATTCATTAATGTTTAGTAATTTGTTGGGTGATTTATAGTGGTTTTAAGATCATTAAGTATTCTCTATACAACCTCACAGGGACATACAACTGGAGCTTTTCTGATTGAATTTTGTATGATAACTCTGTTATGTACTTCAAAATATGATTGACGTCAAGGTTGATGATTTTCTTAAATGTCACTGGGATCTTTGTTGCAATCTGTTATGCTCCTCCCTAGTTTTGTCCTCTACTTCAGTGTTTGTATATTGCACTAGTATGTCTGATGATACTTTGTTTCTCTTCTTCACTATGCTTTTGTCTAAATCTTTTAAAGGTTGCAGCTTGAACCAGGGCTGGCTTAACCTATTTTGGGGCCTAAACCGAAGTTTAAAATCGCGATACTTTGTAGTTTGTAGGAAAAAAGACTTAAGATTAATAATAAAACCAAAAGTAATTCTGTTCATCACCCATCAGTGACCCTGGTAGCACTCTGTATTTTAAAGCCAAATTTTTGCCTTCCGGGAGTTGGGATTTGAAAAGAGTGCTAGCAATGTACAGTAGCGGTATTTAGCAAAATATAACAAACTTTAACAAATTGAACAGTGTTTGACTTTTAAAGAGTAGCAATTTTCAATATCGCTAAATAGTATTAAGCAGACATGCACAAGCATAAATTTTAAAATTAGAAGAAAAAAACTTATTTGACACAAAAGGAAAAAACAACACACAGTCAAGAAAGTTGCTTATGAAGAATCAAGTTTTACTTCTTTATATCATGTCTTAAAGACATGATTTAATATTTCCCTCTCTACATGTTCATTAATCTGCAAAATTTCAGAAATCTTGATGAAACCTAGTAAATACTTTGTATCAATTAATTAACCTGCATAAAAATTTAAAAATATAACCAAAAAGCTTGCAACTTAATGAATAAAATTCTAAATTTCAATAATCCTGATCAAACACTCAGATTATAAAATAATCAGACCCATTTCAATAATTTTACAGGGCAAAAGTAGTTATAATTGTTTGGTGGTAATAAGATAGTATGTCTGCTACAACTGTTGGCCCCAAAGGTACATATCTATAGGACATAATGAAGTAAAAACGTCATCTGTAAGAAATAAGGGATTAAGAACATGATCTGTAGGAAATAATGAGTTCAAAACATGATCTGTAGGAAATAACAAGTGACATAAGAAATTAATAGAATTCAAATTGATGTTCAAGAAACCAGGAGAAATCAACAGAAATACCCTGTTGGCGATTGTGAAGTGCCCTAGGTTCAAGCCACGCAGAGTAATGAATGTGATTCATCAGCGATTGTGCGAAATAATCACAATTAGCGCCTCATAAATGCGACGCTGCCCTTCCATTAATTTAACTATACCATTATGGACCAAACCAACAAAAATCATATATGAATTTTTTTCCTAAAAATGGTGTCCCTAAGATTTTAGGCTGTGATCTTCTTTAATGAGCTTGTAGTTACCCATCATGTGGTGACTTTTTTAAGTTGAATTTTATCTTTTGAGCTGGTAAACGAACTTGATACAGCTAGACAGGTGGCGGTGCCCGGATTTGCATCAACCACCTGGTTTTCATCCCTTTCTGAGGAACTAGTGCATTGCTGCATCATCAACAACTTACTCAGCTATTTCATTTGAGTGGGAATACATTCTTTCTGTGATAAACTTCAGGGCTTGTTGGTCTGCTTTTAGGATGAAGACCTTACCTAGAAAGTGCCCTTTCCATCTCTCATTAGTAGTTACTATGGTTAGAATACGTTTAGGCATAGAGCTTTGCTGCAGAGGGCAATTAGATGTTTGTTCTTGCTTAAGCCTTCACCCAAACCCACCCCTGAAGCTCGAGTTCCATTAAAAAAGTTCATTGAAGCTTGGTAGACCCTATACTGTGTTTTTGTCATTGATGTTTTGAAACTCCAAAATTGTCCTCCCATGATCCACACTCACCCACCGTCTTTCTTCAACAGATATGAAGGTTTTGCAATTTTCTCATATTCTCTTACAAACCTTCTGTAATATCTGCAAGACCTGGGAAGCCCCTTAAATCTCTTATATGGTTTTTGGTGGAGGCTAGTTAACTATACTTCTGTGCACTACTCGTACGACCTATATATTTAAATACTTATGAAAATGAGTATGTGAATGCAGAACACTACTCACTAGTCAAACTTCCTGTAAATGGTTTGAAGACTTGATTCATTAATTTTGGGAGTTTTGGTGCATGAGATAGCATAAAGGACATGAGAACAAATTTGGCCCTCATCATGAGTTCTCAAAGCAGTTTTATCATTGTTACTCTCTTTCATTCGAGTTCGGGGTATCCAATTCTTTTATCTTACTTCTGAACAAAAGGATTCTGTGTAGTTCATCTGCTAATTTCTCCTCTATGTTAATAGGAGATTGATTTTAATGGTTAGGTGGATGAGTTTTCTACTTTTCTGTACTCGACGCAAAATCTTCAAGTTCCTTCTTTCTTTTTAACTAATACAACAGGGGTCGCAAACTCACTTTGCCTTTGAAAGATAATTCATGAGATGTGTTATAGGTTTAGCTTAGATAGACATCTGCAAACTGGTAGTACTATTTTTTTTTTATTTCTACTTAAAGCGTTAGATGAGTTTAAACAATTGTTATTCATTTGCATTTGTATAGTTTCTTTGGGGCCTTGGTCTTCCCCCAGGTGAGGCGGAATGCAATGACGTATATGGATTGGATGAAGAACTCTTGGAAATGGTTCCGAAGCCAGTACTTGCTGTGCTATTTCTTTACCCTATCACACCTGAGGTCTGTTATCTAATCTTTTGAAAAATATATATTTTTTAATACTTCATGCTCTATGGAAATTGATGTGTATGTTGATTAATGTTGCACTTTACATATTTTCCAGAGCGAACAAGAAAGATTACAGCAGGAATGTATTAAACAGGTACAGATACCTATTGGGAATTGGCATAAAAATTTATATTAGGAATCATTCTTACTAGTTGAAGACAATTTTATTCAGACTTGTTTGTTTTCATGTATGATTAGAATCTTGTGTGACTGCAGGCTCCTTGTGATGGAGTTTACTTCATGAGACAAACAGTGGGAAATGCATGTGGAACAATTGGACTTCTTCATGCAATAGGCAATATCACCTCAGAGATAAAACTTGGTATACTTATATACCATTATTGATTTTATTTAGAAGTTTGTTGATACCCTAATATATATATCATTATCATAATTGATGCTCTTTTCCCAGTTGAGGGTTCATTTTTGGACAGATTTTACAGATCCACAGCTAGCATGGATCCAATGGAGGTATTATGTTATTCTAGACTTTCTTTTGATGGTGTGAAGTGTGAACTTGATGGTTGAATTTTATGTTTTGCTATTATGTTTCTTTATGCATGATATATATTTCGTATTTGTGTACAGCGTGCTCTTTATCTTGAGAACGATAGAGAAATGGAAGTTGCACATTCAGATGCAGTAGCTGCTGGTGAGACAGAGGTGAGTTGAAATTCCTGGATAATTGGATAACGCAACAATTAATAATTTTTCAAGAAACTGCTGAACTTTTCTATTATTGATTTTAGTTAAGTAAATAATCAAGTTTAAGTGCCAGTTTTACTTTATTGATATAACACGGACTTCTAAGTGCTACTTGGAATATGGTGATCTGATTTTATGTGTAATTGATTTATATTGAATGATGGTTACATTTATTGCAAATTTGCATTTCTTTATGCAGGCTTCTGATGATGTGAATGATCATTTCATATGCTTTGCATGTGTTAATGGTAAACATCTCTCTCTCTCTCTCTCTCTCTCAATTTGTAACATACTAATAACTTGTAAATATTGATTTGCAGGAGTGTTATATGAGCTTGATGGAAGGAGAACTGCACCAGTTTCACATGGCCTGTCTTCACCTACCACCTTATTGCAGGTAAACTTTGATAACCATGGAGCAATATTTTATAAATATATATGCTATATCCTCTTCATTTAGGAGTGACAGAGGCGCGTGTTGAGATAAACCTGAGTTTGGTTAGAGATAATTTTATATATTAATCGTACGCCGGTCAGTGTATAAACTTAGTAGACTACAACCACATGTAAAGAGGGACCATGTTTTAATCAAGTTTAGGCAAGTATTCACTATATAGCTTTGAGAATGTATTCTGTTTTCACTCTGAACTTAGTGCAAGTGTGCAACAGAATTGCATGAGTTAGTTTACAGGTGCATGTGTTAGTTCAAAGTTGCATGTGTTAGTTCAAAGTTGCATGTGTTAGTTCAAAGTTGCGTCTGTTAGTTTACACTAATCGTTTGAGGTTAGTGCTAGTTATTAGTTCAGTTCCAATGGCGAGAACTAAAATATAAAGATCTGTCAGGGATCCGGTGTAGATCCCACACGAACACAATCAAACTACAAGAGAAAAATAATAACAAAGATGAACACGCGAGATTTAACGTGGTTCGGTCGACGTGACCTACGTCCACGGGCTGCAACCAGGATAATACTTTTATTGCTTTCTGCCTCACTCATGAGGAATTACAAGTACAATACACAATATATATAGAGAATTTAGGGTTTACAACTTAATCCCCAAGAAAACCTTAATGGGCCAAAATTTAATAAAAATCGGGCCAGGTCTTTAATTTAATTAATCCGCCATTAAGTTGTCTTTTAACCCGGGCCCAAATCAAGACTCCACAAACCCAACAATCTCCCACTTGGAGTCTTGATTATCTTCAAATTGCCTTCCCTGTGAACACTTGTACCTCTTATAATCTTCCTCATCTTTCTGGTTGCAGCGGCCTTTTCATCGGTTAACCTGAAGGCCCGTTGAAGATCCCCCGAGCTTCAACATATCAGTCACGGCTGTATCTGCCCCTGACCTGTTCTCCGTCCCTACCGGCTCCCACTGAAACAAAATACCAGATCTCGGAACACCCTGAGAACGAACACTCTCCATATTCAACAAGTAATCATCTGAAGAGATTTTATTAGATGGAATACTAGTTCTTTTAATCCACTGTCGTTTAGGAATTGTAACCGAAGCACAACCTGTGCTCCTACTGCCACGAAATCCTTTAACTAGTTTCCTGAACTCTTCCATGCACATTCACTCTGAATCTTTCCTGTGACTCTAGGTTTTTTACTTGCAAAGCAAACCTTATCCTGCCCACGAGATTTGTGAACTGGATTTTAGTCTTTTGAACTAGAACGTTACTTCCTTCAAATGGTAAACTGACCATATACAATGAACCCATTTTCTTTCCACGAGCAATGACAAGATTTCCTTTAACAACTTTCCACTGCTTATTCCCGAACTTAACCTCATGCCCCTGTTCATCCAACTGACCGACAAAAATCAATTGGTTCTTCAAATCAGGAATCACTCTAACATCTTTCAAAGTTCATGAACCGGCTGAAGTAACTAAATTCACCCGTAACATCAAGAACATCATTGTTTGCTAGTCTTACCTTACCAAAATCACCTTTTTTTAGATTTTGCAATGCTTTGCTGCTATGGGTAGCATGAAACGAAGCTCCAGAATCCATGACTCAGGAATCCACACTGCTCTCCACGCTACAGATTAAAGCATCATCGTCTGAGTAGTCTGTTGCAGTGTTAACTTCTTTTTGATCATTTGGACACTGATTCCTGTAGTGTCCAACTTGTTTACAGTTCCAACATGTCACATCATTCCGAACCCTAGACTGACTCCTTTTTCTGTTCTTGCTCCCACTACCTCTGTTATTCTTTCTTCCCCTGCCAACATTCAGTAATTCAGTTGATGATTCACCTGAATTTCTTCGTTTGACGTCTTCACCCATAATGATATCCCGAATACCTTTTAAAGTGGACGCGCTGGTGGAACTAGTAATCGTTGTAACAGTACCAGCCCAGCTATCAGGCAATGATGATGACGGTAGTAGAGCCTGAACCTCATCCTCGAATTTGATGCCAACTGACCCAAGTCTTGACAAAATAGAGTTCAAGTTGTTGATGTGCATTAAAATTGAACTTCCCTCTTTCATCTTTGTATTAACCAGCTCTCGAATCAAGAAAACTTTATTTGCTGCCGAAGGCTTCTCGTACATATTAGATAACGCATCCATGATACCTTTCGTTGTAGTTTCCTTCAAAATGTTAAACGCAACATCCTTTGTCAGCGACAACCTAATAACTGCCTTGGCATTTTTATCTAAAGTTTCCTACTCAGTTGCTTCCATCGTTTCTGGTTTATCACCCAAACAACATCCAAGTCTTTCTGAACAAGCAAATCCTCCATTTGCATTTCCCACCAACCAAAATCGTTTCCATTAACTTCTCAATCTGAAGTTTTCCGTTCTCAGTCATTATCTTAAACTACAATCTGTTTATTAATCAAGTCAAAACTGAAAGTAGTGCCAAACACAACTGTGACCGGCTGCTTGAACTTGAGTGTTGGTCTATTGAACACTACCCTTTTTCCTCAGTTTTAAAAAATAGTAAACAAACAAGTTCAACAATGCACCTGAGAATTTTCGACTTTGAATCTCGGTATCTATATAAAAAGAATGCTTGGATAACCCAAAATAACTCCACAATATTAAAAAATATCCGGCTAAACTGACTGACAGTTGCTCCCGCACTAAACAAACTAAAACAAACAAACGTAAAATAAACCCAAATAACTAAAAAAAATCCAATCTTGATGTCCAACCAATAGCAAACTCTACTTAGAAACTGAAACAAACGAGAACATATAACCTGATGTTGTTTCTTTCCGATCGAATAGCGACGGTTCACGGTGGCACCTCTCAAGCCATCTAGTCAAAGGTTGCGGCTTTGAACCTGCCGTCCTTCTGGTCTGATGTGGGTGACAAAAAAAAGGCTTTGACCTATGTCCTTTTCTCACTTGCTGTTTGATTAAAAAAAGACAATTAAAGTCTTTAATTTTTATTGTTTCTGGTGCGAACTCCAAAGAAAATAACCAACACAATATTCTGCCTTCTCCTTGAATTGAACGACCTAACTTAAAAAAATAAAGAATATCTTTTCTCTAATTTCTTTTATGGTTCATATGTGGGGAAAAAATCTAACGGATCGATGGGTTGAGACGGCTAGGTTGTGAACAAAAAACCTAGATCACGGTTTCTTCTCGCTTTGTGTTTCCCGTGTGTAATGAGCCGTAGCTCTGATACCACTTGTTAGGGATCCGAGTGTAGATCGACATACGAACACAATCAAACTACGAGAGAAAAATAATAACAAAGATGAACACGTGAGATTTAACGTGGTTCGGTCGATGTGACCTACGTTCATGGCTGCAACCAGGATAATACTTTTATTGCTTTCTGCCTCACTCGTGAGGAATTACAAGTACAATACACAATATATATAGAGAAAATTAGGGTTTACAACTTAATCCCCAAGAAAACCCTAATGGGCGAAAATTAAATAAAAATCGGGCCAGGTCTTTAATTTAATTAATCTGCCATTAAGTTGTCTTTTAACCCGAGCTCAAATCAAGACTTCACAAATCCAACAAGATCATATAGAGGTTTGTATATAAAGTCAACCTCAAGAATTTCATTGTGGCTTAGGTTGTCAAATGTGCAAGAAGCACCCAAGGCCCAAAGATCTCGTCTATTGGCGTCACAAGAAATGTGCAAACTCGAAGCAGAAAAAACACAGCAATGCGAAAAATAATAAGTGTATATAATAGGCATAGTAGTTTTAATAAGTTAATACCAGACCATAATTTTTTTTGTACCAATCTTAATATTAATAATTAAAGTAATCAGATAATCAATAGTAAAAGTCAAATTAAATTAAAAATCTGAAGATAATTACAAAACCTGACTAAATGAACCATTAAAACAAAAATTAAATTAGAATAAGGACTGCAACTTTGAATGCATACATGCATATACGTCCTTTGATAGAAATGTCAGAACAGCTTTGACAGGAAAATCTGCTGCACTAGCGGGTTGAGCTATGCCAGGATGTTAGTAATAAACAAAAATAAATATTAATGTGCGGTACTTCCTTTCTTTTCTGTCAACTTTTTCTCCTTGCGCAAGGAGCCATAAGGAACCAGCTTAGTCTGCTTTAGTTCGGTTCGTGGCGGTTTTTATCTAAACGGCAAGTTCAGCCTGTGGTTTTAGCACCTGGATTCGGTGACCAAGGCCCTTGCCTCTCATGCGAATGATGTAGAGCATCGCCTTATGTGCCTTCGAGGCGTGTAGCCACGCCTTGCCTAAGCACATTAGGTGCTTGTCTTTGACTACATAGACATTGAAACGTGTTGGTCTGTGCCTTACAAGGGAGGGGAGCTTCTATATAATAGATACCGATAAGAAGGTAAATCGTTGTACTGATGATACAAGCTCATAGCACTTCAATCGAAGTCCAAGATGTGACTAAAGGATAGAATATGCACTATTATAGCCATCTAATATGAATTTACAAGTGACTAAGTGAGCATAAAACAGTTTGTGCTTATGAGTTCTAACAGCCATCTCATAAACGTACAAGGGTTAAAACCGAGATACCTATAAAGAAGATCTCATGGATTGCAATCAAATGTCATTCTAGGAATCTCCCAATGTTTTTGAAGCAATGAGATGTGGCAGTAGTCTCTTTATTTTTTTTCTTCTAAGCAGTTGACATTTCTATTCTTCTTTATGGTTTATGCCTTTTTACTCTCTTTTTGGCTCTCTCTATTGTTTTTTGGGTTTCCTTTCTTGTTTTGACTTCCTTTTGGTTGGTTGAGCTTTAATCCAAGTATTATTCTGTCTCCATTTCTGCTGTGTTAAGTTTTTCAAGTTATATGGGGATTAGTATTAATTTCTATGCTTAATATATATTGTTTATTATAGTAATTTTTATTTAAATATTATTTGTTTTGCAACAGGCAAGTCCCTTGAGTATGCCTTTGACAACCTAGCTTTCAACCCATTTTTTAGCTTTATTTATTTATTTAACCATGTATGCAATGAAGACTAACCAATTCATTTAAATAACTTGGTCAAATAGTTGGTTAAGCACAAGAGGCTACTAGTGGGCTTGTACTTTTATAAATTGTTTTTCAATTAGAGCTGATAACTTTGATTCATACATCATCAGTTTTTGGTTATTGCCAATTTGTTCAATATCCATCGGGTCTGAAACTCAGAACCTAGCCAAATATCAAACGCGTCAAATAGTTTGAACACGTTGGAAGTCACTCATAGTGTTATTCAGATCCTCATATAATATTTTCAATTATTCTGAAGTCCCTTTTTAGATCTCAGATTTTAATTTCATTATTGTTTTTTTTATTCAATAGCAACCTGCATCACATACATTTGTGTTTTATTTTGCAGGATGCAGCTAAAGTGATCAAAGGAATGATAGCCAAAAATCCAAACTCGATGAACTTTAACGTGATTGCTATCTCCAAGAAAGTGGGCACTGAAGCGTAACCACAGAGTCTTTGGTTTTTTTGCATAAACTTTGGTGATTTGGTTTTTGTACAACTTAAAAAGTTTCATAAGTGTAGGGTAAATGGTGATTATCTCTCTTCTCATGATGGTTTCAGTATGCATCTAACTTTACATTGATGAAAATTGCAAGACCAACCTTGATTAAATATATATAAATTCTTGGATATAATGTGTGAATCAAAGGTTTAGTACTTGAATGATAAGTTAGTTTAATCATTGAAACGAGTGGCGTGATTTTACGCCTAAAGAGAAACTGCCCTTTTGTGTCTGATGTGGAGCGCACGATTGAGATACATGCAAATGTATGAACAACTTTTGAGAGATTCCAGGTTCGCAGCAAACTGAAAGTGAAAGTGGGGAAGGCTTTGGAGGGAGAGCTATTTCATGTGCTTCAAAGCAGCGAACTTACAAACTAACTCAACAAATGAATCTGAGAGCGTTTGTTGTTTTACTTACAGCTGGTGTAGAGATATAATGACTAATAAACTTAGTTTTTGATATTCCATGGTTGCTAGCTAAATTGATATCACTAACATCCATCAAGTGTGATAGTACAACTACATTGGCTAAATCAAATAACCAAGTATATAATGGAAGGTCTAGTCTAGACGTTTAAATGTTAAGCATAACATGATATGTGAACTATCATGCATAGTATAACATTTATTGGATATATTTGTACATAACATAATTTAGTGGATCATCTAACAGGTAGAGATTAAAATACATGTTTGATATAATCACAAGATATATATGTTATAAGTTGTAAGTTGAGGATAGTGAAGTTTTAACTTTTTTATGGTTTTGTTCAAAAAGTTGCATATGTAAGCGTAAAAGTAAAAATATATCTACATGAGTGAGTATGAAGTTTAGCCACTTCAAATGAGCTTAGGACTTGGCTTGTTTGTACTCATTGAAGGTTAAAAGCACAAGAGTAGTAACATATAATGTCAAGGTAAGCACATACGACTATATTTAACTTATGTAGGTATATTGCATTTGTTTATAAGTTTGTTTTCTGTGAATATTATTTGAAATGAATCAAGGATTATACTATTATGATATAGAATGTTTGATGATTTTAGTGTCATCTTTAATTTTGGTTAATTGGGATTCGCTTAAGACCAAATTAGAAATTAGAAATTAAAATATATATTGATACAAGTTAGAAAGTGAAAAATACACACTTGATTAAAACTATTGTAGCAAACTTATCATCGGTATCAACTTCGATACCTCAATGGCAAAACGTTGGTTAGTATAGATTAAAGCAGTAGTAGCAAAACTAACAAGTAGCAACGTTGATCAGTAGCAATTCAATTTGTTGCTTATAGACAATCCTTAGATAATAACAAAGTTAACACTGATTTTGTTTCTGCAGTTGAAACAACTTGTAGTTGACAATTATGATGGTTATAATCATCATTTGTCATGTCATTTCTTGCGATGATTTATCGCGCCTATTTAACCCCTATATCAAAGAGTTATTTGGTTTCCAGGCATCAAAGTTTCATACAACTTCTATACCTTATTCTTGAAATCTTAATTTATTTGATTGAAGATTTAGAAACAACACCAAAATACTATCAATCTGAAGTGATTGCACAATTAATAGGTCATATTAGAAAACTTAAATATAAAACCCAACATAACCCAACATGGCAAGAGTAGCTTCTTGTCACTGTTCACTTACCATTAACCCACTCTAATAAACATTAGTAGAGTTGAGCCTTATCAACTTGTGATGATAATACAATTTTTTTGTTCGATTTAACATGTCAACTTTATAAAATGATAATGTTAAATACCCATAATATTTACCGATTGCAGACCAACATCCCGCCTAGATATATAGTGAAGTTTATGTATAAATTTGCGAGTTGATAAAATAATGTTTAAAAAGATTTTTCTTTTAATTGCACCTCACCCTAATTTCTATTTACACCTTACTCTACTATATTATCAAATTCAGGTTAACAACTAAAAATGTAGCAAAACTAGTAAGAATGTTTGGGCCATCTTAAATACAACCTAATGCACACCATCAAATAATAAATGCACCTTTATATTCTATAAAACCAAATTAGCTTCTTCTTGTTGTGTTTTATTTTTAATCTTTTTAATTATCATAGAGTCCTTGTTCAAAAAGTATCATAATATAATTAAGAAAAAAAATAAATAACACTTATTTATCATGTTGTTTTTTTATATTTACATATTGTGAGCTAGGTGAAATGTTAAAAGTAAAAAGTTATAGCGAGAAACTCTATTCTGATTAAGTCGGTCAGTTGCTTGTTTATAAACAATAAAAAATTTAGTTCGTTTGTAGTTATTAATGTTGTTTAATTTATTTACTATATACAAAAGCAATGAGAAATAACAAATAACGTATATAATGATTCATAGAAAATTATATTATATATTTGCATTCGAAGGTTGTTTAAATGAGTATTTAGGAAAAAACTACCAGCTTTTAATTATTACATAAATTAAGACAGGTTAAAAGGTTTCTTTAAAACTAACAAAAATGATTAACCAGTAATATTCAATAACTTGACGCTATCCAAAATGTGTATGTGATATTCTAATAAAACGATTTTTTCATATTATATTTTTTAATTATTTAAATACTTTAAAATATCTTTATCTAACACTTTTAAAAGTTTAAAAACAAATCGTTTTGGAAACAAAGTTATAATATCGTTTTATATTTGGGAAATATCTAGTGAATGATTAAAAAGTATTTAATGGCCGGGTAATAAGTAATTGAATTTTTTGTTTAGTATTTAGTGCTTTTTAAGTAAAGTGATATAAACTAGGGTGCAAATATCACTACCCAACTAAAAGTACTCGTTTACACCTTCAAAGTTATACTGGTTGTATAATTTTTACATCGTGTTTTAAACTGTTGGTAATAAATAATTATATGACTAAAGACGTTTAGCTAACGGTATAAATAATGCCTCCTCGGTAGAGAATGTGTAGAATTAAAAGTAAATAAGATGAGTACGTGATCGAGTTGTTGTACGTCAAATCATATCTTGGGAGCATCATAATTTATGCAACAAATTCCACACTATTTCACGTTTCATGTGTGATTTTAATTGTTAAATTTTCTTTATATCAAATCTGATGGAATGTTGTTTAACCTTTTTTCAGATTGGTAGAAAAGTCTTCAACCATCCCCAAAAAATAATATAAAAATCTAGATATCTATACATTCTTTTATCTTTTTTCTTGTCAAAAAGATATTGAAATTTGATAATGGTCATCAATTGGAAGGCACTAATGCCAATGGTGTGCCCTTGTGCTGATCGTGATGTATGTTGCTGATCGTGATGTATGTGTAACTTCAGTGACGGATCTAGAAAACTAGTTCAGGAGTAACAGATTTTTTTTACCTTACATCTAGAGGCAGAACCAAGAATTATTTACTACAGGGTCACAACTTTTTAATAATTAGCTTCTAATTAAACATTTAAATAATTTTGGGTTGTTCGATTGAGTCGAGTCAGAGAATAGACGTAATTAAATTGCATTGTAAAAAAACTTACATTTTGTCATAACAAAACCATTCATATTCTCTAAATTTCAAGTTTAAACAATAACTAGATTAATAAATTAAACATAAAATGTTTGTAATAAACAAATAACCATATAAGAGCATTCATAGTAGATTCACACACTATTCGCATCATCTATTTTTATTTTATTATCATTTATTTTTAAAATTAAGTTTTGATAAATTTTTACAGAAGTTTGAATATGAACCATACTTTCATCATTCTAACAATATTCCTAAGTTTTCAATACAAATTGTCAAGGTATTTAAACAAGAAACAACAAAAACATCAATTATTTCATTTTCTTTCTTCTTTTTTCTTTTTTGCATAAATGAATAAATGAAATGTGTATGACCATTAAAAAAAGGGTATTGTTTTGATATGTTATATACTAGTATTAAACTCACTCATGTTATAACAGAAGACGTAAAACCATACTAAATAATATTAATGACACACCACCACCAGTGATTATCAACACTGAAAAAAACAATAAAACAAAAAAATCGAATGAAAAGTAGACATAAAAACATTGAACCATACACTTACGCAAGCAAAAAATAAAACAATAAGTAAATTGATCTAGGACCAACGCGTTATGACATGATCGTTAAATTGAAAAAAATAAGTGAAAAAATATTGAACCACACACGCACGTTGTGGCGTGTTAACTCGTAAAATTTAGACTTACACGTATAATAGAAAATTTGTAAAATTTAAAAATTATAGAGGACCAAAGTTGAAAGTAAATAAAATATTAAGGTTAAGTTATAAAAGATGTAAAAGTATTAGGTTAAAATAAAAATGTTAAATATTAAAAAAAATAATTACATCCCATAAAACACATAATATAACTTATAATGCATACAAATAATTAGTATATATATTGGGCTTATTATTGTATTGGGTAGGGTAATGGATATTTTGAGTTTTTAGGTTATTTGATATGGGTAATGGGTAATGGTTATTTATGTTTTTATAGAATTTATAGTTTTCTTTTATAAATTATTAGACTTTTATTTATAAAATAAAAAATTTCTATGAATTGTTGAGTTTAAATTTTTTAAGGATAATGTAATTTATTCTCAGGGGTAATGTAATTTATTCTCGGGGATAACTTTCTTTTTACATAAAACCGTAAAAAAAATGTACACTACCCGTAACAGTTGAAGGATAGCGAAGGTTACCCCTCAATTACACATATGTCCGCCAGTGTGTAATGTGTTTAGAGAAAAACCCAGTGTGGTTAAATCAGAGCCATATTGTGGTCCAAATTATGACTGTGAACCAAACTGGCGATTTCAACTGATTTAGAGAAAAACATGATGAATCATAGAAAAGAACCGACAGTGAACAGATACGATGATGATATGGGAACAAAACCAGTGTGAACCTATGAAATGATTACAAACTTGGAGCTACAAAGTGGAAATAGACAAATAGTATATGTGAAGCAACCAAAAAAAAGTCACGGAACCCAAATACCCAATAATGAAATATCCAATATTATTAACTGCAAATTTCGAAGATGTACATAGAACAATTGAACATGAACGATTTTTGATTATTTTGATTTTGTTAGGCCGACTCTATAACAAATGATTAATGTTAGCTGATGAATGATGATTTGATTTTGTGAACGTTAAACGAATTTTGATACTCTTGAAGAGCAGCGGCAAATACCATGCTTACTTGTCTTATCCTCGAGATGACCTGCTTGGGCTAGGTACGACAAACTAGCTTGTGGCTCTTAACTTGTGTAAAATTAGCTTAGTAAAAACCGTTAACAAGTAGGTTAAGGTGATTTGGCTTAAGATATTAAAGATCATATGTACTTACGAGTCGAGTTTGAGTTAAAGATAGTTCACTCAATCAACTTTTATAATTACTTTTATTAAAAGTTATTCAATTTGAATGCTATTGACTTCTTATTTGAAATTATATAAAAAACCTAAAATTTGTTGAATAGAACCTAGATTTCAACAAATCAACGAGTCAATCCAAATCGGCTCGTATTGTTATGAGCATGCGTCGAGTTGAGACTGCCTTTACGCAACTTGTTGAACCATAAACAAAACTTGACTCCACATAATTCTAGTCTTATTTTGCCTACACAAGATGTATACCAAAAACAACAGGGGACCGGTCCTAATCCAGAAATATTCCTATAGTATCTAATTTCCAAATCTAAATTTGTTTGACCACCAACTTTGGTCAAAATTTGACTTCAATTACATTTATAAATTAACTTGTATACCTCTATCTGCCATTAATAAGGAAGCTCCATAGAAGGTCCCTAAAGCATTCTGTTTTTATGAAGTTAGATTCTTGAATTGAATTCTTTGTATTAAAGGTTAAGAGCAGCCGATGTATATCAAGACTTCAATTTCATTCAATTAAAAATACCTTAAATCAAACAACTATTCAAATATTGTTTGTTTCAAAGCAGCCGAATTTATGTATCAACAAACAACTACGTATTAGAAAAATGCCCACCAACTTTAAGTAAGCAAACTTAATAATATTAATAAATGAGAATTCTTAGAAAGACAGAAAGATGATATGACTTGGAGACCACATTTAGGTGTCACCTTTATTCTACGAATTTGGTTGACGGACGAATACGTAAAATAAAAGTAAAGCTTTGCAACAATGAATTATTTAGATTATAAACGTCTAATTTTACTATATAGATGGAAAATGACAGTTTTTGATTTAGAGATTAAATATTAATCATTGTTTATTGTGATAGCTGATAACATAACTAGTGGTCTATAGTAGTTCACGTTATCAATGTAAGTTATCATTACAGTGATATAACTAGTGGTCTGTAAAAAACATTTAAAAAGTTAGAATAAGTATAGCAAGAATATAGTGAATTAAGGATATTAAAACGATCAATGTAATTGTGTAATTTGTATAAAAAGAACATTAAGTTAAAAAGGTATTCAAAAAAGAGAAAATATCACAGAATAGTAACCAAGTTTCAAAAATGTTCTAATTTAATCACTCGTGCATATTTTTCTCAAATTGGACATCCAAACGATCAAATCGAGTCATTACCAAATTTTATTATAACAAGAAAGTAATGATAGAAAAGACATTGGAGTTAGAATTTTCAATATATAAAACTATATTAAAAAACATGTTAATTATGAAAAAAATAAAAAAAATGCCTAAAATTTACGTCAACGTTCTATATCAACTTTAAAAGATAGAAAAAAATATGTTACATAAGTTGTTTAGCATCATGTAAAATTTTGTTACACTAGTACAACATGATTATGATATAATGTTCATTATATTTGCATTAACGATTTATCACAATAACAATGAGTAACAATAATTTTACCCTACTAGTGATATTTTGGGTTTAACGTCCTCTATATATGTACATATATGTACATAGTATGTAATATATGTTGTAATTACATAACGTTACATCAACATTGATTATAGTATGTTTTAAAAATGTTGTTTATTTAAAAAGAAAGAGATTTTTTTACTGGGATTATGATAAAATTATTTAATGTAGGGGTTGTTTGTTAATTTTTGAATTATTAAATGTTGAACCAATAAAAGGTTTGAACTATTAAGTGTTAAACCATTAAAAGGTAATATATTGTTTAACTATTCAAATATAAATGTCTGACCAATTCAGATAAGAGGTCTTAACCATTCAGCATTAGATCTTTTAACCATTCAACATTAGACATCTTAACCATTTAGCATTATAACTCTTAACCATTAAGCACTAGTATAATGCTTAACCATTCAGAGGCAAATTTCTGAACCATTAAGACATTTGCCCGCAAAACAAATAGTCTGAACCATTAAGTGCTGAACCATTCAGACATTTGAATCATTAAGAGTCTTATTAAAAAGCTGCCAAATAACCTCTTATAATATTACTAACACCCCTTTATAATATTACTAGCACAACTACTTGTGTGTAACACTGGTGAAAAAAAATAAATATAAATATAAATTACCAATTATAATACACACATATGAATAAAGATTAAAAAATTGTGTATACAGTAAATGAACATTAAAGAGTTAAATATATAGAAAACAATATAATGTTTACAAATCTCTAAAAACTTTTTTGTATACAAATCTTTAATCAGATTCAGTCAACAACTTTATAAACTTAAAAAACCATCTTTTTAGAATGTTTTCATGTATCATAGTGTCGTGTAATTAAAAATATAAAAATTAAAGATATATAGAAAATATATTTTATTAGATAAATATTAAAAATAAGATAACAATTCGATTAATTGAACAATACATCGTTCTCAACCATAATAAACTTAATAGAGTAAGTTTCTACCGAATTATTGTAAAATGGTTGCCTCCATAAATGAATCACACGAACCTTGATTATATAATCACGATATGATATGTCAAGATCCTTTTAGAAAGTTACTTTTAACATTAATGATGTCCTGTTAAATAATATAATTTGATAGTTAATCAATAACGTACAAACAAGTATACATAAAGAAAAAAATGACTGAAGTGAAAGTTATGATTATAGGACAAATATTGTTAGTATTAAAGTTTATCGTTGAAAACTTCTACTTTTAAATCAAGCATATGTAATATTGTAATTGAATGCATAGGAAATGTGTCGATAATGATTATTTGATTATTGTGTGTATAATGAAGAAGTAAGAAAAAATTTTCATTCAAAATAGTTACGCTCTTTAATAATAAGAGAAGTCATTTCATAGAATTATGGATGTACAATAAATAGAAGAAAGAAATTGTTGTCATCTGTAATAAAATAATTGTATAATAGTTTATAATACATGCAATATCATACGATATTGTTAAAATATAGAATACTTTTTAAAAATTTGAAATTATAACCTAAATATTAGATTGATTGTTATTATTGGAATTTAAAATTTGTAAACTACATATGTTTCTCTTTAGCATTAAAATTGTTAGTTTTAATTTTGACTAATTTAGTTAGTTATTTTTAGATAAAATCTCGAATTGAATTGGAGATTAAATTAAATTTAAAGTTTTTAAATTTCCATTTTAATCATTAAAATTTAAAATTTAAAGTTTTTAAATTGAATTGGAGATGTTGTTTAAATAGAATTGACAAGATTACTTTTAAAACCATCTGACAATACAATACTTAAATACTTAGAACCTCGCCATGTGGTTTAATCTCTTTTTAGTATATATTAATTTTAGTAAATCTATGTATTACATGAGTTAAATAAAAAGTATTATATATAATAAAAACTTATTAAATAAAACTGATATTTTAAAATAAGGTGTGATTGAAATCTTCATTGTTATAAATAGAATGAAAACTTTATTTCAAAATATATTTTTTAAATGTCAATTTAATTTTTTATTATAAACCCAATTTTAAATTAGTTTTTATCTATAAAAGTATTAGTTTTTAAAACATCAATTTTAAAATATTTTGTATTTTTTTAAAAAAATTGATGTTTAAAAAATAATCTTATCGTATAAAAAAATATATCTTTAGAAATAACATTAATAAAAAGATATATTTCTTAATTAATTAAAAATTATTTTAATATAAATAATTAATAATATTATTAGCAATTAATGTGATTATTTATTGAGAAGGAAAGGGAAATTTTTAGTGAAAATAAATGTTTTGTTGACATATTATTGTCTGATTCATTTTCGATTGTTTTTTTTTTAAATAATCTTGCTCTAAGGATTCGTATGTTTATTATGAATTCCGAGTGTGTACACATTTTCCGATATTAAAATTCTAAGATAATCTAGCTCCAAATTTAGAATACAAAAGAACAAAAAACGTAACATAAGCAACTTAATAAGCATAAACAATGAACGATGTCGTAAGAAAAAAAAACCAACTCAAACCAAACGTGAAAATGAAAACCCAAATCATATATACTTTCAACACAATGGGCGTCACCGCGGGTAATCTTAATGTGCCTACAATTTATTTTCATATTTCATCTCTTCTCATATTGAGAATTGAGAATATGAAATATAGTGGGAGTGTGAGGCAAAATAATATGACCGTGATAAAGCATCTAATAGGGTATGCAAAAGTATCCTAAAAAGCCTGAAATTCTACACCTAAGTTATATAAAGTTAACTAATGTTATGATAAAGTTAACTAATGGTTCATAACAGTCCATATCGTCATAGTAAGTTTGTAAGTTAAAGTTACAATGGCAAAACTAGTATTTCATAACGGATATTATTTTTTTAAAAATAAAATATAGCAAAACTATACTCAAATTACAGATTTTAAAACGATCTATTTAATGATGTAATTTATATAAAACAAAATAAGACATACAAAAAAGTTAAGAAAGTTTTAAAAAACTAGTGAGGTTTTGCAAAAAGGGAAGGAAGATTTAAAAATGATAGAAAATTTGTTTGATCAGTTGTGTAAGTGATGTAAAAGTTAGTTACACTACATAATTGTGATTTTAGTGTTTGTTACGTTAAGCTTAACGAGTTATCGAAACAAACAATGGTTAACAAAGTAACCGTACCCTATAGGGTAGGTTCGCTTAAAAACTTAGTTTAATTTGAAAACTTGAGAATTATCATATTTTTTAATTTAAACACATACAGCTTTTCATACATTTTTATTTTAAAAAAATTGCATCATAAGATCACAACTTATTTTATCTTTAATTTGAATATAATATTCCTATAATAAAAATAAAAAAAATTGTTATACGTCAATACTACATATATGTGATATTACGATATAATATAAATATAATAAAATGTACTACACATATGTAGTTTGATATATTACATATATACAACACGTATGTCTTTCCATTATAAGAGGAACACATATGTCTTTCCAGGATTCCGTACAAAATGAAAGTTTTGTAAAAGTGTGAGAAGTAATCAACGGATGGCACATGGAAATTTTTTAAAATAACCAACATGGTCATTTTATAATTTTAGATGATTTGAAACTAATCATCTCCTATGTTTGTGGTAACTGATTTCCATGGTTTTTTTTCAATTTGATTTATGATATCAATCTCATTTAATCATTTTTTCATATCAATCATCATCGATAATTTAATTTTCTGGTGTCATATATTCGATCGCATGGCTTCTTCGAGCATCAACACTAATCCCGTAAGTAACGGTTTGTATCATTTAGTGTTTTATAATGGTTCATGTTTGTTCTTTTTAATTGTTGGCATATTGGATGTTATATGTTGCTATACACTGTTCTTGTTTGATGTCTACAATTTTTTCCGAATAGAACATTATATGTTGTTTTCATAGGATGTTGTAAATCGAGAAGATTTAATGCTTGGTTATTAAGTTGTGTATTTATATCAAAGTGTTGTTTTTTATTGTGATCACAAGCTAATGGGATATTTGATTTGAGTCATGTAGTTGGTGTGTTCATACTTAAGAGTTGACATTGTTTTCTCTAGATCTTCTATCGTAAGTATTGGAAATTGGTTCAAAGTTGATCCCTTCTCATTTATCATGTATATATAGACACAATGGAATAATATTACTTACACTTTACATCCTCTAACTACTGAATAATATAATACTAATACTCTAATATACCCCCTCAGCCTAAGGAGGAGGATCTCGAATGCTTAGACTGGACCGAAATCATTGAAGAGAACCCTTGGAAGGCCTTTTGTGAAGATGCCTGCAAGTTGACATCGAGAGGGAACATGTAACACACGAATATTACCCTGTTGAACCTGATCAATCTCAATGTGCTTGGTTCGGAGATGCTGGACTGGATTACCGGACATGTAAATTGCACTTACATATCACAATAAACAAGAGACGTTTTTGTTGGCGGCCATCCTAGTTAGAGTAGCAGATTTCGAATCCAACATATTTCCGCCACAACATTAGCTACCCCGCTGTACTCAGCTTCGACACTGGAGCGAGAAATGGTGGTTTGTTTTTTAGAAGACCAGGATAGAAGATTGTCGCCTAAGTGTACACAATAACCTGATGTTGACCGACGCGTGTCGGGGCAACCAGCCCAGTCTGCGTCAGTGTACGCGACCAGAGTGGAAATTGCACCACGTTTCATTTGAACCCCCATTTAACCATTCCCTTAATGTAGCGAAGAATCCTTTTTAGTGCATTGAATTGAAGGACCCAAAGGGCATGCATATGCATACAAACCTGTTGGACTGCATATGATATATCAGGACGTGTGAAGGTTAAATACTAAAGAGCCCCAGCAAGACTCCAATAAGTTGTGGGATCATCAACCAAGTCGCCATCTGTGGCACTTAACTTCCTAGCATTAACTTCCTAGCAGTGTCAACAGGGGTGGTAACAGGGTTGCAGTTGGACATGTTGGCCCGGGATAAGATGTCCAAAGCATACTGCTGCTGTGATAAAAAGAGACCTCAGGTATTACGAGTGACAGAGATACCCAAAAAATAGCTCAGTTTGCCGAGGTCTTTCATGGCAAACTCAGAAAATAATCAGTTCATCAAGGTTTGCTTGAGCGTTGCCGAAGATATGGTCAGAATCATGTCATCCACATATAGAAGTAAATATGCCGTGTCTCTGCCATGTTTGTAGATGAACAATGAATTATCACACGTGTTGTGACGAAACCCCATGGTGGTAACATAATCAGTGAACCGTTGATACCAAGCCCTAGGTGCTTGCTTTAAACCATATATAGACTTCTTTAATTGACAGACATGGTCGGGATAATATGGATGCCGAAACCCAGCTGGTTGGTGCATATAAACTATCTCAGAAAGATGTCCATGAAAGAACGCATTAGTAACATCTAGCTGATTAATATCCCATTGATGAAATAAAGCAAGACTGAGCACTGCTCGGATAGTAGCCGGTTTGACAACCGGGCTAAATGTTTCATAATAGTCCACTCCAACCTGTTGAGACTGGCCATCATAAACTAAACGCGCCTTATAACGCTCAAGTGAGCCATCAGATTTTAGTTTATGTTTAAATAGCCACATGCAACGATTAATATTCATATCTGGTGTCCTAGGTACTAGCTCCCATGTATTGTTGGTAATAAGGGCATTAAACTCATCGATCATGGCATGGTTCCAAACTGGGATGTTAAGTGCTTGGATGAGGTTTTTGGGTATGGGTTCTAGGGTGGACGTATGGAGATTAATAATTGGCATGGTTTGGAGATACTTGCCATACGTTGGGTGGTCATGGTACAGGTTGGGGGTGGGGTGGTGAGGGGATGGCCAAAGGTGTGGGCTGGGCTAAGGAGGAGGAGGGAGAGGACTGGGCCGCGATTGAGGTGGGGGAGGTTGGGCTGCAGGTGAGGTGGAGGTTGGGCCGAGAGAGTGGGTGAGTTAGGTTGGCCGAGGGTGAATTGGGGGTAGGTTGGGTCACAGGTGAGGGTGGAGGAGGGTGAGGTTGGGCCGAGGGAGGTAGGGTTGGGTGTTGGTGAGTGTTAGGCTTGGTGAGACGGGTGTAATATTGGAGGTTTGACATTTGTAATTTAGGATTTAAATGAGAGGTGGGGTTGGGTGTTGGTAATGGTTTAGGTGAGTTAAACTGTGACCAAAAGGAGGGGTGAATATCCGATGGGTCATTAGGGGTGGTTAGGAAATGGTAGTCGCTTGGCACTTGATTTGGTGTTGAAAATGGAAATATGGTCTCGTTAAGGACTACATGACGTGAAATAATGACAGTTTTAGTGGAGAGGTCATAGCACTTGTACCCCCTATGATTGGAGGGGTAACCGAGGAAAACACAAGGAGTGGATCATGAATCGAGTTTGTTGATGGTGGTGGAAGGAAAGAGGGGATAACAAAGACATCCAAAAATACGAAGGTCATCATAGGATGGGGTTTTGTTATAAAGTAATGAGGTTGGAGATTTGTTATATTTAATTTTGAAGGAAGAATGTTTTGTAAATAAGTTGCCATTTGTACTGCATGGTGCCAAAAGTTAGATGGTATGGAGGCTTGTTTAAGCAATGTTCGAATCATGTTATTTATAGTACGGATTTTGCGTTCCGCTTTTCCATTTTGATGGGAAGTGTAAGGGCATGAAAAATGAAACACCATACCATTGTTGGAGCAAAAAATATGAACAGCTTTTTTGTTGTATTCCTTACCATTATCACACTGGAAGGTTATTATGTTACGCTTGAATTGAGTGTGAATAAGATTATAAAAATTTTGAAAAATTGTGAACACACTGGATTTGTTAGTTAACGGATAAGTCCACAAAAAATTAGTGAAGTCATCAAGAAAGAGAATGTAATAATGGTGACCTCCCAAGCTTTGAACCGGGGATGTCAATAGATCACTATGTATAATATCAAAAGGCAAAAATGTAATTGAACAAGAATCATAAAATGAAAGTTTAACATGTTTCCCACAAACACAAGACTGACACAAATGTTTAATAGGAGAATTCTTGACGGAAATTAAATTGTCTTTATTAAAACTTGTAAGGAGTCGGGGCCTGGGTGACCCAGACGTCAATGCCAAATATCTTGAGAAATAGCAGCAAATATGGAAGGAGATGTGACTCTGGATAAAGCAGGCAGAGATCCCCAGTGCTATCACATCGGAGGATAGGAGTCCGCGTCCGGTAGTCCTTCACACGAAAGCCAAATTTGTCAAATTCAATAGCAATATCATTGTTAGTGCGTAAACAACGTACAGATAGCAGGTTTTTAATAAGGTTAAGGGCTATGAGGACATTGTTTAGGTATAAGGGTGGGTAGGGTGCTTTAAGAATGGTTTGGCCTATTCCAATTATAGGTATTTTGTAACCGTTACCCACAACAATGTAGTTTTGTATGCCATTACTATTACAAGATGAGAGAGTACCTGACGTGTGAGACTTGTAATTTATGGCACCGGTGTCGAGATACCATGTCGGGTCAGGATTCAACGTCATGGTGTGCATGGCTTGTTTGATGTTTGTTGGAGTGTAGTAATGTTCTGCCATAGCAACTGATGGAGGAGGACCACGAGGAACCATTATTGGTGGATGTTGCATACGTGCCGAGTATGGATTTATAGGATACGGGCAAGGTGGAATGGTCCAACCTTAAGGCTGCTATCCCTGAGGCTAACATCCCCATTGATTGTTCCATTGTTGGTAACCTCCACGTCCACGAGAGCGACCCCAGCCACGACCACAAGCTTCGCGTCCTCGATCCCTGCTGTGATAAGCCTCACTTTGATAACCATGGCCCCCTGAAGTGTCCGATGATGCAATCCATAGCTATTTTGGGGTTGTGGGTTGCTGTGTTTGCGGCTGTTGTAGATTTGCAACAGTGTTTGTTGCAGTTAAGAGGGCTATGGAAGATGATTGATTAGCCTTGCATGTCTCTTCCATAATTAGCTTAGACCTGGCCTCATAGAATGAAGGTAATGGTTGCATCTGTTGAATAAACATAACTATAGAGTCATAGTTGTCGGTGAGACCTGAGATAACCTGAAGAACAAGCTATTTTTCTGTAACCGGTGCATCCATGTTAGCCAACTGATTGGAAATCAACTTCATGGCTTGACAGTAGGCAGACATGGAGGGAACGATTCCAGTTTGATATTGGTGAATTTGTTATGAAGGTAAAGGGCACGTGTGTTCTTGTTGTCCTGGAATATGTCTGCTAGATTTTGCCATGCCTCTGTTGCTGTTGCATCTGTATGAAGAATCGTTTGAAACAGGTCTTTAGAGATAGTTCCATAGATCCAATTCAGAACTATTGCATCCAATCGTTTCCATAATGCATCTTTTGGTTTTGAAGAGGAGGAAGACTCTTCTTCTGCTGGTATGATGTGATCAATGACATCAAACGCTCTACAGGTATTCTTGAAAACTTCTACCCATAAGAGATACATACCGTTCTCCATGTCAAGGGTAACATTGATATGGTTACGAATGTTGGTGACAGTGGTGGCGGAATGAAGGTGGTCAGGGTGGGTATTGGATTTGGGTTGCTTGCCATCGTTGGCCGGCTTGCCATCGTTGGCCATGGTGATGGCCGAATAAAATTAGGGTTATGGTGGGGAAAGTGGCGGGTAGGGTTAGGGTTTAGGTGATCAAAAGAGCTCTGATACCATATTGGAAATTGGTTCAAAGTTGATCCCTTCTCTTTTATCATCATGTATATATGGATACAATGGAATAATATTAATTACACTTTACATCCTCTAACTACTGAATAATATAATCCTAAATACTCTAATAGTAGGCTTATAATAATTTTCAGCTTTTCTAAAATAAGTTTTTAAAATGTTTAAGGACTTAAGATCTGATATCATTTCCAAATTGTAGGACTTGTATTTATTAACTTTAGCAATACGTTCAGGGGTACAAAGATGTTATAATACCTTGGTTTCTTAATGATCAACCATCAGTGCTTGATTTGGAGATGCATCTTTTACGTGAAAACTTCAATAAAAGCCTTTTTCTTCAACAGTAACTGCAGCTTGCTACTTGGGCTTCTCAGTCTATGGAGCTCCATTAGTGTAGTTTAGTCTGGTTGTGCTTGGCCACCATTTGTCCTTGGTGCCTTGCACTCTCTAGCAAAATGTCTTATTTAATTACAGCTGTAACACTTCACCTTGCTTTTATTCAACCCAAACTTTCCACTAGTTGCACTGCTAGGGAACATCCTGCCTATCCTCTAGTAGAACTTTTTGGCTCTATGAGTGAGAAGAGCCATCCGTTGGACTATCTTCATTTACTCCATATCATCTGGATGGATACAGTTCAAGTCTTTAAGAGTGAAAAAAAGTTGCCACTACTTTTATCAGCAGACACAAAGGCTTGAGAATAGCTTGTCTATTGGAATGGGCTTCCTTAGATGTATCTATGCCTTAGTGTCTCTGGGAAAATGATAAAAGGAACCTTTTGTGAGTTTCAAGGTAGAAGATGAGATGATTCTATGGTTTCTACAATCCGTTTCTACCACACGAAGGGCTGAACTATGCTGATTATTAGAGTTACTAGATGGATTTTACATGTTCATCTCCATCTGGTATCCACTAAGGCTACCATACAACTCAATAAGAGTTAGGATCTTGAGGTTTTTAGTCCTCTTAATGACCATACAATAGTGTGTCCATTGTTTGAGAAAAAAGGGAATGAACTTCCTCATAATGTCCTTGTTCTCAAAAGTTACTCCAATATCCATTAGAGTATCACAATCTCAACAAATCTGAAGTATTATTGAGTCATGGTTTCACTTGTCTTAAAGATGAAGTTCTCAAACTGTTGCTTCAAGAACAAGAACAAGAACAAGAACAAGAACAAGAACAAGAACAAGAACAAGAACAAGAACGAGAACGAGAACGAGAACGAGAACGAGAACGAGAACGAGAACGAGAACGAGAACGAGAACGAGAACGAGAACGAGAACGAGAACGAGAACGAGAACGAGAACGAGAACGAGAACGAGAACGAGAACGAGAACGAGAACGAGAACGAGAACGAGAACGAGAACGAGAACGAGAACGAGAACGAGAACGAGAACGAGAACGAGAACGAGAACGAGAACGAGAACGAGAACGAGAACGAGAACGAGAACGAGAACAAGAACAAGACAAGAACAAGACAAGAACAAGAACAAGAACAAGAACAAGAACAAGAACAAGAACAAGAACAAGAACAAGAACAAGAACAAGAACAAGAACAAGACAAGAACAAGAACAAGAACAAGAACAAGAACAAGAACAAGAACAAGAACAAGAACAAGAACAAGAACAAGAACAAGAACAAGAACAAGAACAAGAACAAGAACAAGAACAAGAACAAGAACAAGAACAAGAAAAAGAACAAGAACAAGAACAAGAACAAGAACAAGAACAAGAACAAGAACAAGAACAAGAACAAGAACAAGAACAAGAACAAGAACAAGAACAAGAACAAGAACAAGAACAAGAACAAGAACAAGAACAAGAACAAGAACAAGAACAAGAACAAGAACAAGAACAAGAACAAGAACAAAACAAGAACAAGAACAAGAACAAGAAACAAGAACAAGAACAAGAACAAGAACAAGAACAAGAACAAGAACAAGAACAAGAACAAGAACAAGAACAAGAACAAGAACAAGAACAAGAACAAGAACAAGAACAAGAACAAGAACAAGAACAAGAACAAGAACAAGAACAAGAACAAGAACAAGAACAAGAACAAGAACAGGAACAGGAACAGGAACAGGAACAGGAACAGGAACAGGAACAGGAACAGGAACAGGAACACGAACAAGAACAAGAACAAGAACAAGAACAAGAACAAGAACAAGAACAAGAACAAGAACAAGAACAAGAACAAGAACAAGAACAAGAACAAGAACAAGAACAAGAACAAGAACAAGAACAAGAAGAAGAACAAGAACAAGAACAAGAACAAGAACAAGAACAAGAACAAGAACAAGAACAAGAACAAGAACAAGAACAAGAACAAGAACAAGAACAAGAACAAGAACAAGAACAAGAACAAGAACAAGAACAAGAACAAGAACAAGAACAAGAACAAGAACAAGAACAAGAACAAGAACAAGACCAAGAACAAGAACAAGAACAAGAACAAGAACAAGAACAAGAACAAGAACAAGAACAAGAACAAGAACAAGAACAAGAACAAGAACAAGAACAAGAACAAGAACAAGAACAAGAACAAGAACAAGAACAAGAACAAGAACAAGAACAAGAACAAGAACAAGAACAAGAACAAGAACAAGAACAAGAACAAGAACAAGAACAAGAACAAGAACAGAACAAGAACAAGAACAAGAACAAGAACAAGAACAAGAACAAGAACAAGAACAAGAACAAGAACAAGAACAAGAACAAGAACAAGAACAAGAACAAGAACAAGAACAAGAACAAGAACAAGAAAAAGAACAAGAACAAGAACAAGAACAAGAACAAGAACAAGAACAAGAACAAGAACAAGAACAAGAACAAGAACAAGAACAAGAACAAGAACAAGAACAAGAACAAGAACAAGAACAAGAACAAGAACAAGAACAAGAACAAGAACAAGAACAAGAACAAGAACAAGAACAAGAACAAGAACAAGAACAAGAACAAGAACAAGAACAAGAACAAGAACAAGAACAAGAACAAGAACAAGAACAAGAACAAGAACAAGAACAAGAACAAGAACAAGAACAAGAACAAGAACAAGAACAAGAACAAGAACAAGAACAAGAACAAGAACAAGAACAAGAACAAGAACAAGAACAAGAACAAGAACAAGAACAAGAACAAGAACAAGAACAAGAACAAGAACAAGAACAAGAACAAGAACAAGAACAAGAACAAGAACAAGAACAAGAACAAGAACAAGAACAAGAACAAGAACAAGAACAAGAACAAGAACAAGAACAGGATTATATTTGGTTTTCAAGAATTGTTGTATATTGCTCTCAAGTTCTATTACAAGTGTTACAAAGCATAAAGATAAAAACAAGTACTTGAGACACTTTATACTACATCCAACAGCTGACAATACTTTGAAAGCTAACTGAAAACACTAATCTAGACAACAAGATCAATGTATAGTAAAAGAAGATTTCCTTTTGAGTTGTGATTATGACATGCTATATCTCACATCGAATACATTATAAAAAGGATAAAATGTAGATACATATGTACCTAGTTTATGAGCTTAATGTAAAATGTCTTTCATGTCTTACATATATGTAATGAAATGGGTTTAATGAAATACAATGTGTGGTTTATGCTTATAATGTTTAATATTTCATTGATTATTGTGTGTTAATGCTTATTGAACTAACTATATAGGTTTGTGGTTGTTTACATAGTTCTTATTCAATAATGATTGAGAAACGTGCTTAAACTTAATCGTGGGAAATTCTCATGCGAATGGACCATACGCATGAATAACTTCATGCTAATGAACCAGTCGCACGACTGAACTAGGATATTGGATCAGTCGCAAGATTGTGACATGAGATTGACTTAGTCGCACGACTGAATCTTTAGTCGTGCGGATGGATCAACCGCATGCTTCAATCGCACGACTAAACCATGCAAATGGTTCAGTCACACAAATGAGAAACCCTAACCTATAAATACCACTTAATTCCTGGAAAAACATAATAAGTCGAATACGTACGCACTAAATCGTACCCTAGCCGTCAAGAGACTCAAGAACACCTGTTCCAAGTTCATAGATCGCTGTAAATCGTCCTACTATCGTTCTTGACATTTAGTTACATTCTTGGATTGATTTTACACGCGTTCTCACTGATTGAATCGCCAATCATATAGGATTCCGCACGATTTGAGTTGGTATACATGTAAATCAGACGGTACTCCGTACCGTACACGATCCTAACAAGTGGTATCAGAGCCTTGGCTCTTGATTTACCTGTTATTCAATCGATTTTGATATAAAAATCGTGTTTTTCACTCAAGAACGCAATCTTTTTGTGTCAAATAGTGTTCTAGACGTCTCTAGGTAAAAAAGTTAATGTTTTTCCGGCATACGACAATTTGGGTTCGTGAGAAATTTGTGTTTTTGCGTCAAAATACCTTAAACCTTCGAATTCTCAAAATTTAGCAGCTTTAGTCGCACGATTGACTCAATCGCATGACTGAATCCATCCGCATCTCTCATACGCACGATTGGACTTAGTCGTTCATCCTTTCGTACGACTGAGCTGCCTATTCGCAGTGTTCATCCGCACCTGCTCATTCGGACGATAGAGCCATCCGCACTTGTTCATTCGCATAACTGGGCCAACCGCATTGTTCAATCGCACGAAGTGTTCAATCGCACGAAGTGTTCAATCGCATTCCTTCAGTCGCACAAGTAAAATAGTTTGTTCTAAAGTTCAAAGTCGATAGTAATGGAGGATCAATATTCAGTGTTCACCGCAGGGAGGGATTCAAGGATTCAGAATCTACTGCTTCTGGAAAATGAAGTGGGGAATCACAATAAACTCCCTAAGCTAATAACGTTAGATGATTACCCATAATGGAAGCAAAGATTCGAGATTTACTTAAATGGAGTAGATCCCAATCCGTGGGAGTCGCTAGAGACAGGATATAGCATGCTTGTAGGTGCACATGGAGTCAAACTTACCTTAGGTGGCATGACTGATGGCCAAAAGGTAAAGTACAATGCTGAGAAGAAAGTATATGCATTGCTAACTCAGTCAATTCCTAAGGACATCTTCCATCAATTTTCTAAGAACAAGCAAACAAAGTAACTATGGGATGCATTGGAAACACAGTATGATGGGAATGCGTCACTAAAAGCTCTAAAGGCAAAAGCGTTGAAGAAGGAGTTCGACAACTTCTCGTCAATGGGTAAAGAGAGCTTGGATGACGTCATCGATCGGTTCTACAACTTGATGAGTAAGCCGCACCCTCATGGAGTTACAACGTCTATGGAAGACAAGGTGTCGAACTTTGCAGATGGGTTATCAGAGAAGTGGGTTTCGTTTGTATCCAACCTCAGATAGAATGATATGCTGGCGAAGTTAGATATCAACGATTCATTCTAAAACTGAGAGATGAAGAGTTGAGGATGAAGTACAGGGCCCAAAAGTCTTCATATGATCAGAATTCGTCACTGTACAACTCAACTCCACAAGCCAAAACATCTGGAGCACCACTTCAAACGACATTTGTGTCGAGTTCAGCTACTCCTTCTCAAGCTACTACTTCAGGATCTGACACATTAGGGTCATCTTGTACCCAATACATAGCACCTGAAGCCAATGCTACAAAACTAAAGACCGAGAATCTTGGGAATGTGACAGTAGAGGTAGCTAAGGAGCATATGGATCTCTTAGCAGCTGTCGTTCACTCCTATGGCGGACTAGTTTCTGGGAAAATTAGGAACTGCCATCTGGCAGATGAGGACTACGAGCAGGTAGACGAGACAGAGCTGGAGAGAATGGACATCACGTGGGCCTTAGCAAGTGCTGTCCGGAGAGCTAAGAAGTTTGTCAAGAAGACCAGACAGAACTTAATTGCTACTAAGGACACAACTTTTGGTTTTGACAAGACCAAAGTTACCTGCTTCAACTGTAGGGAAAAGGGGCACTTCAAACGTGAATGTGTGAAGCCCAAGAAGACAGGAAATGGGAATCCATTCTCATCTTTCAATCGTCAGGATAAACCACAAGTAGTCCTACTTTGTCAAGCAAGGATCCTAAGGTCTTGACCACTCAGGATGATGAAGGACAAGATTGGAGCTTTCGGTTTGTGTCTCTGGGAGAATCCAACATCGCTAGTGTTGAGGATTTAGATGATGACTCAGCAAGCGAAGGTGATATTGCAGTGGAACTCGTGATGTCAAATAATGAAGAAACTACAACTATGGTTGATCACCTTCCTGAAGAAGGAACAAGTTCAACAAGTTCAGAATCACCAGAACCAGAAAAGTCAGACTCTACTTTGATGGCTGATTCAACCGCACCCTCTCAGGTAAGTACTACAGATCAATTATTTAATAATCATGCTTGTGTTGAATATGATAAATTTAGGGAAAGCATAGATTTCAAATTTTCTAGGTTATTAGATCATAATGATAGCTTAGTAAAGGACTTGCAACTATGCACAGAAGCAAATAGAATTTTAAAATTAAATGAGCATAGTTACAAAGAGAAAATAGAACTGTTAAATAAACCACTTAGGGAAACTGAAGTTGTGGCTTTTAACCAAGCTAATGACATTAAGTTCTATCTAAACTCCTTAGAAGACACTAAGAAACAAAAAGCAGTTTTGGAAGTCGAAGTAAATTCATTAAAACAAAAACTGCATAGTTGGTCTAGCTCTTCTCACATAGTTCAGCACTTAGTGAGAGAACGTAACAATGGGGAGGGTTTGGGTTATAAAGTGGTTCATCACCACATGAGACCTTGTTGAACGCCAAAAGCAAACCAATAAATAACAACCCAGTCAAGGATCATGTGGTGTCCACTCCTCTTTTAAGTGATCCAGATTCCACATGTCAAACCATTGAATCTGTCTCTAAACAAAAGGAGACCACTTTAAAGGCAAAAGGTAAGATGCCTATTGTGAATCTGGATGAACAATTTGAAAAGGTTAATATAAAGTCAGGTTCAACCATGTCTAATTCTGAACCTAAAAAGACCATACATGTTAACCAAACACGTGCATCATGTCCAAATCCAGGTAAACACAAGAGTAAAGATGTTAACAAGGTTCAAACAATTATTCTGTTAAACAAGTTAAAACATCGAAACAAGAAGTGACTAAACCCAAAATGAATAAAGTCACACGTGTGTCACACACTTCTCCACAGAAATAGGTACTCCATCATGTCGAAAGTAGATCATGCTATAACTATGGAAAGTGTGGACATATCACATCTACTTGTCCTTATAATCTGGAGTACCTCGAACCGTTGGGAGCACCATGTACGTTGCTGAAGAAAACTCAAGAAGGCAAGTTTAGCGAGAAGGCTAAAGAGGGAATCTTTCTAGGATACAACATACTGAATAAGAGAGTTTACAACAACTCAACAGGTCAAGTAGAAGTGTGGTGTAACGTGGACGTTCAGAGATACACCACCCCTCCTGCTGGAAAAGGACCCGCATTCTTTTTCGACTATGATGAATTCTTCACGTCCTTCAACATTCCTTTCTCCACTTCTGACGATGAGTTAGCAACCAAAATGATGTATGATGTCTTAAACACACCAACACAAGACTCTACAACATCTGGTTCACAAGGTGTGTTGCCTAGTCAATAGGGGGAGCACTCGAGGTAAGTGACTCCTTTTCTGACGATGAACCCATGGAGAATGATCAGAACGATCAGGAGGAACAGGTTCCTACTAATGCAAGTCCATAAGCATATGATGTTAATGCCTCTGAATGTTCGGAACCTCACACTCCTACTACCTTAAATACGGAACCAAACATTCATAATCTTGATTCTGATATAGTTGTTCCCACCACTCCTAGATCACGCCTCAATGTCTATCATCCTCTGAACAATGTTATTAGGGATGTCAGATCAGGAGTTCAGATGAGAAATCAGCTATATTCAACTGATTATGCCTTGGTAATGGAATAGGGATACCTTCACGATGGTGCATATCGTGTTTTGTGTCTCAGTTTGAGCCAAAATACGTCAGTGAAGCCCTAAATGATGCGTCATGGGTGAGTGTCATGCAAGAAGAACTTCTTCAGTTCAAGAAGTTAGGTGTATGGACACTGGTGAACAGACCTAAAGGTGTTAAGGTCATTGGCACCAAATGGGTCTTGAAATGCAAAAAAGATGACCAAGGGGTCATAATCAGGAATAAGGCTGAACTTGTAGTTCAAGGATTTCTACAAGTCGAGGGAATTGATTACAATGGTATTTGCACCTGTGGCAAGAATGGAAGCCATTCATATCTTCCTAGCCTATGCCTCTTACATGAAAATTAAAGTCTATCAACTGGATGTAAAGAGTGCATTTCTTCATGGTGAAATCCGGAAAACGGTGTATGTCAATCAACCTGAAGGATTTGAGGATCCATATCATCGGGACAGAGTTTACAAACTGGATAAGGCTCTCTACAGGCTTCACCAAGCCCCAAGAGCATGGTATGAAAAACTATCAACTCACCTTGTGAAACATGGATTTTGCAGAGGTGTAATTGACTGCACACTGTTCATCAAATAAAAGGATGGTGATCTATTGCTTGTTTAGATTTTTGTTGATGACATAATCTTCGGTTCCAAGAACGAAGACTTATGTAAAGAATTTGAAGCAGTAATGAAGGCAGAATTTGAAATGAGTGCCATGGGAGAGATAAAGTTCTTTCTCGGGCTACAGGTGGATCAAACACCAAAGGGAATATCCCTACATCAGACCAAATATGTAGGGGATATTCTCAGTCAGTTTGACATGGAGAATGCTTCCGTAGCTGGGACTCCACTTGTTACAAACCATGATGTAGCACCCGACGAGAATGGTGATCTGGTTGATGCCACCATGTACCGAGGAATGATCGGATCCCTCATGTATCTCACAGCCTCAAGACCTGATATCATGTATGCAACATGTCTCTATTCAAGATATCAGGCGAAACCAAAAGTGAACCATCTTATAGGGGTCAAGAGGATATTTCATTATCTGAAGGGTACACCAACACTTGGGTTGTGGTATTCTCATGATGATGACTTTGAGCTTACCGCGTACAATGACTCGGATTATGGCGGCTGAAAAATGAACCATAAATCCACCTCAACAGGTTGTCAATTCTTTGGGAGAAGATTAGTCACGTGGCAGTGTAAGAAGCAGACATCAATTGCGTTGTCAACTTGTGAAGCTGAATATGTTGCCGCGACAAGCTGCTGTTCTCAAATCCTCTGGATCAACAGCAGATGAAGGACTATGGTTTGAAATTCTCTAACACTCCTATATTTGTTGATAATTCTACTGCAATAGCCGTAACTAAAAATCTAGTCCAATATCCTAAAACCAAACACATCGGCATTAAATATCACTTTGTACGTGATTGTTTTGAAAAAACTCTAATCGATGTTGTTAAAATATATATGGATTTTCAACGCGCTGACCTCTACACAAAAGCCTTTGATAAACCACGTTTTCTATATCTGTTAGAGGTCAACGACGTTAAAAAGAATAGTGATGTCATTCCAGAAGATGAACATGTTTAGTCTGATGCGTCGAGTCCATTTTTCTTATATTTTATTTTAGTTTATTTAATTACTTGTAGTGTTTTTATTTGTTCTCCAATTAAAATCCTAAAAAGCAAAATCAGTTTCTGTTTTAGAATTTTAGGGGTTGAATAGGTTAAGCTAAAAAAAGGAGGGAGGAGGACAGTTAAGCTAAAAGAAATGAGATCGTATCTGAGATATCGATTCAACGACTATGGAAAATGATAGTACACAGGAACAAAGAATTGGGACTTTAAATCGTATCTAAAAATAAAAGATTTAAATTGAATTAGATACGAAATTCAAAGTATAAGTCTGAGAAGTTTAAGCAAAAATAAATAGAAAAATGATAGTAAAACTAGCTACTACTAAGGTAACACAGAGAAAGTAGACCTAGAGGTTGCTAGCCCATTAGATGATGTGTCGGTAGATTCAACACAATAGATAAGTAGACCTCGTTGGTGATCTCAAGATCAAACTAAGTTGTTCAACAAGTTGTGGGTTATCATCTTATCACTGGTTAGCACAATCAACAGAGTTCCAATAAGGGGTGACGAGCAAAGTAAATGTCACAAATGTGTGCGGATGACCATAATATGAGCAAAGCACATGATGAAAAATGCAAAAAAGCAATCAAACTAATAACCTATGTTGTTGGTGCGATCTGTGCAAAAAGAATAAAATTGCTCAAACAAGAAGATAGGTTGTGTGCCTCTCTGCTGTGCGATGGCACTGACTGAGGATAAGCATAACCTAGATATTCGAGAATTCATTGTTGTTTCATGCCTCTCTACTGTGTGGTGGCACTGACCTGAGGCTTGGCTTCTCTTTGAAAGCTCTAAGAATAGTTTCTTCTTGTCAAAATACCCATAGACCACTCAAAAATCTCCTGAGGAATGTTGATTACCATATAAGCGTGGGATCCACAAATGCTTGTTGAAATAATTAAACCTTAAACCATTGCCAATCTATGTCAAAAGTCTGTGTATGGATTTAAGTGGACAAGTATACTGACAATCATCGTGGTTGCAAGTCTTGAAATTCCAAATCAATGTGTGTATCTTATAGTACTAGTATGATTTCTTAAACTTGCTAATGACTCTCGATGAAAACAAGAATCTAGCATTAAAAGATTTTGGTAACATGTCCTGAATGATTTGAGTACCTGTATGATTCCATAATGATTCGTTCTAGTTATGGTCAAAATAACTTGAAGCTGACTGTTCTAGAAATAAATTTGTTAGATATCTATCTTAGGGTTTCCACCTCTCACAAAACCTACAAAAATATGTTTTACTTTTGTTTTTCAGTTCTAGTAGTTTCATTATGTTTAACTTTGTCAGTGTAGTTGTTAAAAATCAAACTACGTATTGGAATTCTATCTGGGATCTAATCACTTAAAAGGGTCACGTTTGAGGTGATCAAACTTGCTTTCAAATGTTACATGGGTCACGTTTGAGGTGACAAAATGTTTTACTGTTAAAAGGATCACATCTGAGGTGATCAAAGGCTTCCAAAGTTAAAAAAGATCATGTCTGAGATGATCGAATGCTCGTAATGTTTTACCATGGGTAAAATGTCAAATTGTCATAAAGTTAAAATCATAAGTATGGACCAGCTGTACGATTAAACAAGATGAATGAGCCCAATCGCACGATTGAGGCACACGTATGGCCTAGACATGCGATTGGACCATTAACATGGGTCAATCCAAGTGATTGGATCATCAGAATGAACCAATCACATGAAGGAGAATGACCGAATGGCTCAGTCACACGACTGACTTCTAGTCGTACGACTGATGATGACCAATTGAGTCAGTCGCACAACTGAGTCTCAATCGCAAGAACCAGCTATACGATTAGGTCCAGTCGCACGACTGGAAGAAACCCTAGTATAAATAGAGGGGAAATCGGTCGCAAACCCTATTCACCCCCAATCGCTCATTTCTTCGCACGACTTACCGATACTCTACCCAAATTTCATCTGATTGTTCTTGGACTGTGATTATTACGTTCTAACGATTTCCAGTGTCTCTACAGGTAATGTGCAATGATTTCCAGTCAAATGCTCAATCGATTAGTCATCAAAAGATTGAAATTTAAGCCCTAAAACTTAACCGAGACTAACTGGACCAATAAACCGATAAAACAAGTAAAATGTTATTAGGTGCTATGTCGGGTGTTTGCAAGACTAATGAGCTATTTCACGACGTCTAACATTACGATTTGCTCAAAATTTGAATTTGAATGACCCAACAGTCTGTCATGCGAATGGGCACCTTGATGAACCTCAATCGCACGACTGAGATGGCCGAATGGTTCAGTCGCACAACTGAGATGGGCGAATGGAACAGTCGCATGACTGAACGTGCAAATGAGTTCAGTCGCACAACTGGTTCAACCGCTTGGGATAGCATACGACTAAGCCAAGTCGCATGCTCAGTCGTACGTATGAGCTCAATCGCACGACTAAACCTCAGTCACACAGTTCATTCGCATGACAAAACAGAAAGATTCAAATTAAGAACTTCATATGGCTATTCTCTTACACATACTAATGTTTATCTATTTTGTGTAATAGATGGCGAGTCGCTGGACCATGAGCACTAAGCACAACATATGTACTCACCTGGATCTCACCTCTAGGAATGTTGTAGACTTCTCTGGCATCATTACCTTTTTACGGAGATCGAGGATCTTCCGTGCCATTTCGACACCGTGCACACCATACCGATCCCTTCAGCAGGCCTTTTGGGAAGGCGCGGTTGTTGATAGGACCGTAGAGCCCCACTGCATTAGGAGTTCTATCTTCGGTCATGCCATAGAGATCACAAAGGAGGATCTCAGGACAGTATTAGAGTTTGGAGATGATGCAGACTGTTCAACTCGCTTGCACCCACTGACAGTGCGTGGTTGCTTTCTACGAGCCAAGTACTCGGGGGATATCACCGCAGGTGTGCTCAACAAGAGCAACTTGTGCCCCCAATTCAAGTACTTGGCACATGTACTACTCAAGTGCATTGCCTCCAGGAAAGGAGGCTTCGATGAGCTGTCGGACCAGATATAGAGTGCCTACGTGGCGTTGGTGCTGAACCACCTGTTCAGCTTCTCCCAGATGATCTTCACCTACTTGGTGGAGAACATCAAGGGGAAGGAGGGATTCTGTATGTATCCTCACTTCATGCAGATGATCATTGATCAGAAGCTCCCTCAGCTACCTAAGGAGAAGGAGGACGCTATAGTACTTGAGGTGATGGATCACACCACATTGGGCCGAATGAAGGTGTACATGGGGAAGCAGGTTAAGCCCCCTGTGAGGAGATTGTTTGGGCACCTGGCCCAGGAAGATTACGTGGCGCCCGCCAAGAGAAAGTGGCACCACGAGGACAGTGATTTTGATACAGAGCAGATAGTACTCCCCACTAATGACTCAGGGATGATGACAGTGGCGATGGTGGAGACATATGCCCCACTCCATCTAGGGCCACCACTACTAATGTTACACCTCCACCACCCACTCATGGAGATGCTGACATAGCTGGTTTCCGTTAGGATTTCAGGCCTGATGAGGAGGAGGAGAGTGATGATGAGCCGTTAACCAGAACGGTAGGCAGCAGGGTGGTTGCCATCGACCATGGGATAGAGGCGGTTGGAGGACGCCAAGCTGCGTCTGGGAGACTACTAAAGATCCTACTTCTACCCCAGACCAGCTCAGCATCCCAAGGGAGCATCCTCCTCGAGGGGTTCGAGGAAGAAGAGGATGGCTCAGCCCCATGGGATGAAGCTGAAAAGACGGAGGTTCACGCTGATTCCTACCTCCACCACCACTGCCACCATATCTATCACCACCCTCACCCACCCACTACCACAACTACCACCACCACTACTACCACCTTACCCATCATCACTACCACAACCACTCCACCACCTATCTACACTACTTCCACCACCACCACAACCTACCCATTACCACCCACACATATACCACCACCATATTCACCACAGCCACCACCACTACCACCAGCCACCAGCCTAGACCATCATCCCACCAGCCATTCACTACAGGATCCTTCCTACCTTCTGTTGGGGTAGAAGATCAGCTAGCAGCACTGAACAAGATGGTGCTGAAGCTGTGGGCTGCTGACGAGGAAAGCGCTGCACAAATCAGACAACTTGTGGAGCAAAACGTTGCCCAAGCACAACAGATCGCTCAGCAGGCTCAGCTAATCAAGGATCAGGCTCAACAAATGGCAGTTCAAAGTCAAGAGATTGCTTAACTCCAAGAGCGTAAAGTTTTATCCACTAAGAAGATTGAAGAGTTGGAGGATGCCAATAAGACCATCATGCTTAAACTCAAAGGCACAGAGGATGAGCCTCTGAAGATATGAGAGGGTGATGATGATGATAATGATAATGATGATGATGGTGATGATGAAGAGGATGAGACCGAAAGAGGAGATGATGAGGATGTAGGAGATAATGAAGAAGGTGGGGATGCATCTGCATCGGGTGCCACACAAGCAAGAGAGAGGTGGACCAAGAAAAGTAAAGATTAGGTTGCCTCAACATCAGCCCCGACTGCAGAAGAACATTTGATTAAGGACAAACATAATGATTAGATATTTATGTAATTTTAAATCATGTGTAATTGAATCATGTATTAAATTGTGTACATAATGTTTATATTTATTTAATGTTTACTGTCTTAATTATTGACTAATGGTTTATGTGTTTATATGTTTAAATCAAGCAGATCATTCATCTCAGCAAGATGAGTACGATGTTGCTCCTCTTCAACAGATCAAGTCTCAACTCAAAATGATACTTGATCTGCAAGGGATCGTCAGGAGGTCTATGAGTTACACTCCTGAAGAAGGAGAAATAATTCACGGCCTTACTGATGAGCAACTAGCTAAGATGTTCCGACTGAATCCAGATGAGCTTGTGAAGGATGCTCCTACTGTTGACATGGATAGTGACGATGAGCTTAACAATGTGGATGAGATGAGATTGAAGACGTCACAACATAACATTATCCAGAGTATGCTGACAAAGAGGGAAATGTAGTCCCCAATCTGGGTGACACCCTGTTAGTGATACATTTGAAACACTAGATAAGATGGAGCAGGAGTCGGAGAAGAAGAAAGATCAAGCCCAAGCCTCAGACGCCAATGTCAACATCAAAAAGGCTGAATGGGTGGCATGTTTTGCAGAGATCAGAGCCCAACGCAGTGCTCCAAAGCCTAGTACCTACACCAAGCTTTACAAAGTAAAGACGCATCTGAAGGTGCCAGGAAAAATCATAGCGTGGGCATATTTTGATGATCTAAATGTTTATGCTATCAAGAGAGAGAAGGGAATCGAGTACTTCAGATTCCCACAATATCTGAAGACTCTACCCGGTTTTAAGCTTAACCAGCTGGCCAAATTAAAGCTGTTATATGCTGACCCTCAAAAGATGTTAGGCTGGTTTGAAGCTACTTTGAAGAGAGAGTACCACACCAGGTGGGTCAACTTCAAACCTCAACAACCAACGAGGTATATCAGAAGATCTGAAGTTGATGCCATTACTGGAAAGCCAAAGATTGTGCTGAAGTGGAGTCCTCCACGCATAATGTCAAGAATCCCTCTAAGGAAAATGCCTCAGGACTTCACTCCACACTTTAAGTGGTAGTACTACGATTGGAGAACAGGTGAGGCGGTCATAGTTCTGAACAGATATGGAAAT
The DNA here is from genome assembly GCA_025506515.1 of Flaveria trinervia. Taxonomy (NCBI): domain Eukaryota; kingdom Viridiplantae; phylum Streptophyta; class Magnoliopsida; order Asterales; family Asteraceae; genus Flaveria; species Flaveria trinervia. Next base: position 82,209,181 of record CM046443.1, on the reverse strand, counting down.
ATGGAAACTATCAGGGTGTTTGACCCAATGTGGCTCACTAACTTGTCGGCTGATGATGTTTACACCTTATACAAGTGGCCACTATTCTATGATACGCAAGACATTGTACAAGCCCTCCAGTTCCAAAACGTAATAAGACTCTACTTTGCATTCGAAATATATGCAGGAGTTACAAGGGAGGAGAAGTACAAGAAATATGAAGAGCTGATGAAGAATGTTAGACAATAGAGTAAACTAGGTCCAAGGGGGAGTTTGTAGATACATATGTACCTAGTTTATGAGCTTAGTGTAAAATGTCTTTCATGTCTTACATATGTAACAAAATGGGTTTAATGAAATACAATGTGTGGTTTATGCTTATAATGTTTAATATTTCATTGATTATTGTGTGTTAACGCTTATTGAACTAACTATATAGATTTGTGGTTGTTTACATAGTTCTTAGTCAATAATGATTGAGAAACATGCTTAAACTTAATCGTGTGAAATTCTCATGTGAATGGACCATGCTAATGGACCATACGCATGAACAACTTCATGCTAATGAACCAGTCACACGACTGAACTAGGAGACTGGATTAGTCGCACGATTGTGACATGAGATTGACTCAGTCGCACGACTGAATCTTCAGTCGTGCGGATGGATCAACCGCATGCTTCAATCGCATGACTGAACCATGCAAATGGTTCAATCGCAAGACTGAACCATGCAAATGGTTCAGTTGCACGAATGAGAAACCCTAACCTATAAATACCACTTAATTCGTGGAAAAACATAATAACTTGAATATCTACGCACTAAATCATACCCTAGCCGTCCAGAGACTCAAGAATACCTGTTCCAAGTTCATAGATCACTGTTAATCATCCTACTATCGTTCTTGACGTTTAGTTACATTCTTGGATTGATTTTACACGCGTTCTCACTGATTGGATCGCCAATCAAATTGGATTCCGCACTATTTGAGTTGGTATACATGTAAATCAGTTAGTACTCCGTACCGTACACGGTCCTAACATAAAAGGTACAAAAGTAGAAGTTACAGACCAATAACCTTAATCTACAATTGATAAAAATATGGATATTTTCACCAACTTATCTAAATCTGTGAGTATCAGAGGTGGCAGCGGAAAGTTGTTTAACTTTTGTCAAAAGGTGAACAGAGAAAGCATGCCTTCTTTGTCTTTGGAAAAACCAGTCTTTGGCTTTAGAAGACTTTGTCTCTGAAACTTCAGAAGATTTCATTTTTGGCTTCGAAATATTTTACACTTAACTTATTTATCCTGAGATGTGTAAAACTTCCAAAGTAACTTTCCTTTGTACTTTATGCATGCATGTTGAGAGCTTTTTGGTTGCTATGATTGCATTAGTCTTTAAGTACATGTTTAGTATTCAAGGCCTTTTGTTTTGGGAGAATATATGATATTTTGGTTCTTGCTTGTTAATAGTATTTAAATAAATATATAATTGTGATCTTATGGTTGAAATATAAATTGTATTACTAGTCTCTTTACATTAGTGTTATACCTTTTTACATTAGTGTTATACCTTTTTACGTTAGTGATATACCTTCTTACATTACTATATATATATATTAACTTATGTTGGTAAGCACAAGGAACTTTTGTAGTTTTGAACAATTGTCACTAAAGTATTATTATTTATATATAAGTCTCTTCACACTCAACTACTCACTTCATTTGATACAATTTTTTTCACATTTCTACAAAAATTTAGGATGTTACTCAAGTCTTAAGAATTTGTAAATTTTCTTAGTTTTCTTTTAGTTACAAAAAGAATTTTTGATAAATTACATGAAATGATTTTATATAAATTTAAACATGTTATAAAATAGTCGGGTCAACAATAAAACGTTATGTGTTATTTGTAAGTACGTTTTGGTTGTTGTACGTTTCGACGTAAGTTTTGTTTGAAAACGCGTCGGGTCAAATATGAATCATATGATACGTTTTCATTCGACTGTAGAAATTCTGAGTTATTCTATATAGTTCGAAAACAAGTCAGGCGATTGTAATTTATAGTTTATTACGCGGAATATGACATCACAACACATGTTTTTATATGTATGTTTTGAGTATGTTTTACATTTTGACATAACTTTTGTTTGAAAAAAGAGTTTGGTTAAATCTAATATATTTTCATTAAACAGTATCAGTTTCAGTTACTCTACGTTTCAACGTAAATTTAATTTGAAATGAGTTAGATCGATAAAAATCTATATTTTATCACAACACGTATGATCCCGCGGCAACGCGCGGGGAGTTAAAACTAGTTGGTGTTGAATATTAGTGTTTATTTTAAATAAATAATATTGCTTATTTCTTATTTTTTATATTTAGGTCCGAACTTGTTTTTAGTTTGTTATATTTGGTTCTTGCTTGTTATTAGTTGTTAATCAATTATAGTTGTGATCCTTATGGGTAAAATATAGGTTGTATAATTAATCTGTATTTTTACATTGACGTTACACCTTTTTATATTGATGTTACACTTTCTTACATTGGTATTACCTTTGTTTATGTTACATCAATAAATTACCCCATGTTACATTAGCTTAATTACTCATTACATCAATGCACTACCCATGTTGCATTATTTGTAACACTTTTTACATGTATGAAATACAATATATAACTCACTTTTGCTACAAGTTATAGTTTTCAATGTTTAATGCAAGCTCATGGATGCGCTCAATTAGATGATAGGGGTTAAAGTTCAGAAGTTAATGGTGTTCAAGTTTAGAAGTTAATGGTGTTCAAGTTTAGAAGTTAAATGGTGCTTAAGTTTAAAGTCAAGATGTGATTAAATAAATGTATTAAAACTTGCTAGTGCAAGTAATAGTGATGGTTACTTTTAACTTCTTGAACTGCTTGCACTTGTACCTTACACAATGTTACAATAATTTTAGGCAATTTTTTTTCTTGGCAAAAGTATAATGAAATTAAAAAGTAAAATGAGATGAGGAGAAATGTTATTATTTTATATGAAAATAAATTTTAATAAAAGAAGTTATCATGGTTTAAAAAACAAAAAGGTAAACTTTTATAATATACAAAGTAAAAAGTAGATGAAATATTTGAGGATACAACATATTAAAAGTTGACTTTTGGGGTATTTGTGAAATGTTAAAAAATACTCTTTTCAACTAAGAAAATAATGTGAACACCGACATCTTCTTATGTCTTTAGAATTAATTAGGGAAGTTAACAAGTTTTTACAACAAGAATGATTTCTTAGTTGAACCTTACCTACCATGACAAAAGGACATCACCCATATCGTCTCTCAACCTCAAATTAGAGTGACTTAGGATTGGGTGTTGTGGGGGTGTTGATGGTGGCGGAGGATGAGAGAATATCATTTAAATTTTACAGTTATTAATTAATATTATATTTTTAAGAGGTTCATTGCAACTTTTTATTATTAATTTTATTTTTTAGTTTAAATGTAAAAGTAGTTTTGTCATTTTACCATTAAGTTAACTAACAATCTAATAACAGTTAGTGGAAAGAAATAAAGTGTTACAATCCCTTACAGAAAAGATGATCAATATAATTAGCGAGAGGCTTTGCCCTAATGTGCCCGGTGGAAGAGGCTTTGCCTTAATGTGCACCATTATGAGACATACAATATACAAATCTTAGCAAGTGATATTATATAAGGACAAAAAAATTGTTTATTCTTTTTACAAAACGCATATTATTGAATAACAATCTTATTAATAATGAAATTATAAAAATACTATAAAAAATAAAATTTTTGGAAAACAAAAGTATAAAATTTCCTTTAATAAAAATAATGCTATAGTTTAAAATGTAAATTATATAATAATATAAAATTTTCTTTATTAAAAACAAATGTTAATTTTTACGTTATATAATATTACTAACTGTTGACTAACAGATCTAAGTGCCATATATGAAAGAAAAATAAAATGTTAGGGATTGTATTAAAAATTTAAATTTTATAGAATAAATTTAAAATTTCAACATAATCACAAGGACCATTTATGTAATTTACTCTATATTAATTTTTATTAGAATGCTTATCTTTCATTTTGCTAAGGATTTTACTATTGGCTTCGTAAAACTATTTTTAATTATTTTAAAAAATTATTCTCTAATTATGTTGTAGATTAGCTACTGATTTATTGCTTTTTTCTCTTGTTTATTTTCCTATACGGATTTTGCTACGACTATAATTTACGACAGCATGTACACAGTTAAACCTTGATAAAATTTGTCTATAGCCAATGTGTAGCTATTAGCTAAATTAAAAAAAAATTGTCCGAATGGTCACTTATTAAAGTCACACGCTGGTCAAATGTTACACTTGTGAATTTGTGATGGGGAATCAAGCTTTTTACATTCAGATATAATTTCATTCCATGTTCAATTGTATTGACTAATGTCATTTCGATGAAAAAAAGTGCATATATATGCCACAAATTGTTTAAACTAATGGTTGTTTGATAGACTATTAATAATCATTAAGAGATTACCTTTTAATTGTTAATAACTTTTTAATAGATAAGAGGTAATCTTAATACTGAATAGTTAAAATATTAAATTTCAATCGTATCTTTTAATCATCTAGCATTAATGTTATATATTAACAATTAAAAGGTTATTAACCATCAATAGGTAACCTTTTACTGACCATTAATAGATAAATTTTTACTTATCATTAAGAGGATATCAAACAACATCTAAGCAATAAGAGTAAGCAATCTCAAAAAGCAATAATATTACGAAAAGTGTGAACATGAATCACAAACTAATCGAATCCTGACTAGAATATTAAATCCAGACTGCAGTTGCTGATTTGTGAAGAATATAAAGTTGGTGAAGAATATAACGTTGTTACCAGTCAGAATGAAAAATATAACATGCCTTTTTTGATTCGTAATTGACCTCTGAATTGGAGTTTGAAACACAAGTAAGCGTGTATAACTTGAACTTAACTAACAACTACTCCATCATCTTTACACTACTTTCCTTATAATTCCCATAAAATCAAGTCATACTTTCTCAACTTAAATAGCTTATTTTTTTGAATGGCAAATGTACGACTTTGTTTCGAAGGATAGATGTTATCTTAATTGGGTCCACTTATCTGTTTTCCAGCCAGGACCACACCCCCAACCCCCTTAGGAGGAAACTCATTGCTGAGAAAACCCAATGGCTCAATTCTAAACATTTTTGCTCAGAGTGAGATTTAAACCCATAACATCCTTTTATTTAGTTAAATAGCTTATTTTGAAAGGCATTATAAGAAGTCCCAAAAGTATTGCTGATGATAAGATACCTTATATTTATACTAAATGTTAATTCTTTAAATTCTACTAGTGGCATGTACCAAAGTTATATAAGAGTCAATCTATAAAAATAAAGCCTTATAAGATCAAATGTTTAAATACCTAACATATTTCTATGTATATAGTCATAACAATAATCTTTTGTCTTCTATATATAATAAAAAAACTAACTTTTAAGACACATGTTATGTTTCTATGCATTTTTAGAATTGTTTATTGCATTTCTCTTCTATTAATATTTTTGGTTTACTTTAATAAAAGAATAACTTAGATATTACATTCCTTTTCATCAATATTTTTTTAATTTTTTCCCATTAAATGTTACATAATTAATAATAATATTATTTAAATCTTTTTTAGATTAAAAGTAGTTTTTAACAAATTACAAAATAAATTTCTCTTTCCTGTAACATGTCAACCACGCCACCATACCAAACCGCCGCTGATCGCTACCACTTAGCACAACTGCATTAGCCAGAATGTGCATCGCATTGCAAGACTTGGATTATTCATGCTTCGACATCATGCAAAATCATTTTCGCTCCCGCGATGTAAAACTTTGAGCTTTATCGTCAAAAGTACAATAGTTAATTGTGGGTAATTAATTGTTTGTACTTGTGTAATTGGATACATGTTTAGGTTCATTTGTTGTATTACTTATCATAATGCTCCCTTTTAACTTTTGAAATCAGAGTTCATATTTTTAGTAACTTTAATTTGTTAAATTTCACATACAATACCTAAAAGTGATATCAGAGCCACTTTTACGCACTTTAAATATTATAATAATAATCTTGCGTTTTATTTGTCATAAAGTTTTGATTTTGACAAAAAAATCATGAATTAAATCTAAAGTTTTAATTAATAGTAACTTTAATTGTTCAAAGTTTGAAATCTCTATTCAAAAGTTCTTAACTTTTTGTGTTTGAAATTGATTATGATTCAAACCAAGCATTAGCGACATGTGGTTGTGTGTTTTTGGTTGTTAGGTTGGTTTTCTATCTTTGTATTATTATTTTTGAGTGTTTTGAAACCCTAAGATAATAGATAGGTATGTTTATTATTTGTAAAAGTAGTGTTATTTATGATAATTATAAATTAGAAGACGAAAAATTTGAAGACCAAAAGACGAGGACACTTGCAAGTGTCAAGATGGACATTTTAAAGGTGGTGGGAGTTTACAAGCTTAGTTATGAACCTAGACAATTTCAGATTTACCTAAAGGTTAAAAAAAGTCGAACAATATTACTTGATGCTCAGTTTATGTGTTTTAATGTTGTTGAATCAGGTTTGAACTTAACATGAGTATTCTTTTGATCGGTAGTTAACAAATGCGAAATCTAAGTTAACTATCTACTATCAAACGCATATAATACTTTGAATGTAAAATGACACAAGAAGTTCTTTTAAAGTATTCACTTGATTTACGTTATTGCTTACAAAAAAACTAATAACATAAGAGAAACAAGTAGGGAAACAAGCTAACTAGCAAAATATCCAAGTGCGAGGTATTTATATTTATAAAAGCCAAACTCTAGAATGCATCTTGATAATCTATTCTAGGTTAAAATCAATGGTATTTTTTAGTCATTGATCTACACATTATGGTATATATTGATGTGCATTAATATTGGTTATACAAATTTGTCCAATATCAAATAAAAATTGGTAGTCTAGAGGATCAACAGTTGCAAATGACTGTTGCCATCACTGCTCTTCAGTACTAACAAACTTGTGTAATGCAGGAGTGAATCAACATATACATAAATGCTGATTACACAATAATTCAACATATGAGGAGATGAGCACTAAACTAGAAGTTTAGGTAGCTTCATCATTCTTGTTATCCTATAAGTTCCCCCTAGGATACTACCCAAACTTATCATCAATCCTCAAGCATTCCTATCCATCAAAAATAATTTATACAAGTATCCTCCTATACCTCTTGTAGGATTATCATGAAACAGATCTACTATATCTCTCATGTTGTGTAAGGACAACCTGAAAAAGTCATACTATCTTACTTCATTCTTCCCCATATGAGTAAAAAGATAGAGGAATTGTAAATCTAGTGAGTAATAGTATAATGTATGTTCATAGGAATTACATCCAAAATATCCTTCTCCTCCTCTGTATTAGTTTCCGCTCAACCCTGTTTCCAATCTTCACTCAAGAATAGAAGCCATAGATTTGTATTTGTCAAGTATGCCTTCATATTCCTTTATAAGAGTAAGCATTTTCTTCAATTCTTTTTGGCTGAGTTTTAAAACCTACAGTTCATTCAAGTAGAAGGTCCTTGAGCCATCCTTATTTCAACAAAATATCTCTTAGATTTCAAGTCAAATCCCCAGTCAATGGTTAGAGTTTCATCATCTTTTAAAGAGTCTTCTTATTCAGATCTAAGAGATCCTCTTTAACAATTTACTATGAATTTTCAAAAGTCCTTTTAATTCTTATAGCAAATATAGAGAATGCCACTTCATCTTCCAAAAAATGAATTCATGGTGATGAGTGATCAGTTGCTTGTTAGACTGATGAAGAGATATGCTTAGTGTTTTGAGCAAGATGAGAGATAGGAAAAGGATATTATAATTATGTGTTGGGAGAGGATACAACAAAAAAGGTGGCTTCATCAACTTTAGCTTCTCCTTTTGTTTTGTTTTGTTCTAAAATCTGCTTTGATTTCTCAAGATGTGACTTGTATATCTTTAAAAACCTTTTCTACCTTTTTTAATTATGAGTCATTGTTTGGATTTCTTAACCATAGCATTGATAGACCAGCTATCTCAAATACATTTAGATTGACTAAGTGATTTCTTTAATATGTTACTCTTCCGGCAACTGATCTGTTAACAAAATATGCATCCTTACTTTAATAATGTTCCTATTCCTGGATTTGATTATACGCTGAAAGAGGAGTTTCAGGAATGTCTTCACAAGATTCATCTTGGATCAAGGATAGTATCTTTTGGAGTAAAAACTTAGATTCTTCATTTTTGTATCCAAAAGTACTTAGATACTCAACAATTTGCTCTAAAATGTCAAGAGACATATCAAGGAATTCCTTTTCATGATCATAGTAAGAAATCATTCCATTTGCAAAATTCCTCTTTTTTTCCATATAACCAGCTCCCAATATCTTTTTCCTTTCATTATTTTTCCCTCAACTTCAGGATCAAACAATCTTGCCTTTATAACTTCTTTTGGTTTAACTTTCTCTATGGAAATGACTGATAATAATGACTCATCACCATATGAAATAATGGTCTAAGAAGAAGGAGATGTTGACTGCTTAGTTGGCAAATTGGATGATTTTTGACTTGTTTTCTTTATCTTGCCTTATTGTCTTTTCTATTGCTCTCTGGCCTTTTCAGACTTTGGGTCTCACCGATTGCAACCTGTTTCATGATTTCTTTGATATTCATTTCAAGAGTAAACATACTTATTTGTACTACTTGTATACTAGAGATACCATAATGCCTTAGGGCATCTTCATGTGTTACCTCTCTCTCGACTCATGTTTGATCCTCTCTACATGCTTTCTTTCAGATTCAACACTCATTCTTTTTTTTTCTAACTCAACTAGTTTTTTCATCTTAGCATGAGTTTCTACTATCAAATTTGATGTTATCTCAGCCAAGCTCCACTCAATGATCTTCTCAAAGTTAAATCATTTTTGACTCAAGCTAAGCAATAGCGATGTAGTTTTCTTTGTCTTTGTCATTTTTTAAGCTTTGCGTAGATCACTTGTATGGATTTGGTACTTTTGCAGGAGCTTGTTGAGAGAATTTTGCTTGAGTGGTGCTTTTAGAAGTTTGGTTAGATGGCTTTGAGTTTACTTTTTGATAACTTTTGACTCTTGGTTTAGGAGGAACTTTTGATTTGGATCCACTTGTATTACCCATAAGATTGATTCTTCTTTTCGCAACTTAGATTCCTTTGCACTTTTGATTCGTGCAAGAATGTTCTTTTTTATAGATCCTTCTTGAGCTCTTCCAGAATCCAAATGTATTGGTTCTTCAACATTCCTATACAAAGAGTGTTCCATCCTCTTTGTCATCAAGGATCTTTTCCTTTTTTCATGTTCTTTTTTTGTAGAAGCTTCTTTAGCTCTTCCAGAATGCAAATGAATTAGTTCTTTAGTAATCCCATATGAAGAGTGTTCCATCCTCTTTGTCATCAGGAATCTTTTCTTCTTTTCTTGTGATTCATGTTCTCTTTCCTATTCAATAGTCATAGGTCTTTTCTGTTTTTCAGTAGAGATAGAGATTGCAGTGGATCTGACTATTGAACGTCCAGTAGATGCACCTATAGCCTTAATGGTTGTTTTGGGATCTTCAACACTTGTCTAAACTCTCTTAGCTTCATGGGTAACTTCTGGGCCATCTATTACAACATTCACCTTAGAGTTAACTAGGGTTGAAGTATCATATAGGATTGATCTAAGATCACCTCACTTGATTCTAGAGCTCAAACTCAGGTGCATCATTTTGATCTTTATGAATTTGAGTAGTTTCTTCCTCAAGAATGATGTTATATGTTTTCATGTAATTCTTAATGGTTGAAGATGCTCTTGTATATAATATCATTTGGTTTGTGGAGTCACCTATTGATTGAGTTTCATGCATGATAGACACCGTAGCTATATTGCAAGCTGATTTCTCTAGCTTGTCTGTACTTTAGATTATACTTTAAGTAGTGGAGCTTCTTACTTAGCAGATGATTTGAAGTTCCAACACTAACTCTCTCTTTGATGATTCCTAATCTAATCTTTTTATTTGGAGAGAAGGAGTTCCTAATATTTTAAGTAAAGCTATTTTCTTCTTACCAAGTTAAACCTTTTTGCTTAATCTTCGATCCCATTGATCTTTTGAATTGCATTTTCCTCTTTTCTAAGCTGTCATATTGATTCTTGTTTAGTAGTTCCTTAAATTTGGCTTTAGCATCAGAACTAGGGTTGTATTCTTCACTCCAACCGGAAGAGAATAGAATTAGATAAGAGCTAGTTATAATTTGGTCAACCAGATATAAAAAGATATCATTAGCTTCTTTGGGCTACACATGTTTTGAAAAATGAAGTTTGAATAACTGTAACTTTGCTTCCATACAACTTCATGGATAGGCCTCCAAAATCTAGTGGAACTTAATTCCAACCTCTTGATTTATTTGAAAGGCAATGAAGGAAGATATGAAGAATAATTCTCTAATTATGATATACCATTGATTTGGAGAAGGTTGAAGTAGGGAGAATTTCTTCATATCCTATTTCTCTGGATGTATCGCTCACCGCCTCTTTTGAGAAAGAAAATTCTCCATTGGAATCATTAAGTTGTAGATGAGAGTAAATTTTTGCTACGGAGATGGGGATGTTATGCCATTGAACAATAGTGTAACACCCGAAAATTTATCAAAGGAAGAAAATAAGGGTAAAAAGAAAGAAGTGTAAAACAGCCCAAGTTAAAGGGTTAAAGTTAGTGGGCATGACCGCCCACTACCCTGCTACACCAACTTCATTGATTTTTTAGAGAGAGAATTAAAGTTTCTTTGGTTTAGAAGGAGAAGAATATTTGCTTAAGGGTGAGTTTTTCTTGTGTTTGGTTCGGTTTCAGCTAGGTTTTCAGCCTTTGGACCGATTTTATGTGATGTGTGTGTGTTCGGTTGTATGTTTTGGTGTGTTTAAGTGTTTGAACTCCAAATGCTCTTTAGTTGGAGGAGTTTTGCTCAAGGATATTGCAGGTGAGTTCTAGCTCCCTAGTTTTACTTCTTTAAGCTTGTTTTGGAGCTAAAAATATATGCACTTAACTTTTTACAACTTTTGGTATGTGAACTGTAAGTTTGTACCCTGTTTGCTTGGGTGTATGTATGTTTGGTTATGCTTTGGTTATGTTTCCTGTTATCATGCCAGTTTTAGGTGCTTAGAATGTTAGAAACGAGTAAGAATATGTTAGAATGATGATTGGGGTCTGAATATAGTGTAAGTCAAATAGAACACTACAGATGCACTCAATATAGTGCTCATGCGCCTAGGAGTTTTACCATGCGCCTAAGTTTCCCGTGTGCCCAACTGCCCATGTGCCTGCATAGTACCCATGCACCTGCATAGTACCCATGCGCTTGCATAGTACCATGCGCTTGCATAGTACCCATGCGCCTGCATAGTACCCATGCGCCAAAGTTTCCTCATGCACCTAAGTTTTTCCCATGCGCCTATGTTTTCCTACGCACTTATGTTTTTTCCCATGTGCCTACGTTCCCATGCCCACGAATAGTACTCATGAGCCCAAATTGTGCCCATGTGCTTATGCCTTAGAATTGTTTTTTGAAATTTCTAGGAAATAGAAATTTAGAGACTAAGACTTGGAACATTTTTGTGGTGATGTTTACTGAGGTTATGCATGTTGTGGCATGTTTTCTTTATGTTCCTTATTACGTATTATTACGTGGCTTTACATGGTGTGTTAATACTCTTTTACATAAAGTACTATCATAATGAAGCAAAAGATCAAATATAATGAAAAATGGAACACAATGAATGAAAGTCTTGCAAGCAAAATGTAAGGAGGTTCACAATTCAGTGAGAGTTGTTAGCTCAACTGTGTGTTATATAGCGTGCAATCTTGGCTAGCCCATGAGGGTTCACACATAGGGGGACTCGGTCTTGGTGACTAATTCAATATGTGCGAAATGGGATCCTTGTCGCTTAACCCTCGAGAATGAAGTGGCTTTGTGCCCGACGATGATGATCGGGGTTTAGCTTATGTACGAAACAAACGAATACGTGCAATAATGAAAGATAATAATAATATTACCTTGATATATGTATGATGAATGATCATGTACGAAAGTAAAGATAATGTTTTAAACGAATGGAAAGCAGTTTATTTATAAAAACTAGAACTCACTCAACAACACTAACTTTTATGCATTTTCAGTTGGCAGGTATCTTGTTGTAGGGGATGTCACGAGGTTGAAACTATTTGGCAAATAAAGACTCGCAACCATTTTTTTTACAGAAATAATGTTTTTGTTTTTGAATGCAACTAAATATCATTTTGTAATTTTAGCAACGATGGATTATTTGGCAAAAACAATTATTCTAATGAATCTTAATGTGCTTTATATATTATGCGCGATGAACGTCCAACTATAAGCATACCGGGAACAGGTCCTTACAAGTTGGTAAATTATTTTAAAAACTTAAACTTGAATTGAAATGAGACCAAATAGAAGGATGCCAACCCAACTAGCTACGTGCCATCAGATAATTTCCTTAAAAATTATCCAGTATTACACGCGCGTTATTTGATTTATGTGCTCTTAGTAGATTTGAATACTAATGTAATCTAGATAGAAAATGCTTGGGGGATGAAAAGTAAAGTAAGTGGCTAATCACAATTGGCCATTTTAATTAGAGACTTACTATACTATACATACAATGAGTTATTACCTTGAATGATCATGTTGGTGTTTGAATCTTATAGTATTTAGGCAATGGCTGGTGGTAGATCTTCGAGGGCTTCGCAAGGTGGAGGTCGTGGTGGACATGGTATTGAGTCGCGTGTCACGAGGAACAGGGCTCAGGCTACCGAATGGCACCTGAAGAGCCCAAGATCCATCACTAGGAAGGCGGTGATGAGAGCGCTAATTTGAGGGCCTTAGTGAAGGAGGCGGTAGTTGAGGAGGTCCATCAGGTCATGCAGACTATTCTGCCATCTGCGGTGACCAAAGTGTTTAGAGCCGTGAGGGAGGATGAGAAGAGGGAAAAGAAGAAGACCTCTGAGAGGGGTAATGATGAGAGAGGAGAAAAAGAGCAATCAGAGAGTGAGATAGTCGTCTTGAGTGATGAGGGAGAGGAAGAAGCTGTGCAAGAAACAACACAGGGCTAAAACTATAGAGCCTTTCAAGGGTGTAAGCCCCCAACTTTTGATGGTAATGGTAACACTGCTACTTCTCAACAATGGTGAGAGAAATAGAGGCTATGTTGGAGTTCATCTAATGTAGGGAGGATCAAAAGGTGAAGTTTGCTACCTATTTATTTGTGGACTCGGCTTTATGTTGGTCGGACAATATAGTTCAGGCCGAGGGTAGCACAATAATCACACATAAAACATATAATTTTACATTTACAATTTCTAAAACATTGCATCAGAATAAATTTGAACCATTTCATATAATCATAATTGCTTTTACAAAACAATACATTGCAGTTAACTGTTACAAAATATCATAATTTGTATTACATCACAAAAATATTATCGTAACATGAAATGGATGCCATCCAAAATAATCCAAGTAACTGCCCCGTCCCATACGCAACAACAATTACCTGCCATCTGGAAAACATAAAAGTCAGCATCTTGAGTGAGTTCTAGTTTTATTAAATATAATGCTTTTCTTTCTTTTAAAACCGTTCTTTACTTTCATTCGCGATCATACATCATGCATACACATAGATAGTAATTTACTATTATCTTTCATCATCGTTCGCTAACTTTCATTCGTCAACATCGTATGTCATCATTATCATTCGTTATCTTTCTTACCGTACCATACGTACATTCATTAACTTCCGATGACATGTACAGTACCCTGAACATTGTGCACGAAGCTGAACCTTAGGCCTAGGGCAAGTACACTCATCAATCTCCTTCATCTTTCATTCCAGACCAATGCCATATGCTATACCCTGAACATTGTGCACAAAGCTAGTTACTGAGCCTGAGGTCTATCATAGACCCTAAACATTATGCACGAAGCTGACTACAATACCTAGGGAAAGCGGCAAAGGTCCCATACATATGGTCACTCACAAAGATTAGACCCCATTGTGCATCCTTCCGGGGTAGCTAACCCGTACACAGTTGAGCTAATACCCTTCATTGGGTGTGAACCTCCATACATTGCTTGCAAGACTTTTCATTTCTTTCATTCATTCATTAATGCATGCATTCGTTCATTCTTTACGTTCCTCATTTCATTATCTTCCGCTTTCCATAACATACTACTTTACACTATTGATATTAATCATATCACGCAAAGCCACAGAAAATAAACATACATAACAACCAACTTAACATAACATAACATAGCATACATAGCATCATCCATCACATCACATATGACATCTTAAAGTCAACTTAGATTACCCCTGGAAACCTCCCAAGTCAAAGCCTACACTTTACATTTTTCCCCAAAATTCAGAAAAATATTTTAAGTCTTAGGCTCATGGGCACTATACAGGCACATGGCCTTCTGGGTGCATGGGAACACTTAGGCGCATGGGAAAAGTTCTGGGTGTATAGGCACTATTGGGGCGCATGACCCAACACTTAGGCATTTCAGGCAATTCTAGGCGCATAAGCACTATGCAGGTGCATGAGTGCTTAGGCGCATGGGTGGTTTTGGGCGCATAGACACTTAGGAAAATTTTAGCCTATTCTAGGCGCATGGATACTATTCAGGCACATGGGTTTTGGGCGCATGGGACTATACTTCGACAATTTGACCGTTGGATGCATGGGCACTATTTCAGGCGCATGGATCGCCAACTCAAACTAATAACATCATAATTAGTCCAACATCACCAATTCATCATGTTCTAAGCCTAGTTCTAGCATTCTAAGCAACAAAACATGAACATGGCAATATCATAACATCAAGAACACCCAATCAAAACCACCCACATTCACACATACATATTCATATGGGTACAAAACCCACTTTAATAAAAACATTCATAAATGCATTTCCAACCCTAAAATCAGTTAAAACATGTAAAAAGGGGGTTCTAGAACTCACCTTTGACAACCTTCGAGTATGACTTCTTCAAACCCGATTGCAAATTGAGTCCAACCATCTAGAAACCCACTAAACACACACCCGAACACAAAATCATACACATAAGCATACCACCGAGGCATAGGTTGGTCAAGAACATCTTAAAACCAAGAAGTTTTACCTTAAATTTGAATTCTTCTTCTTCCTTCTTCACAATCCGAAAATTCATCTATTCTCCTTTCTCTCTCTAGAAATCCGGTGAAAAGAAGTGTGCAAGGAAGTGTGGATGGCCATGCCCACTTTATGTACCAACTTTTATACTTTTTGTCCGCTTGACACATTTAGCCCCTTAACTTTGGTTGAATTGTGTTTGCCCCTTTTTCTATGCTTTTATTCTTTCTTTCTCATCCTTAAAAATATTCGGGTATTTTAAGTCCAACCCCCTTATATAGGTTTCGTCTCCGAAACCTATTATTCCTCAAACAAATATGGGTAATACTGCGTTATCTCTTCTTTAGTCTCCCACGTAGATTCGGATCCCTTCCTGTGCTTCCACCGTACACGCACTAGGGAAACCACTTTATTTCTAACTGTTTCTCCTTGCGATCAATGATAGCCACTAGTTGCTCCACATAATTGAGCCTTTCATCAACTTCAATATCCTCCAGTGGCACAACCATATCCTCGTTAGCTAAGCACTTTCGTAGATAAGATACATGGAATGTCGGGTGAATTCCACTTAACTCATGAGGTAACTCCAACCTATAGGCCACCTCTCCTACTCGAGAAATGATTAAGAAAGGCCCTATGTATCTTGGGCTCAACTTGCCCTGCTTCATGAACCGAATGATACCTTTCCAAGGTTAGACTTTCAACATAACCCTATCACCCACCTGGAACTCAATTGGTTTATGTCTTTTATCGGCATACGATTTCTGTCTATCATTAGCTGCCTTCATAAAGGCTTTGATCTTTTCAAGCTTCTCAATCATAGCCTTAATCACCTCAATACTTCCTAACTCTTTCTGTCCAATATCACCCCAACAAATGGGTGTTCTACATCTCATACCATATAAAATCTCATAAGGAGGTATGCCAATGTTGGCATGATAACAATTGTTATATGAGAACTCATCTAATGGTTAGTGGTCATCCCGACTTCCTCCAAAATCAATGATGCATGCCCAAAGCATATCCTCAAGCGCCTGAATGGTTCTCTCTGACTGACCAACTGTCTGGGGATGATAAGCCGTGTTGAAGTGTAACCTCGTCCCTATAGCATTATGGAATCTCTTCCAAAATTTGGATGTAAACCGAGTGTCACGATCAGAAAAAATAGACACCGGTACCCATAACAAGCTACAATCTCCTTGATTAATAGATCTATGAGTCTCTTAGAGGAATATGTCTCTTGGATCGGTAGGAAGTGAGCACCTTTCGTCAAACGATCAACTATAACCCATATGGAATCATACCCTTTCGCGGTACGTGGTGACTTCATGATAATGTCCATGGCGATATGCTCCCACTTCCACTCCGGTATATCCAACGGTTGGATCTTCCCATATGGTTTTTGATGTTCGGGCTTCACTTGCAAGCAAGTAAGGCACTTACTCACATACTTCGCTACGTCGCGCTTCATATCTTTGTAGCACTGGGATGAATGGGGTATCGAGTCTTATAAGATTCATCCATTATCTTTCCACGTAAATCCCCATAACAAGGGATCCACGTCCATTCGAATCGAGTTCTAACAACGAGTGTGTTTTCACCCAATTCCCCAACCATACCTCTCATCCTTTCGGAGTTAAGACGATCTTCTTTCAACGCCTTGCCTTGAAACTCCTTGACCTGCTTCATTACTTCAGAGGTCATAATCGATTGTTAAGCCTTCACCCGAATTGGCTCGGGTCTCTCCTTTTGGCTAAGGGCATCTGCCACCACATTGGCCTTACCCGAATGCTAATGGATCTTGCAATCATAATCCTTTATGAGCTTCAACCATCGCCTTTGCCTCATATTCAAATTTTTATGCTCAAAGAAGTACTTAAGCTCTTGTGGTCTGTGAAGATTATGCATTTCGTCATGTATAGGTAGTGCCTCCAAATCTTTGTGCAAAGACCACAACTGCTAGCTCCAAGTCATGAGTAGGATAATTAACCTCATAATTTCAATTGTTGGGATGCATATACTATAACCTTTCCTCGCTGTATCAACACACAGCCCAACCCCGAGTAAGAAGCATCTAAGTAGTCCACCAAATCTTCACTTCCTTTGGGCAACGATAAAATTAGAGCTTCAGTCAACCTTGCCTTCAACTCCTCAAAGGCCTTCTCTTGATTTTGACCCTATATAAACTATATATCCTTACGGGCGAACTTAGTTAGTGGAGAAGCTATCTTTTAGAGAAGTCTTGTGTGACATCCGGTAATTTTTTGTTACCAAACTCCGTTAGTTCTGTTAGGTCTTGCATACACGTGTCGTGAGCACACACTAGTTGTCGTTGAACGTTGGTGAATTAATGAATCTAATCTTTGATAAACAATAATAATATAATTAATAATGTTGATTATTAGTTGTGATTATGTGGTTCATGATTTTATAGATTTTAAATATTTGTTTTATAAATTTTACGCGATAACGCGACAACGTGTAAAATATATCTCGTGTGTTGTGTGACTTATTGTAAATATCTAGGATTATTATTATTATTATTGGTTAATAAAACTTGTGTTTGGTAGTTAAAAAATATTTAAAAAATATTAGAAAGATTGGTTTTTATAAAATAAAATCAAGGGTTTAAATGTAATTACCTTTTAACTAAAAGTGCCATATTTAAACAAAAATCAACCCTAATTCCCCCAAACCCCATTTTCGGCCGTAACCCCATCCCACACCCCTTCACATTGTGATTTTCATCCAAGAACACATACACAAGTCGAATTCCAAGTGGTTTCAAGTATTACAAGTTTATTTCAAATGAAAATCATCATCTAAGCACATCTAAAGGTTAGTTTTGATTTGTTCTTCATGTTGATTGTTCTTGATGAACCCTAATCCACGAAATTGATGATGATTATATGAAATTGATGATTGTAAGATGATTATATGATGTTAGTTAGGTTGTATGAATGCTAGATTATGTTGATTATGCAAGAAATCTAGGGTTTGATTATCTAGTTCATACATTGCCATAAGAGGAAACTTTTTGTTCTTGAAATTCATGATTTTATGATGCTAAGATGTTAGATGTGATGCTTAGATGTTATTTTAATTGAATTGTACAAGAAAATCCATGAAATTGTGATATTTATCATGACTTACTAAAATGGAAACTTTTATGTATGACATTGAGAATTTGGATGTTTTGGAGGTGATTAGCATGTTAGAATGAATGCTATGAACTTGATTAGGTATATAATTGTTGAAATTATGGTTGCATTGGATGCTAGAGCACTTTTGGGTATTACTTTCCCAAAAGGGAAACTTTATTTTTGTAGAACTTTGAATGTGATGATTTGGACGTGCTTATGATGTTAAGATCATATTAGAATGATTGTGGATGATGTTTGTTGTGTTAGAATGTATAATTGAATTGTATGGATGTTTGGTTGGTCATGTATGAAGTATAAATTTTGATGATCATAGATGATGATGAATTATGGTTAGTGATTAGGAGATCATGATTGGGCTGGAAATTTGGTTGTCACTATATATGCTAGTAATATGGTTATGATTGTCATACACGCATGCGGATCTGAGGCCCTTACTTAGTAGGATTGGCAGGGTTTAGGATGTGAGGTCGTGGGTGACTTCACATGGCATGTAGTTCATGATTAGACTTCACGTATGAATTGTTTGATGTGATGTATTTATAATATTTGAGCATGATGATTATTTGAGATTTGCATGAGTGTATGAAGATCTAGTGTAGTATGATGACCTAGGTAGAACTTGGGTTGATGATGTGATGCACGTGGATAACTTACATGATATTCGTGTATGATAAGTTGATTTGCATGACTAAAAAATATTTCATCGAATATGTCACCAACGGGTCAACTAGGTTAGGCTAGGGTTGTTGAGTTTTCTGTGTATATTATGTACTTGTGTGATCTAGGTAACCTTTGAAAGGATGTCTTTGCACCTATCACGAGTCTCTTTATTCATTATCAGTATACACCAGGTGAGTTCACGCCTCTCTATTTTATAAACCTTCTTTTGGGGGAGGTTGCATACTTGTACTCAAACACTATTTTATTATTATAAGTTATGTATGTTTTAACATAGTGCTTAATACCTTGAATGTCCTCACACTTTTGGATCGTTAATAATGGTAACTAGCGGGAAATATTGGGTAGTACTACTAGGTGTGACGAGCCCCACCTGTGCGACTCGAGGTCAAATAGGTGCAATATTGTCCTAAACACAAACATCGTCACGACTTGGTAAGTCGTGACAGGAGGCAACAAACGCAACATAGTCAGTTCGAATGCGAAATCACTATGTTTATTACTTGTGAATATAGACTAGCTATCTATTTAAATACACTTCTTATGTTATACAACTGTTAATATTTATGATAAACGCAAACTCTTGAACTCACTAACCATTGTGTTGACATTTTTTGTATGCTATTCTCAGGTCGTTAACTCCGCTTGCCATTAGGAGCACAACACGGGTCCAACATGCATCCTAAGGCTTTATTTCATAGACATATTTGTTTGCCTTTTATTTATGGGATTTGAACATTGGGATAGCGCGTGTTTTGCCATATTATGCATATATTTACTTTGGGTTTGTCTTATTTACAAAACGCTTCCGCATGGTTTTAAACGTTTAAACTTGGTTGGTTTGTTTTGAATGTGGCATATAGTGTTGTTTAGAGTAACTAATGATTGTGATCATGGTTTATTCACACGCCTCACAGTAATACTCCGCATGTGGATTTTAAGGGTGTGACAGATTGGTATCAGAGCCATTGGTTATAGGGAACTAGGTTGCATACACACTAGTCTATAACCACACACAGTTGGTTAGTTACTCGTTGCTTATCCTCTTACTGTATACTCATTGGCATACATATCACATACATTGCAATATGGCATGTTCAGCGTCTTCATCCCCTGTTCGACATGCACTAGGAAAGGAACCCAAGGTTCCTATTATTCCTTTGTCGTCTATGAGTTATGGTTCTAGACTCCATATTTATATATGATGTGTACTTTCCGGATGAGTAAAAAAATGAGCGGGACAGGCTAATCTTGACAATTGGGACAGGTGTCGCACTGCACTAATTAGGATGCTGGAAAAGGAAAATGTTCCATGTACGGTCCCTACCCTGACTAGAGAAGCCGTATTATACCCCTTACCCTACACACCTCATATGGATATTGCAGCTTTAGTGGCTTCACATCACGAGGATATAGTTCATATACATGAGTTGTAAAACTAGCTCGAGCCTCGGTAAGCCCTGGGAAGGGAGCTTGAGGAGGAGCCGAAGGAACACTTGACAGAGTAGCGCTCTCGTGGTGGAATGCTCAAGTCTAGATGTAGGGCCAAGAGATGGCTAATGCTTTGTCATAGGGTGAGTTCAAAGCAATGTTGATGGAGAAATATTGTCCTTGTAATGAAGTTTAGAAACTAGAAGCTGAAAACTAGTAATTAAAGATGGAAGGATCTGACATGAAGGCTTACTCCACAGGTCTGATAAGCTGGCGACACTTTGTCCTAGCATGGTTAACCCTCCGAGTCGACAAATTGAGCTATACTTGCGTGGTTTAGTTTTGGAGATTTAGAATATGATGACTGTTGCAATCTCCCTACTATTCAACAGGTGATACGATAGGCTCACAGGCTCACTGACCAAGCCGTGGAGCAAGGGAAGTTACCCAAGCGGGGCATTGTGGCAAGCGTGCCCAACAACAAATGTAAGTGGGAAATAATGCTAGCAAGGGATCGTCATTTGGCAATAAACCTTAGCAACATCAACCTCAACAGCAACATCAACATAGATGGTTTGATAACTGTTGGACCAAAAGAACCAATGAGTCAGGTCAGAAAAACCTTTAAGTCCCACAAACATCAAAAAAATTGAAGTGGTCTACAACAGCTTAAGACAAAGTCTGAAGACAAAGTCTGAAGACAAAGTCTGAAGACAAAGTCTGAAGACAAAGTCTGAAGACAAAGTCTGAAGACAAAGTCTGAAGACAAAGTCTGAAGACAAAGTCTGAAGACAAAGTCTGAAGACAAAGTCTGAAGACAAAGTCTGAAGACAAAGTCTGAAGATAACAGCTGAAGACAAAGTCTGAAGACAAAGTCTGAAGACAAAGTCTGAAGACAACAGCTGAAGACAAAGTCTGAAGACAAAGTCTGAAGACAAAGTCTGAAGACAAAGTCTGAAGACAAAGTCTGAAGACAAAGTCTGAAGACAACAGTTGAAGACAAAGTTCTTAGAAGTTGTCACAACAGCTGAAGTAGTTCTCTTTAGTAGTTATGATGGTTTTATTTTCAGTAGTTTTATATTATGTAAAACATCTGAAGTTCTTACACTTTAGATGTTATAACTTCAGCAGTTATAATGTTAGCTTGTACTTAGCTTTTTGTGAAGGTGTCCTCAGTTGTTGTGGACATCTTTAGTAGTTTAGTTTACTTTCAGTTGTTTGTATAAATCAGTTAGCTGTCACTATCAAGTGACGTCAGCTGATGTCACATTCGTTTATAAAAGGAATGTTGACCTAATTTCCTTATAACTGAAGCGTGTGCATGAATGAAACATTCTCTTTGGAGAAAACTTTCTCTCTCTATAACCGTTACTGTTTGATTGAATATTCATATTATTCTTGCTAAAATTTCGTCTAATTCTTATTCTATTCCGCTGCAAATCTTAATCTAATTGATCAAACTAGATCCCGATCCTTGAAATAGTATGAGCTGGTTAATCACTGATCGATTTAACAATTGATAGTTGTAACTGCTCTTTTGATATCTAAGTTTGATCGAATTAGCAAATTTGCAAGAATTATAGAGTTTGATTTTCTGTTGCTTCCGGTGAATTAATTTGAGATTCGTCTTGTTTCAAACTGTATTGTTGAGTTTTTGAGCTAGATCTGTTAAAATCTCATTGAACCAGTTTGAATTGGTGAAAATGGCTACATCAATCAATGATCCACACAATACTGGCTCCTCAACAACCCTCCGATGCTTGTTAGGAGTAAGTATAACATATGGCAACGCCGAATGCTCCATCACCTGTCTGTTACAGTTCAGGTTGTTGGAAATCTGTGGTTCATGGACCATATAAGCCTATGATGAGTAATCCGGAAACCAATGAGATGGTTCTGAAGAAGAAAGAGCAATACTCAGATGAAGATCTGAAACTGTTTGAAATTGATGCTAAAGCCCATGGAATTCTGGCCATGGCACTGCCTAATGAAATCTATTTTGGACTTATGCATCATGAAACTTCTCATGACCTCTAGGTTGTTCTGAAAGAACAATGTTAGGACCTGGTATTCGACTGAAATACCTAGAGATCACGTGTGTACCGGATCAAATAGTGCGGAATCCTATTTGATTGGCGATCCAATCAGTGAGAACACACGAAGAATCAATCAAGGATTGAAACTAATGTTAGAAATCGATAAGGAATCAATCTAATGTGTTCTATGAACTTGGAGAACGATTTGGAAGGTTTCTGGACGGCTAGGGTTCGTATGGAATTGAACTTGATCGAATATCCCTGTTTTTCACGAATTGAGTTGTATTTATAGGTTGACACTCTTCAATCGTGCGACTAAACCATTAGTTTGGTTCAGTCGTGCGATTGAACCATTCGGTTGGTTCATTCGTGCGACTGAGTGTTCAGTCGTGCGATTGAGCCAATCTTATGTTACAGTTGTACGACTGATCCAGTCTCCTGGTTCAGTCGTGCGACTGAGTCAATCGTATGAGGTTCTTCATGCTTATGGTTCATTCGCATGAGCCATTCGCATGGGAACTTCATTAAGCTAAGTTTGAATGTTTTAGTTAATTAATATAATATTATATGTAATCATTCAAGTAATCATAAACCCAATCAATTCATTTACGACTCATTAATGAACTATTAAACATTATAACCAACAGACTATCAATATCAGTTCATTAATCATACCAAACAAGATCTATTACATCACATATCACGATCTAGGGACATACATGTATCAACAAACTCCCCCTTGGACCTAGATCTCTCTAATGTCTTGTTTTCTTCATTACCTTCTCATATTTCTTGTACTTGTCCTCTTGTGTGACTCCCGCGTGAATATCAAACGCGAAACAAAGTCGTATAACATTTTGGAACTGGAGGGCTTGTACAATGTCTTGTGTGTCATAGAACAGTGGCCACTTGTATAATGCATAGACATCATTAGCAGACAAGTTGGTTAGCCACATTGGGTCGAATACCCTGACAGTATCCATTTGATCCCCTTTGTTCAGAACTATGACAGCTTCAGCAGTTCTCCAATCATAGTACCACCATTTGAAGTGTGGAGTGAAGTCCTGTGGCATTTCCCTGAGAGGGATTCTCGACATAGTGCGAGGAGGACTCCACTTCAACACAATCTTAGGTTTTCCAGTAATGGCATCCATCTCAGACCTTCTAATATATCTTGTAGGTTGTTGAGGTCTGAAGTTAATCCATCTGGTGTGGTACTCTTTCTTGAGGGCAGCCTCAAACCAGCCTGACATTTTTCTCGGGTCAGCATACAACAGCTTCAATTTGGCCAGCTGGTTGAGCTCAAATCCAGGTAGAGTCTTTAGATCATGTGGAAATCTAAAGTACTCCCCTCTTAACGGCATAAACGTTAAGATCATCAAAATATGCCCATGCTATAATCCTGCCTGACACCGTAAGATTTTTCTTGACGCTGTAGAACTTGGTGTAGGCATCCCTCTTCGGTGCATCATGTTGGGCTCTGACTTCTTCAAAACATTCAGCCCACTCAGCCTTTCGAATGTATACATCATCGTTTGAGGCTTGGGCCGTTCCTTCGGTCTTTCCTGCTTCCTGCTCCATCTTGCTGTTAGTACCCAAACATATCACTGACTAGGGACTCACCCAGATTGGGGACCACATTACCCGCGTTGTCAGCGTATTGAGGGTACTCTTCAGCAGCAATATCTTCAACCTCAACTTCATCAACGTCGTGTAGTTCGTCGTCACTGGTTGAATCAACTGTTGGAGCATCCTTGACAATATCATCAGGATTGAGTCTGAACATCTCTGCCAGTTGCTCGTTAGATAGGTCGTGAATTATTTCACCTTCTTCGGGGGTATAACTCACTGACCTTCTGACAATCCCTTGCAGATCAAGAATCATTGTGAGTTGAGACTTGACCTGTTGAAGGGGAGCAATATCAAACTCATCTCTGTGGTACTTGGATCTGTTTGATTTACACATTTCACATTCAAATCATTAGTAATATATCAAACAAAATGCATTAAGTTAATATAAACATTCAGTACATCGTTTTTCAATACAGAATACAAAAGTAATTAATACATAAACATCCACTATTTACTTTTATCCTGTATGCTAGTCTTCGTGTGAAGGTGCAGAAGTAGAAGCTGACTGATCCTGTCGGTTCTTTGTTCTCTTCTCTTGACCGGGAGCTGAGACAGATTCAGCTGCTTCTCCTTCTTCAGTCTCTTCATCTGCACACCACTCTTCTGTTTTCTCTTCATCAGAATCACTGTCATCATCATCATCATCATCCTCACTATCTCTTTCTCCATCCTTTATCTTTAGAGGTTCCTCCTTTGATCCTTTCAATTTTAGCAAAATGGACCTCTTCGCCTTTTCCAACTCCTCTATTGCTTACCTGCTGTGACGCTTTGTGCTCGGAGTTGGTCCAACTGAGTGTTCTGAGCAGCCAATTTCTGGGCCTGCTCCTCAATAGCTCGATCCTGCTCTGCAATTTTCTGCGATTATGCAGCAGTAAGGTCGGTGAGCTGGCGGATCTGAGAGGTCTTTCCTCATCAGCTGCCAGCAGTCGTAACACCATTCTATTCTTGGCTGACAGCTGTTCCTCTACCCCGATGGAGGTAGAGGAGATCTAGAGGTGTGTGAGGGGTAGGCTGAGGGCTCGGTTTGGTGGCTAGTGGTGGTGGTGGAGGTGGTGAATATCGGGTAAGTCTGGATGATGGTGGTGGTGAGTGTGGGGTGAATGATAGTGGTGGCAGGGGTCTGGCTTGTGGTGATCGGTATGGTGGTGGTTGTGGTTGCTGTGGGGAGAGGTATGGTGGTGGAAGGTGTGTCTGCAGAGGTGGTAGGGTGGAAGGTATGGGGGATGTGGTGGTGATGAAGGTTACCTTACGCTTTTTCTTTTTATGGCCATGGGGTGAGCCATCCGTTTTCTCCTCGTTCCCCTCGAGGTGGATGCTTCCCCTTCAATCCCGCCTGAGGACCCGGAGCATATGATGGATCAGTTTCTGTATCTCCGGAGCCTCTCGGTTGTTCACCAACGACCCTCAACCCGTGTTCAGTGGGAACCACTTTCCTTCCCACAGTCGGGTCAATGGTTCTCATCAGATTCATCTTCATCTCCTCGGTAAGCACAAAATCTTGATGGAATCCTGCTGACTCAGTTACCTCAGCAGGTGAGATAGACACCGAGGGAATAGAGTCAGACACAGGGTCTCGGGATGGAATAGCGTCATCTTCACTGTCATCCTCCTCAGAATCATCAGTAGGGAGGACAATTGGCTCCACGTCGGAGTCACTGTCCACGTGACGCCATTGGCGTCTCCCCGGTGCCACATAGCTTTCATCTGCTAGGTGGCCAATCATTCTCTTCATTTGGGGCTTAATCTGCTTTCCTCTATAAACTCTCATCCTGCCCAGAGTAGTATCATCCATTATTCTAAGGCCACGGCGTCATGACTCTCTTTAGGCAATTGTGGCAGCTTCTCGTTGAAGATGAGCTGTAAGAATCTGGGGTACATACAGAACCCCTCTTTTCCCTTTACCTCCAAATTCTCCACCAAGTAGGAGAATATCATGCTGGAAAAACTAAAGGGGTGGTTCAGAACCAGTGCCACGTAGGCATTTTGAATCTGGTCTGAGAGGTCGTCAAACCCACCCCTCCTTGATGCTACACACTTGAGGATCAGTGCTAAGTACTTGTACTGGGGGCTCAGGTTGCTCTTGTTGAGCACACCTGAGTTGATATCCCCAGCGTACTTTAGCCTTAGAAAGCATCCTCTTACAGTCAATGGATGTAGTTTTGTAGGATGATCAGCATCCTCCCCGAACTCTAGGACCCTCTGAATATCGGCGGCAGAGATCTCAATATCATGGCCCAGTATGGAGCTCCTGATACAGTAAGGCTCACGAGAGCGGTCCACTGAGGCATTTTCCCAGAATGCCTGATGGAGTGATCTGTAAGGCGTGCAAGGAGTGGAGACGCCTTATAGATCCGGGACCGTCTCAGAAATGCAATTATGTCAGTAAACTCAGCCCCGTTCCTGGTGGTGTGATCCAAGTGGGCACAGATGTTGTGCTTGGGATTTATATGTCCACTTTTCTGCCATTTATCTGTAACACACAAGACATAGAACTATTAATACATAAGACATGAAAACTTCTGTTCTAAGTGTAAAGTTGAAAGTCATTTTGATTCATTCGTGCGAATGAATCATGCGACTGAAGTCAATCGCCTGTTTGAGACATGCGACTGAGTTCAATCGGCTGATTGAGGCATGCGATGAGTTCAATCTGCCGACTGAGACATGCGATTGAGTTCAATCTGCCGACTGGACTCATTCGGGTGGTTCAGTCGGTCGAATGATCCAATCGCAAGGTTCAATCGTGCGATTGGAGTTCATTCGAACGACCAGTCGCTTGCCCCACTGTTCGATCCCCGTGGGTCGAATCTTGACCCTTCTAAGTCTTTTAACAGTGTGTAATGGTCCATTAGTCTCGTATACTTGTCACTAATAACCTATTAAACTCAATTTTAACATTTTGCTTCATTTACATAGTGTGATTAGGTCGATTCGCAGTTCGGTTCTTGATTTAATCCAATGTCGCTATTGTAGTTCGGTGATGTACTGATTTTGGTAGGATTCAAGGAGTAGTGTACCTGTAAAACGTCACTGGAATGTAAGCTCCCACCGATCAGAATCGGAGGCAATTTCGACAGGGTAACGGTAATGAACGCGATTCGGGGTGTTTTGGGAGTGATGAGTGATATGCGATCGATTAAGACCCTTAAATACTAAACCTAGGTTCATTCGGCCGACTGGCCTCAGTCGCTCAGTTTAATCGGGCGATGAGGTTCAGTCGTACGATTGGCCTAGTCAATCGCATTCAGTCGGCCGACTGAGTCTCAGTCGGTCGACTGACTCATTCGGTCTCCTTCATTCGCCCCTTTAGTTGACCGACTGAGCCCAGTCGGTCTACAGTTTCATTCTCCCCCTTCCATTCGGTCGAATGAATCAGTTTCATGTCCATTCGGCCGATTGGAAGCCATTCGCATAGTTGGTCGATAATCCTGATCCACTAGT
This sequence comes from Flaveria trinervia, assembly GCA_025506515.1. Classification (NCBI taxonomy): domain Eukaryota; kingdom Viridiplantae; phylum Streptophyta; class Magnoliopsida; order Asterales; family Asteraceae; genus Flaveria; species Flaveria trinervia. Next base: position 82,181,514 of record CM046443.1, on the reverse strand, counting down.
GCGAATGGGTCACACTTTGTGAGTTTACAGTCATTTTTAACATTTACTATTCAGACCCTTTTCACTTTTGATAATAACATTGTAAGCTCTTAACCAATTCAGTTACTTCAGACGTGACCTTTGACATTTTGAAAAACCATGTGGCCATCTCAGACATGACCCTTTTTAGGTAAGTTAATTCCCTTCTGATTTCCCTGATGTAGTCCGACAGACACACAAATTAAAAGATAAACATAGTAACTTAAACTAACTACACAACTAAAGTTTATGTTTGGACTTTTTGTGAGAGATAAAACCCTAAGATGAAAATCTAAGGGATTTGATTAGGAGTAGACAGCTTTAACTTAGATTGATCATATCTGGACCAAATCAATTTTGGAATCATACAGGAATATCAAATCATTTTGGGACTTGTTATTAAAGCTCTTTGATGCTTAAATTCTCGGTGTTCATCTAGAGTCGTTAGCAACTTAAGGAAATCATACTAAACTCTTAGATTTTCACATTGAGTTGAACTGTTGAGAATGTAGCCACTAAGATTGTCAGTATATTTGTCCACTTAAATCCATACACAGACTTTTGACGCAGACTGGTGACTGATTTAGGTTTAATTATTTCAGCTAACATTGGTGGATCCCACACTTATATGTAATCAACATTCCTCAGAGGTTTTGAGCGGTGTATGGGGATTATTACAAGAAGAGACTATTCTTAGAGCTTTCAAAGAGAAGCCTGTCCTCAGGTTAGTGCCATCGCACAGCAGAGAGGCGGCAAACACAATGAATTCTAGAATATCTAGGTTATGCTTATCCTCAGGTCAGTGCCATCGCACAGCAGAGAGGCACACAACCTATCTCCTTGTTAGAGCAGCTTACTTTATTTTACACAAAATGCACCAACAACATGAGCCATTAGCTTTATTGCATTTGTCTTTCATTTTTTCTTGCTTTGCTCTAATTTGGTCATCCGCACACTTTTGTGGCGTTTAAATGCTCATTACCCTTATTGGAATATATTTGATTGTGTTAACCAGTGATAAGATGGAAGTCCACAGTCAGTGAACAACTTAGTCTGATCTTGAAATCACCAATCAGGTCTAATTGTCTATTGTGTTGAATCTACCAACATATCATTGTGGTCTAGCAGCCTCTAAGTCTACTTTCTCTGTGTCACCTTAGGAGTTGCCAGTTTTCTATCATTTTCCCCTTTTTATATTGCTTAGACTACACAGACTTATACTTTGAACTTTTGCATCTTTTCAAACCTTAAATTTAAATCCCTCTCGATTTGTTCCTGTGTACTATCATATTCCAAAGGTATTGAATCGGTATCACAAACACATTCTACCTTATTTCAGCTAGTTACCCCTTCTCCCGCATTTTTTTTAATATTAACTTGCTGACATATTCTCCCCCTAAAATACTAAAATCATTTCGGATTTAATTATTTTTGGATTTTAATAAACAGCAAGGTAACATGAAGTTAAATGTAACAGACAAAAGAAAAAAACAGATAACATAAAATAAAATAAACATTAATGAAACCTACACCGGACTACACATTATGCTCATCAGGAATTACCTCACTTTTCTTTTTAACGCCGTTGACCTCTAGCAAGTATTGAAAACGTGGTTTATCAAAGGCTTTTGTATAGAGGTCAGCACGTTGAAAATCAGTATTAATTTTAACCACGTCTATTAAGGTTTTCTCAAAACAGTCTCTTATGAAGTGGTATTTAATACCGATGTGTTTGGTCTTAGGATGTTGAACCGGATTTTTGGTTACTGCAATTGCAGCAGAGTTATCAACAAAAATAGGAGTAGACGAGAATTTCAAACCGTAGTCCCGCATTTGCTGTTGAATCCAATGATTGGGAATAGCAACTTGCAGCAGCAACATATTCGGCTTCACAGGTTGACAATGCAACCGATGTCTGCTTCTTACACTGCCATGTAACTATCTTCTCCAAAGAATTGACACCCTGCTGATGTAGACTTGTAGTTCATTTTGCAGCCTCCATAGTCCGAGTCACTATACGCTGTGAGCTCAAAATCGTCATCAAGAGGATACCACAACCCCAGGGTGGGTGTACCCTTTAGATAGCGAAAGATCCTTTTGACCCCGATCAGATGATTGACCTTAGGTTTAGCCTGATATCTGGAACATAAACATGTAGCATACATGATATCAGGTCTTAATGCAGTGAGATACATGAGGGATCCAATCATTCCTCGGTACATAGTGGCATCTACAAGATCTCCACTCTCATCAGGGTGCTATATCATGATTCGTAGCAAGTGGAGTCCCAGCAGCAGAAGCATTCTCCATGTCAAAGCGACTGAGAATGTCTCCTACATACTTGGTCTGATGTAGAAAGATCCCATTAGGTGTTTGATCCACCTGTAACCCGAGAAAGAACTTCATCTCCCCCATTGCACTCATCTCAAACTCTTTCTTCATCACTGCTTCAAACTCTTTGCATAACTCTTCATTCTTTGACCCGAAGATTATGTCATCAACATAGATCTGTACAAGCAGTAGGTCACCATCCTTTTCTTTAATAAACAGTGTACAGTCAATGACTCCCCTGCGAAAGCCGTGTTTCACAAGATGAGTCGAGAGTTTCTTGTACCAAGCTCGAGGAGCTTGATGAAGCCCATATAAAGCTTTGTCGAGCTTGTAAACTCTATCCCGATGATAAGGGTCTTCAAATCCCTCGGGTTGACTGACATAGACTGTTTCCTTATTTCACGATGAAGGAATGCACTCTTCACATCTAATTGGCAGAATTTAATCTTCATGTACGAGGCATAGGCGAGGAAGATACGAATAGCTTCCATCCTTGCCACGGGTGCAAACACTTCATTATAGTCAATACCCTCGACTTGGCGAAAACCTTGAACCACCAGTCGAGCTTTGTTCCTTATGATGACTCCTTGGTCATCCTTCTTACATTTTAGTACCCATTGGTGCCAATGACTTTAGCACCTTTAGGTCTATCTACCAGTGTCCATACACCTAACTTCTTAAACTGCAGAAGTTCTTCTTGCATGGCACTCACCCACGCCTCATCATTTAGTGCTTCACTGACATATTTTGGCTCAATGCGAGACAAAACATCGATAAGCACCATCATGAATGTAACCCTTCTCCATAACTGAGGCGTAATCAGCTGAGTATAGCTGATTTCGGGTTTGTACTCCTGATCGAACATCTCCAATAACATTGTCAAGGGGATGATAGACGTTTAGTCGTGATCCTGGAGTAGTCGGCACAGTCACCTCCGAACCAAGATTGTGAACATTTTGGTCTGCATCTGAGGAGGTTGGAGTTTGAGGTTCCGAAGTCGAGGGTGCATCACTTGTGGATGCTTGTGGACTTTCAGGAACTGGAACCTGTTCCTCCTGACCGTTCTGGTCATCTGCTTCAGTTTCATCTTCAGAGGAGGAGTCACTTTCATCGACTACCCCTTCTGACTGAGTAGATGACTCTCCCTGTGTGCTGGATGGAGTTTAGTATGTCATACATCATCCTAGTAGCTAACTCATCATCCGAGGGAGAGAGAGGGATGTTGAAGGATTTGAAGAATCCATCATAATCGAAGAAGTATGCAGGTCCTTTGCCTGTAGGTGGTGTGGTATATCTCTGAACGTCGACATTACACCACACTTCTACAAGACCCGTTGAGTTATTGTAAACTCGCTTGTTCGGTATGTTGTATCCTAGAAAAATTCCTTCAACTGCCTTCTCGCTGAATTTTCCTTCTTGTGTCTTCTTCAGAAGTGTACACGGTGCGCCAAAAGGTTCAAGGTACTCCAAATTCGGTTTGCGTCTTTGAAGTAGCTCATAACATGTCTTTCCGTGGCGCTTGACTATTAGGACTTGGTCAGTGTATAGCAAGCATTTGCCACTGCCTCGTTCCAGAATTGGATAGGTAGTTTCGAGTCTGCCAGCATAGTCCGGGGTTTCTATCAAGCTCCTGTTCTTTCTCTCAGCAACTCCATTCATCTGAGGTGTGTAGGCAGAAGTGAATTGATGCACAATTCCCTTTTCCTTGCAGTATGCCTCCATCCCTTGATTCTTGAATTTTGTCCCGTTGTCTGAGCGTATTTGTCGAACTTTGAGCTTGTAGAGTGATTCCAGTGTGGTTACTAATTCTTTGAATGTCTCCAAAGTTTCTGATTTTGATTTCAGAAACATTACCCAAGTGAACCTTGAGTAGTCATCAGTGACCACATAACAGTACGCGTCGCCTGCGATGCTCCTTGTACTAACTGGACCGAACAGATCCATGTGAAGAAGCTCAAGAGGAAGTTCTATTGAATGAACTTTCTTTTCCTTATGAGACTTCTTTGTCTGTTTGCCCTTCTTGCAAGCTACACAAAAGTCAGGAAGTTGGAAGTTCTTGACATTCACTCCTCTAACTAAATCCTTCTGAATCAAATGATTCATCTTCCTTTGACTAATGTGTCCCATTCTCCGATGCCAGGAGATGGAATCCTTCTCAGTAGCTTTAGATAAGAAACACTGAACCTCATGATCCGTTGTGGCAGCTATTGACAGATCCAAGACATAAAGGTCTTTATATCTTGAAGCAGTCATCAGAACTTGGTCTTCTGGGATCATATATTCTTTCTTCAGCACGTAACACTTCTGATTATCGAAGACGACTTTAAATCCTTTATCACAGATTTGGGACACAGAAAGTAAGTTGTTCTGAAGTTGTTGAACGTAGTTCACTTTATCAAACTTAACTTTCTGATTTCCCACTTCTCCCTGAGCTGTGATATAGCCTCCTTTGTTTCCTGCAAAGGAAACATGCCCTCCTTTTATTTGTTTGACGTTAGATAAAAGGGCGCTATTCCTGTCATGTGCCTGGATGCTCCGCTGTTTATAATCCACGTGTTAGTCTCAGCACTATCGAGCACCCTGCGCATACAAAGTAAAAGAATCAGTTTAGGTTAGGAACCCAAGCTTTGACTGTCTTGGGTTTCCCAGAGGCATCACACATCATGAACTCCACCCATTGACCCTTAGAAGGTGAGGGTAGCTCAGGTTCTTTTGTTATCAGTATAGACACAAGGGTGGATTTTTCTTTCCATAAGCCCGATTTGTGCAATGCCTGTTTATGATAAACAGTCGTCTGGCTTACAGGTTGGACTTTAGGTTCACTAGCTCTTCTAGGTGGAGTTAGAGAACTCCGCTTAGAAGACCTAGGTCTAGAGTCCAGAAGATCAATCTTCTTCCTAGGTGTCTGATAGAAATGACAGTCGGAAGCAATGTGTCCACATTCTCCACAGTTGTAGCATGACCTGCTATCAACTTTATGAGTAGACTTTCTTTGTGGAGAAGTGCGTGACACTCTAGTAACATCAATCACTTTAGTTTTTGACTCTTGGATGTTTGATGTTTTCTCTGGTGTAACAAACTTTACTGATTTAACCTGTTTTACTTTTTGGTTAATGGTTTTTGACTTGTAGCATGTGAAAAGTAACATTTGAAGTCCTCTTAGGTTCTGATTTGACTCTATTTGACCCTGACTTAAATTAACTTTTTCAAATTCATTTTCCAGGTTAACACAAGGCAATTTACCCTTTGCCTTTGAAGTGGCCTCCTTTTGTTTCTTACCAGATTCAGTAGATGAACATGAGGTGTCTGGATCAGTAACAAGAGGAGTGGTCACCACATGATCCTTGATGGGGTTATTATTTACTGGTCTAGACTTGGTTTTCATCAAGGTCTCAGGTGGTGGTGGAACCACTTTGTAGCCTAATCCCTCCCGTTATTCCTTTCTCTCACTAAGTGTTGAACTATGTGAGAAGAACTAGTCCAACTATGCAGTTTCTGTTTTAATGAATTAACTTCGACTTCTAAAACTGCTTTTTGTTTCTTAGTGTCTTCTAGGGAGTTAAGATAGTACCTAATGTCGTTTGCTTGGTTAAAAGCCACTACTTCAGTTTCCCTAAGTTGAGTCAATAGGTCTATCTTTTCTTTATAACAATGCTCATTTTGTTTTAGTACTCTATTTGCCTCAGTGCACAGACGTAAATCTTTTACTAAGTTATCATTATGATCTAATAACTAGCAAAATTTTCATCTATGCTATTCCTAAACGTGTCACAATCAGAACAAGCATGGTTATTAAAAAGTCGGTCAGTGGTACTTACCTGAGTTGGTTCAGAAGTATTAGCCATCAGTGCCGCATCAGATGATTCTGCTTCTGTCGACTCTGGCTTTTCTGTCTCTGAGGTGGAAACTTCCTCATTTGGCTTGTAGCTGACCTCGGCTGCAGTTGTTTCTTCACTATGTGACATTGCAATTTCAACTGCTATATCACCTTCACTCGCAGAATCATCGTCAATATCCTCGACACTGGCAATGTTAGATTCTCCTAGTGAGACAAACCTGAAACTCCAATCCTGTCCTTCATCATCATGAGCAGTTAGTGCTTTTGGATCCTTGTTTGATGAAGTAGAATTAGAGGGTTGCTTGTCCTGGCGAGTAAATGATGAGAACGGGTTCCATTCCCCGTCTTCTTTGGCTTGACACATTCTCGTTTGAAGTGCCCCTTCTCACCACAGTTAAAGCAGGTCACTTTACTCTTGTCGAAGCCAAAGGTGGTGTCCTTAGTAGCAACCAGTTCTGTCCAGTCTTTTTCACAAACTTCTTCGCCCTCCGAACAGCACTTGCTAAGGCCCACATTATATCCATTCTTTCAAGCTCCGTCTCATCCACCTGCTCGTAGTCCTCATCTGCCAGATGGCAGTTTCCAATCTTCCCAGCAACAAGTCCATCATATGAATGAACCACTGCTGCTAAGAGATCCATATGCTCTCGTGCTACTTCCACGGTCACATTACTGAAGTTCTCGTCTTCAGTTGGTAGCGTTTGCATCTGATCCAATATGATGGGTACATGATGACCCAGACGTGTCTGATCCAGAAGTAGAGGCATGTGAAGGACCTGACGAGCTAGACACAAAAGCAGTCTGGAGGGGTGCTCCAGATGCCTTTGCTTGAGGTGTGGCGTTGTATAAAGCTGGATTTTGTGTGTACGAAGACTTCTGAGCTCTATACTTCATCCTTAGTGCTTCTTCTCGCAACTTAAGAATGAAGTCATTTATATCCAGCTTTACAAGGATTCCATTCTGTCTCAGGTTAGACACGAATGTAGCCCACTTATCGGCAACCCGTCTGCGAAGTTGCTTACTTTTTCTTCCATGGTAGTAGCCACTCCATGTGTATGCAATTCGCTCATCAAGTGGTAGAATCTATCTATGACGTCGTCCAAGCTTTCATTGCCAATTGATGAGAAGTTATTGAATTCCTTCTTTAACTCCTTTGCTTTGATTGCCTTCAATGATGCATTACCATCATATCTCTTCTCTAGTGCATCCCACAGTTTCTTGGACTGCTTGTTCTCGGAATACTGGTGGAATATGTCTTTGGGGATAGACTGAGTGATCAATGCATAGACTCTTTTCTCAGCATTGTACTTTACTTTCTGTGCGTCTGTCATCCCGCTTAATGTTAGTTTAACTCCATCAGCTCCCACTGGTGTACTATAACCTATCTCAATGGCTTCCCACAGATTAGGATCTACTCCATTAAGGTAGATCTCAAAACGTTGTTTCCAGTGGGGAAACTCATCTAAAGTCAAAAGCTTTGGTGGTTTATTGTGATTCCCCACCTCACTCTCAAGCAGCAACAGATTCGTATCCTTGAGTCCTTCCCAGCAGTAAAGGCTGACATCTGATCTTCCATGATGAATAAACTTATAATCTAATCAAACAAACTTTCACTGATGCGACTGAAGGATGCGAATGAGCTAATCGTGCGTATAAGCTCTGCGATTGGTTCAATCGTGCGAATGAACTGGGCGATTGGTTCAGTCGTGCGAATGAATCTGGTGCGTATGAGCTATGCGAACGAACGGTTCAATCAGCCGAATGAAGGTGCGACTAGGTCCATCGTGCGTATGAGCAGTGCGAATGGAGTCCAGTCGTACGAGTGAGTCAGTCGTGCGATTGAAGCTGCTGTTTTGCGAAAATTTCTAGGTTTGACGGGTTTCAGCCGTAAAAATTCGAAATTTCACAAGTTCTAATTGCCTAAGTCCGTAGAAACCAAACGTCGATGAGCAGGGAACTTCCATGATCACTTTTGATGCCAAAGATTGCGTTTTTAGTGTAAAAACACAAACTTTATGCAATCTTGATTGAATCAACACGTAATCACGAGCCAATAGCTCTGATACCACTTGTTAGGACCTGGTATGGTATCGATGAAATACCTAGAGATCATTGTGTACCGGATCAAATAGTGCGGAATCCTATTTGATTGGCGATCCAATCAGTGAGAACACACGAAGAATCAATCAAGGATTGAAACTAACGTTAGAAATCAATAAGGAATCGATCTAATGTGTTCTATGAACTTGGAGAACGATTTGGAAGGTTTCTGGACGGCTAGGGTTCGTATGGAATTGAACTTGATCGAATATCCTGTTTTTCACGAATTGAGTTGTATTTATAGGTTGGCACTCTTCAATCGTGCGACTGAACCATTAGTTTGGTTCAGTCGTGCGATTGAACCATTCGGTTGGTTCATTCGTGCGACTGAGTGTTCAGTCGTGCGATTGAGCCAATCTTATGTTACAGTCGTACGACTGATCCAGTCTCCTGGTTCAGTCGTGCGACTGAGTCAATCGTATGAGGTTCTTCATGCTTATGGTTCATTCGCATGAGCCATTCGCATGGGAACTTCATTAAGTTAAGTTTGAATGTTTTAGTTAATTAATATAATATTATATGTAAACATTCAAGTAATCATAAACCCAATCAATTCATTTACGACTCATTAATGAACTATTAAACATTATAACCAACAGACTATCGATATCAGTTCATTAATCATACCAAACAAGATCTATTACATCACATATCACGATCTAGGGACATACATGTATCAACAAACAATTTGAGGAACTGATGAGGTCTTGGCAAACAATAGAGAGATCCTTGCCCAGCAATATAAGACATTCTCTCATAGAAAGGGTGAGTCTCTGACTCAACAGTTTGAGCGATTCTCCTGTTTGATATCTGAGCTGAAAATGGTTAAACATGAATATACAAACAATCAGATGAACAACAGATTCCTCAGATCCCTGCCTGAGAGATGGGACACATATACTATTGTCCTACGCTCCAGTGTAAATCTGGAGAATCTATCTCTCACCCAACTTCATGGGAAACTGTTAACATTTGAAAGAGAGATAGAACAGAAAAGGAAACTGGCTTCATCTGGGAAGCTCACTAATGATTTTATACCAGGGAATACTGCTCTGGTTGGTCATGAGTCAAAATATGTTGCATCAGAAAGTTCTTATGATGAGCATATAGATTTCTCTTCAAACAGTGGAGATCCTGCTTTTGTTGGTATTGATAGTAATTTAGGGTGTAGTAGTGATAATTTATGCTTTTTGATGGATGATTTGAAAGGAATTGCTGATGATGATTTGGAAGAGATGGATATTTCGAGCCAAATGGCATTAATCAATATCAGATCTTAAAATTTTTAAAAAAGGACAGGTAGAAAATTTCCTGGTCTCTCTGGAAAAACCAAAGTTGGTTTTGACAAGAGCAAGTTGAGGTGTCACAAGTGCTATAGACTTGGACATTTTGCAAGAGAGTGTAGATCATCTGGATCTAACTCTTCTGCACCCTTTGTGACCTTTCCATGCAATAGCTCACAAAACAAAGGGCAACATTCTACCAGTTCTGGTCATCATTCACAAATTCAATCATCTCCTGCATATTTTGTCCCTCAAGGTCAAATGCCATATCCTTATCCCTGTTTTTACATGCCTCAGTCCAATCAGGTTCCAGTACCCATAGCTCAACAACCACATGCCCTACCTAAGCCTCAACCATCTAAATCAAATCAACAATCTCAATCTCAATCACATCAAAGCTTTTTCACTCCTGGAGTTGTTGACTGGAGTAGCTTACCAGATGATCTTTCTGGTTATTCTGAACAAGTGTTTTCTGGTGCTGGTTAACATGGTGGTGAAAATCCTTTTGGAAATCTTGCTCTTATGGCCCTGGAGTCTACTGATAGTTCATGCTCAAATGCTTCATCATCACAGGTACCACAGGTATCTTCTGAGGCTAAGGCCAAGTTGTGTTCTGAGTCATGCATAATTGCTTTTGTCTCAATTAGAGAAGCAAATGTAGCTTTAATTAATTAAAATCTTGACCTAGAGAAAGTGATTTCCAAAAGAAAAGCTGAGTTTGAGTCTGTCTTAAAAGAAAAAGATGATGAGATTTACAAATTAAAATGCCAAATCACTGATGAAAAGGCAAATGTAGAGGTCATTTTAGAGAATCATAAGAATCTCAAAGAAACACTTGCAACTACTCAAGTAGAGTGTGAACGCTAGGTAACATCCTGCAAGGGGTTTGAAATGCTTCTCAATAAGCAAACAACTTCAAATGTGAAGTTTGGGATTGGGTATAATCACACTGTACCTCCTACAGATTTTACTCCCAAGACAGAAGTAAAATCTGAAGGTGAAAGCAATTCCCAAACCATATCATCATGTGTCTAATCCTTAAGTGATAATGCAAAATCAGAGGATGAAGTCAGAAATAGTACCTCAGCTAATCAATCTGCTGATGGTCTCACTGCTGATAAAGACATGATCAAAGAAAAGCTGAGCACTTACAAACGGAAGAACAAGTCTTCAGTTGTTACAAAGTACTAAAGAGCAAGTAACAACACCTGAAGAACATTTCAAACCAAATGAAAACAAACATGGTTTGACAACTGCTGAAGAGTCGATCAAGAAATCCAAAAACACTGATAGAAAACTTCTGAAGAACAAGTCTTCAGTTGTTACAATTCTTCAGTACATAACATAAGTACTGAAAGGAAGAAAGTATTGAAGAACACACCTTCAGTAGTTTCATCTTCTTCAGCAGTTGAACAACAGAAGATGAAGAAAAAGCCATGTGAAATATGTGGTCTATTCAATCATCTCACTGATGAATGTTGGTATAGAAAGGGTTCCAAATTCAACAAAGATAAAATCATTAAAAAGAAATTTAATAAAATGAAAGATGAATTTGAAACCAAGTTTGTGCCACAAACATCTCAAACTGATAACCTAAAGTTTTCAGAAAAATCTAAAAAGAAGGAAGGGGTTCATCATAAAACAACTGAAAATATTCCTCATGGAGTATCAAAACACCAGACTAAGTCTGTGTCTTTCAAAAAGGAGGACATGGTGAGTCACATGAACCTATCAAAAACAAGTACTGATGTGTCTGCTGAACTAAAGGCTTTAACAACCAATCAGACACAACTTGTTATGATGGTTCAACATCTGTTGGGGAGAGTTAACCAAATAGATGTACCTGTGATTAAACCACTGAAAAGGAAAACTAAGCCAAAATCAAAGGAATCCTTTTCAGCACCATCTCCACCTTCAAAGGCTGTTAATCATGACAAATCAGTTAGTATAAAATCTGTTGATGAGAACAGACCCAAAACCAAGATGGTTTGGGTCTCAAAAGCTAACTAGTTTGTTATGACAAATGCAGGGTTCTTCAGCATGCCATAGAAGCATCTGGTATGTGGACAGTGGAGGATCTATGCATATGACAAGGAGCAGTTCTCTTCTTCATGACTACTCTCAAGGAAAGAAGGGATTTGTATCTTTTGGTAATGATGCTAAGGGTTCATCATAGGCAAAGGCTTTGTGTCAAATGGTGAGATAAGATTTGATGATGCTAACCATGTGGAGAATCTCAAGTACAACTTGTTGAGTGTCAGTCAAATGTGTGATAAAGGGCATGTTGCACTTTTCACTAGTCAAAACTGTCAGATTCTATCTTCCAATGTTTTGAGAATGATTGACAAGATATTGGATGAACATACTCTCCTGAAGGCCAACAAGATTGGAAGAGTATATGCCTTAGACTTATCAAAGAAAATTGATCTAAAAGGCCATCCATGTCTGTTCTCCAAGGCCTCTCCTCAGAATCTAAACTATGGCACATAGGCTTGGTCATGTGAATCTTAAAAACATGAACCAGCTTATCCATCATGGTTTAGTGAGAGGTCTGCCACTAAAGGAGTTCAAATGTGATGACAACTGCTCTGCTTGTTTAAAAGGAAAGCAACACAAAGTATCATTTCCTCCAATAGAAGAACCAAAGTCCACTGCCTGCTTGCAATTACTGCATATGGATCTTTTTGGTCCAGTAAGAGTGATGAGCATGGCAAAGAAAAAAATACTGTCTGGTAATTGTGGATGATTATTCCAGATTTGTATGGACCTTCTGCTTACATTCAAAAGATGAGGCTGGTCAAATCATCATCTACTTTGTGTTGCATGTGGAAAAGCAGTACTCCCTTTCTGTCAAGTGTGTGAGGAGTGATAATGGCACAGAATTTAGAAACCACACACTTGATGAATTCTATTTCTCTAAGGGAATCAAGAGGCAGTATAGCATTCCAAGAACTCCTGAACAAAATGGAGTGGTGGAGAGAAAGAACAGGACCCTTATTGAAGCCGCAAGGTCAATGTTGGCTGATTCTGGTTTGCCACTAACCTTTTAGGCTGAAGTTGTCAACACAACTTGCTATGTGCAAAATAGAGTGTAAGTAAATCAGAGGTTGATGAAGACTCCTTATGAAGTGTTACATCATTTGGCTCCTCTGATTTCCTTCTTTAGAGCATTTGGGTGTCCCTGTTATATTCTTAACACAAAGGATCCACTTCAGAAGTTTGAATCAAAGGTGGATGCAGGGTACTTTGTTAGGTATTCATCTACTTGCAAGGCATACAGAGTTTTTAATTGCAGAAAAAAGATAGTTGAGGAAACCTTGCATGTAAAGTTTAATGAATCTCCAAAGGAGAAAATTCCACAACACCCTATGGAGCTATTTGATTTGGACATACTGCAATATGTTCCTTATCAGCCTCCAGCTGTTGCAGATTCTATGAATCTATCATCTCATGCAACTAGTCATTCATCTAGTGATACAAATGCAAGGTTTAGTGATCACCTGCCTGAGTCTACTAACCTTGATGTTCCTGTAGCTTCAGCAGTTCCATCCACAACAAATGCTGATGAGATCTCTGATTCCTTTACTTCATTTGAATTGCCATCTCATTCTAGGTTTCAAGAGTCTGGATCACCATTGGTTGCTGTTGAATCACCTACAAACACTTGCACAGATCTTATTGAGTATCAAGAACTGAAGAATCACCCCATGTCTCAGATCGTTGGTGACATCAATGCTGGTGTTTCAACTAGAAGTCAATTGTCCAATTTCTGCTTTTATGCTCTCTTCATCAGTCAGCAAGAGCCAAAGAACTATCATATTGCATTAAGAAACAATGGATGGGTTGAAGCCATGCAACTTGAGCTTTTTCAGTTTCAAAAGCAGCTTGTGTGGGAACTGGTTCCTCTACCCCAAGGTAAGTGTGTAATAGGCACTAAATGGGTGTTTAGGAATAAAACTGATGAAAAAGGTCAAATTTTCAAGAACAAGGCCAGACTGGTTGTACAGGGGTTCTCACAAGAAGAAGGTATTGATTATGATGAAACCTTTGCTCCTGTAGCCAGACTGGAGGCAATCAGATTGTTCTTAGCTTATGCTGCTTTCCATAATCATAAAGTTTTTCAAATGGATGTCAAAAGTGCATTCTTATATGGTAAAATAAAAGAAGTTTATGTGTGTCAACCACCAGGTTTTGAAGATCATAAACATCCAGATTGAGTGCATAAGCTTGATAAGGCTCTTTATGGGTTGAAACAAGCTCCTAGAGCCTGGTATGAAACACTGTCTAACTTTCTTCTTCAAAATAATTTCACTAGAGGCTCCATAGATAAAAATTTGTTCATTAAGAAAGTAGGCATGCATAAGCTCCTTGTTAAAATTTATGTAGATGATATTATTTTTGCATCCTCTGATCCACAGTTGTGTGATGCCTTTACTAAGTTGATGCAACAAAAGTTTGAAATGAGTGCCATGGGAGAATTACAGTTCTTTCTGGGTTCATAAATCAAACAAATGGCTGATGGAACTTTCATTCATTAGTCAAAATATACAAAGGATTTATTGAAAAAGTTTGATTTACAAAACTGTAAGCCTTGTTCTACTCCCATGTGCAGCACCACACAATTGGATGCTGTTTAGAAAGGTAAAGCAGTTGATGAAACTCTTTACAGATGTATGATTGGTTCCTTGATGTACCTTACAGCTTCTAGACTAGACATTATGTTTGCAACTTGTGTCTATGCTAGATTTCAGGCTGCACCTAAAGTATCCCATATGATTGCAGTCAAAAGGATCTTTAGATATTTGCAAGGAACTTAATCTCTAGGACTTTGGTATTCCACCGGACACTCCTGCAAATTAGTTGCTTTCTCTGATAGTGACTATGCAGGGTGTAAATCAACTTCTGAAGGATGCCACTTTCTAGGCAATTGTTTAGTTTCTTGGCAGAGTAAGAAAAAAACTTCAGTTGCTACATCCACTGCTGAAGCAGAGTACATTGCTACTGCAAGTTGTACATCTCAGGTACTCTGGCTTCAGAATCAATTACTGGATTATGACATTACAGAGACTAAGACTCCTTTATTGATGGACAGTGCTTCAGCTCTATGTATTGTTAAAAATCTTGTCCAGCTCTTTGTATTGTTAAGAATCCTGTCCATCTGCCCCAATAAACCGAGAGATGGCACCTTCATTTGAAGGTTCACCAAACACACAGCCAATACACTTAACTAAGCCACCAACCACTGCTTTTGGAACCACCTCTCAGGGACAGAACCCCTCTGAGCAGATGGTTGCAACCTTTCAAAGCTCCTTACCTCTCATCACTCCCATCATCACTGAGATAGTATATAAAGCCATTGATGAGAGGATCTCCTCATATCTCCAAACACTCCTTGATGATGTTGTTCACAAGTCACTTTCTGCCTTTCAAGCCCCTAATCCCAATGCACCCAAAAAGGGGGAGACTACTAAGTCTAAGGCAGTGAAAGAAAGGAAAAGGAAGAGAGTAGAAGATGAGAAAGAACCAGAAAAAGAAAAGGAGTTGGAGAAAGAACAAGAACTGATCTCAGAGAAACAGCTGATCACAGTGCAAGAGCCGAGCACAGACAAAGAGCAGAAAGATTAGCTGATCACTTACAAACGGAAGAGAAGTGCTGAGTCAAAGTCTGATGGAGAAAAGTCCTTAGAAGATCTAGTCAAAGAAGCTGATGAAGCTCACAGTAGATCTATGGACAAAATAATAGATCAGCTCTTCAAACAGGGTCATGACACAACCACCTTAGATGTTGAGATCAGAAGGCTGGAGATAAATGAAATTCAAGCAAGATGGGCTAGTTACAGTGTGATGGATAGGGAAAGGTTGGAGATTATGATCAGGTTTATTGCCAAATATCTAGGAATATCATTGATGGAGATGAAGTCTTGGTCCATAGACAGTATCTTGGAAATAACCAAGAAAATCTGTTCTGCTGGAAGCTACAACAAAGGGTTGATCATCGAAGCATTGGATGAAGCAGGTGCTGGGAAGAGAACTGAGATGGCAAAGCTCTCAAAAGCCAAACTCACCACTAAATTGCTAGATCAGCCTTCTCATACTCCCACTCAAAAACAACCCTCAAAGCAATCATCTCTAAAATCTGCTAATTCTATCCCTAAACCAAAACCACCCATAACTCAACCCACAAAACCAATTCCATTACCCCAAAACCCATCTCAAACCACACTCAGTGATACACCCAGAAGGAGGAGAAGGGTGTTGAGGGTAGAAGAAGAAGAAGAGGATGAGAATGAAGACAGTCTGCCAATCTCTGCTGTTCTCAAACTTAAAACACCTGACCCCAGAAGTCAACAGATGATCGCACCTGACTTGCAAATGCAAATGGTGAAAGTGAAGATTGAAGAAGTAGAACAACTGAAGCAGCATGATGAGCAATTTCTCAAAATGGTTGACAAGGACTTCCCTCAGTCCTCATCCATTCAAGCAATGAAGAAACAAGCTCTGAAGCTGTACACTCTTAGGCATACATTCCAACATCAAAGAGAAAGAGTGAGGAATTGGCCAGACCCCAGGGTAAGTTCCAGAATACACAAGAAGAACATACCAAGTAGATATCATGGCCAAGTGGAAAAGACTTTGAATGCTGCAATTATGTTGGCCATGGTAGTCTCGCCCTGGGAGATTATAGAAGAATTCAAGAGAGCACACAACTCAAAGACAACCCCTCAATCTCTACTTGAGAACAAAATGATCAAGAAGGGGCTGTTATACAAGAGAATTGAAGATCTTCAAAAGAGTGAACTCCAGTTGTTGCTAGAAGGCTCTCATCCTATTGAATTCGCATACAGAGAGATCACAACTGTTGAGTTGAAGAATGGGAAGACAATAAGGTATCTGTCTAAATATTATGGCCCTGAGTTCTTCTTTGAGGGAGAAGCAGAAGAACTCACCAAGGAGGAACAAGTTGTTCTCCTTGAGGCCTATGCAAGAGAGTCTTACAGACTAATCAATGGGAATTAGGTTTCATGGTTGGGACAAGACTCTGTGTCCAGTTTCCCCAAGACAGAGTTCCCTTCCACACTTAGCCAATCAAAAGATCAGAAACCTTTTCCCGGCTTGTGCTTACATGATTACCTCTGAAGCTTATCAAGAGGGTGTTTCTGCCAAAGAATAAGTGGGATCATCAATAAACTTAGAGGTTTTGGCTGCATTGGTTCAGGGGGAGTTTGTTGGACCAAAAGAACCAATGAGCCTGATCAGAAAAACCTCCAAGTCCCATGGACATTACAACTGCTGAAGAAGATCACAACAGCTGAAGACATCAGCTGATTACAAGGTCTGAAGACAAAGTATGAAGACAAGATCTGAATATTTCTACTGAAGAAAAAATCTGAAAGTAAAGTACTGAAGACAAAGTCTGAAAGTGAAGTACTGAAGACAAAGTCTGAAGCTATCAGCTGAAGACAACGTCTAAAATAAAAGTCTGAAGAACAAAGACTGAAGACCAGAGTGATCAGTAGTTGTCACAACAGCTGAAGTTATTAACTTCAGTAGTTGTGATGGTTTTCCTTTTCAGTACTTGTAATTTACCTTTCAGTAGTTTATAGTTTCAGTAGTTTTAGTTCAGTAGTTTTATGTTCTTGTACTTAGCATTCTCTGAGATGTGATCAGTTGTTGAGAACATTCTCAGTAGTTTGCATAGTTTCAGTTGTTTGTATAATTCTGTTACATGTCACTATCAAGTGACATCAGCAGACGTCACATTCCTTATATAAGGAATGTTGACCTAATTGTAACGTGTGACTTTCAGCCAACACGAAAGCATTTGAATGAAATATTCCTTTTGCAGAATTCTCTCTCTCTCTATAACCGTGTACTACTCCATTGAATATCAATTGAGTTCTTGCTAAATTGTCTAATTCATTGTTCGAATTCCGCTGCAATCTACTCTAATTAATCAAACTTAAATCGCTGATCCTAACAAATGGTATCAGAGCAGGTTAATCATTGATCGATCTAACAATTGATCATTGAAACTACTATTTCAATATCTAAGTTTGATCGAATTAGCATATTTTCAAGAATTGGTTATAGAGATTGAATTTCTGCTGCTTTCGGTTATTTCTTTGAGATTTCTTTTGGTTCGTATTGAGTTTGTTATGTTTTGCGCTAAACCGGTTAATACTTAATTGAATTTGATTGAATCTTAGAATGGCTAATCCTTCTAATGACCCTCACAATATTGGCTCCTCAACCAAGCCTCCGATGCTGGTTAGGACTGAGTATAACATATGGCAACGAAGAATGCTCCATCACCTGTCTGTTAACAGTTCAGGTTGTAGGACATCTGTGGTACATGGTCCACACAAGCCTATGGTGAACAATCCAGAAACCAACCCAATGGTTCCGAAGAAGAAGGAACAATACTCAGATGAGGATCAAAAACTGTTTGAGATTGATGCTAAAGCCCATGGAATTCTGGCAATGGCACTGCCGAATGAAATCTATTCTGGGCTTATGCGTCATGAAACTGCTCATGACCTCTGGAATGCATTGAAAGAACAATTTGGTGGAATAGATGAGGTCTTAGCAAACAACAGAGAAATCCTTGCCTAACAATATGAGACATTCTCTCATAGGAAGGGTGAGACACTGACTCAATAGTTTGAGTGTTTTTCCTGTTTCATCTCTAAGCTGAAAATGGTCAAACATGAATACACTAGTAGCCAGATGAACAACAGATTCCTCAGATCACTGCCTAAGAGATGGGACACATATACCATTGTCCTACGCTCCAGTGCAAATCTGGATAGCCTATCTCTCACCCAACTCCATGGGAAACTGCTTACATTTGAAAGAGAGATAGAGCAGAAAAGGAAACTGACATCATCAGTAAAGCTCACTGATGACTTTGACTGCGTTGGTTGGTCATGAGTCAGAATATGCTGCATGAGAAAGCCATTATGATGAGCATATAGATTTCTCTTCAAACACTTCTGATCATGCATTTGTTAGTGTTGATAGTCAGTCAGGCTGTAATAGTGACAATTTGTGCTTCATTATGGATGATTTGAAAGGTATTGCTGATGACGACTTAGAAGAGATGGATATTCTGAGCAAAATGGCCTTGATTAATATCAGATGTCAAATGTTCTACAAGAGAACTAGTAGGAAATTTCCAGGACTCTTTGGCAAAACCAAAGTTGGTTTTGACAAGAGTAAGTTGAGGTGTCACAAATGCCACAGGCTTGGGCAGTTTATAAGAGAGTGTAGATCAACTGGATCTAACTCCTCTGCACCCTTTGTGACTTTTCCAAGCAATTGTTCACAAAACAGAGGGAAACATCCTGCTAGTTCTGGTCATCACTCACAACCTCTATCTCCTGCATATTTTGTCCCTCAGGGTCCAATGCCATATCCATATCCCTGCTATTACATGCCACAGCCAAATCAAGTTCAAGTTCCTATTGCACAACAACCTCAAGCCTTACCTGAGCCTCAACCATATCAACCATCTCAATCACAACCTTATCACAGCTTCTTCACCCTTGGTGCTGTTGATTGGAGGAGTTTACCAGATGATCTTTCTGGTAATGAGCAATTATTTTCTAGTGATGGTTAACATGGTGGTGAACATCCTTTTGGGAATCTTGCTCTCATGGCCCTAGAGTCTACTGAGGGTTCATGCTCCAATGCATCTTCATCACAGGTAACCCAGGTATCCTCTGAGGCTGAGGCCAAGCTCCTAGAGCCGGGTATGAAACACTTTCAAGTTTTCTTCTTCAAAATAATTTCACTAGAGGCTCCATAGATAAAACTTTGTTTATTAAGAAAGTGGATCAGCGTAAGCTACTTGATATAATTTTTGCATCCTCTGATCCCTAGTTGTGTGATGATTTTACAAGTTTAATGAAACAAAAGTTTGAAATGAGTGCAACGGGAGAATTACAGTTCTTTCTAGGCTTGCAAATCAAACAAAAGGCTAGTGGAACCTTCATTCATCAGTCAAAATATACAAAAAAATCTTTTGAATAAGTTTGATTTACAAAACTGTAAGCCCTGTTCTACTCCCATGTGCAACACCATACAACTGGATGTAGATCAGAAAGGTAAAGCTGTTGATGAAACACTTTACAGATGTATGATTGGGTCCTTGATGTACTTAACAGCTTCTAGACCAGATATTATGTTTGCAACTTATGTTTGTGCTAGATTTCAGGCTGCTCCTAAAGAGTCTCATTTGATTGCAGTCAAGAGGATCTTTAGATATCTGCAAGGTACACAATCTCTAGGTCTTTGGTATTCCACTGGACACTCTTGCAAATTAGTTGCTTTTTTTGATAGTGACTATGTAGGGTATAAGTTAACCAGAAAGTCAACTTCTGGTGGATGTTAATTCCTAGGCAACTGTTTGATTTCTTGGCAGAGTAAGAAAGAAACATCTGTTGCTACATCCACTGCTAAATGCAGAGTACATTGCTGCTGCAAGTTGTACATCTCAGGTACTCTGGCTTCAGAACCAATTATTGGATTATGGCATTACAGAGACTAAGACTCCATTGTTAATGGATAGTGCTTCAGCTCTGTGTATTTTCAAGAATCCAGTCCAGCATTCTAGGACCAAACATATAGAGATCAGACACCATTTTATTAGGGATTGTTTTAAAAAAGGTCTGATTGATCCAAAGTTTGTGCAAAGTGCTGTTGAGCTTGCAGATATATTTACTAAGCCTTTGGACAGTTCAACTTTCCAAAACCTTGTGTTAAGGCTTGGTATGCTATAGCTAGAATAAGTGACAACTACTGATGATCTCAGTAAACAAGTACTGATGACCATTAGTAAACATGTCACAAATAAGTATTGATAAGATTTATTCTAAGTTAGTTTCATACCTACTGAAGACTAAATTACTTAAAAAGTACTGTACTTTCTGTTAAAAGAAACTGATGTAGTTACAACTATTGATGTAGTTATAACTACTGATGTCAGTAAAAACAGATAAGTACTGATGTCCTATAACACAACTTAAAACAGCTAAAAAGTCTTATGAGTAAGTGTTGAGGACATATGAAACAGCTGAAAAGCTAAGAATTGACGAAAACTACTGATTAGAATTTTCTCTTCAATCGTTTCCACAAACTGCTGTTTCACCTTAAACAACTGATGACAAAACCATGTCTTCAGTAGTTTCACAACTACTGATGACTAACACCAAGTCCTCAGTTGTTTTCTACACCTGAAGCCAAAACCAAGGTTTTCAGTAGTTTCATAACTACTGATGACCAAAACCAAGTCATCAGTTGTTTCAAAATTTTGATAGTTAAAACCAAGTCTTCAGTTGTTTTCATACAACTGATGACAACAACAACACTTTCAGTCGTTTTCTTTTCAGCCTTTTCTTAACCTATAAATACCTGCACTTATAGCCGAACGTTTCGTTAGCCGTTTTCTATCCTTTTCTCTCTCAACAATGGCGACCATGAAACTCAAACCCAGACACAACTGTGTTGCCTACCTCTCGAATCGGCCTTTTGGAACAAATTTGATAATGCCATCGATCTTATGGTGGATTCCCAATACAGAACCAACTTTCTTTTGAATCCTACAATATACCCCGATTCCTTAAACCAATTCTAGACCAACGCCTCTGTAACAACTGGTGAAAATGATAGCCAAATCACTCTCTAGTCGTTGGTCAACCAGAAACAGGTAGTAATCACCCCTGACATCATTCGCAAAACCCTAAATTTGCATGATGCCACTTGTATTATAGAATACCCGAAAGGCACCATTGATATGTATTTCATCAACAACGGGTATGAAGGAGACTTAAGTGCTACAACCATTCTCAAAAAGCACTTCCATGATGCTGAAAGACTTATCTTTCACATGGTGAATGTCTGCCTTGCTTCAAAGACATCTTCATGGGATCAGATGTCCTCAAGATGGGAACAGGTATTGTACTCTATCTTTGAACGACAAACTCTAAATTTTTATGAGATAGTGTTTATGGAACTTAAGGATCTGGCTCAGAAACTTGTGACAAACAGATGGCTACTATATCCCAGGTTTCTGATGGCCATAATTTTAAATCAATTAAAATCTGAAGGCCTTGTGGGTCTTGGAGTCCCTGCTCCAGCTACCTTAGCTGAGGTATACTCCAGGCATAACTCTGACCCTACTCTCAAAGGGGCTACCCGGCTGCTCAAACCCAAGTAGAGGGAACCCACAGCCTCCACCTCCAGATCCAAAGTCCCCACCAAACCCAAACCCCAAAAGCCCAAAAAGGCTGCTCAGGGAGATGAGTCCCCTATGGATGCCCCTGTACCACCAATAAAGGAAACATATACTGGTTCTAACCCCCCACTCATGTCAAAGACTCAACCAGCTGAAACCGCACAGGTATCCTCTCCACAGGATCCTATTGCAACCAAATTTGGGAGTACCATATTACTGGAACCTATCTCAGTTGAGAAGGTTACTATTGAAGAGCATCTCTCACCCTGGGTGCAATTTGTTTCTGACCCATCTCCAAATGCAACCGCCCCTCAAAGCCCAACCCTTATAGTTGCTAAAGTGCTGAGTCAGCTGCATTCCTCACCCCCTCCCCAGAAACCAATTAACACTTGGAGTACCTCAACGATTGAGGGGGAGGACCAAAATGCTGCTGATAACCCACAACACAGGGGTTATAATGTTCAATCTCCAAGTGTAGAAGCGGAGGTTAGAACATCTGGTCAGGCTGCCATTTCTACTGATTTAGCAAATGAACAGGATGAAGTTGGTAACATATATAAGACCTCACCAGAGGCAACTGCCAATGAAGGACAAAGTCCAGAGGCAGGGAGTCCCCAGATCCAAGAACATGGGGCACATGCATATACTGATCTACACTCAGGGCATGTACATCCTGATTTAATCAGAAGGTCAGATGATTCAACAAAGACTAATGATGACTTGGGCTTTTTCTTTGATGTCTTAGCCCATAACACAATCCTAGAGATTGAGGTGAGCAGACTCAAAGAACTGCTAGCCAAAATGTCTCAGGATAAAAGTCCATCTGCCGCAATAACCCACAGATGGCACCTTCATTTGAAGGTTCACCAAACACACAGCCAATACACTTAACAAAGCCACCAACCACTACTTTTGGAACCACCTCTCAGGGACAGAACCCCTCTGAGCAGATGGTTGCAACCTTTCAAAGCTCCTTACCTCTCATCACTCCCATCATCACTGAGATACTATATAAAGCCATTGATGAGAGGATCTCCTCATATCTCCAAACACTCCTTGATGATGTTGTTCACAAGTCACTTTCTGCCTTTCAAGCCCCTGATCCCAATGCACCCAAAAAGGGGGAGACTACTAAGTCTAAGGCAGTGAAAGAAAGGAAAAGGAAGAGAGTAGAAGATGAGAAAGAACCAGAAAAAGAAAAGGAGTTGGAGAAAGAACAAGAACTGATCTCAGAGAAACAGCTGATCACAGTGCAAGAGCCGAGCACAGACAAAGAGCAGAAAGATTAGCTGATCACTTACAAACGGAAGAGAAGTGCTGAGTCAAAGTCTGATGGAGAAAAGTCCTTAGAAGATCTAGTCAAGAAGCTGATGAAGCTCACAGTAGATCTATGGACAAAATAATAGATCAGCTCTTCAAACAGGGTCATGACACAACCACCTTAGATGTTGAGATCAGAAGGCTGGAGATAAATGAAATTCAAGCAAGATGGGCTAGTTACAGTGTGATGGATAGGGAAAGGTTGGAGATTATGATCAGGTTTATTGCCAAATATCTAGGAATATCATTGATGGAGATGAAGTCTTGGTCCATAGACAGTATCTTGGAGATAACCAAGAAAATCTGTTCTGCTGGAAGCTACAACAAAGGGTTGATCATCGAAGCATTGGATGAAGCAGGTGCTGGGAAGAGAACTGAGATGGCAAAGCTCTCAAAAGCCAAACTCACCACTAAATTGCTAGATCAGCCTTCTCATACTCCCACTCAAAAACAACCCTCAAAGCAATCATCTCTAAAATCTGCTAATTCTATCCCTAAACCAAAACCACCCATAACTCAACCCACAAAACCAATTCCATTACCCCAAAAACCATCTCAAACCACACTCAGTGATACACCCAGAAGGAGGAGAAGGGTGTTGAGGGTAGAAGAAGAAGAAGAAGAGGATGAGAATGAAGACAGTCTGCCAATCTCTGCTGTTCTCAAACTTAAAACACCTGACCCCATAAGTCAACAGATGATCGCACCTGACTTGCAAATGCAAATGGTGAAAGTGAAGATTGAAGAAGTAGAACAACTGAAGCAGCATGATGAGCAATTTCTCAAAATGGTTGACAAGGACTTCCCTCAGTCCTCATCCATTCAAGCAATGAAGAAACAAGCTCTGAAGCTGTACACTCTTAGGCATACATTCCAACATCAAAGAGAAAGAGTGAGGAATTGGCCAGACCCCAGGGTAAGTTCCAGAATACACAAGAAGAACATACCAAGTAGATATCATGGCCAAGTGGAAAAGACTTTGAATGCTGCAATTATGTTGGCCATGGTAGTCTCGCCCTGGGAGATTATAGAAGAATTCAAGAGAGCACACAACTCAAAGACAACCCCTCAATCTCTACTTGAGAACAAAATGACCAAGAAGGGGCTGTTAAACAAGAGAATTGAGGATCTTCAAAAAGTGAACTCCAGTTGTTGCTAGAAGGCTCTCATCCAGATGAATTCGCATACAGAGAGATCACAACAGTTGAGTTGAAGAATGGGAAGACAATAAGGTATCTGTCTGAATATTATGGCCCTGAGTTCTTCTTTGAGGGAGAAGAAGAAGAACTCACCAAGGAGGAACAAGTTGTTCTCGTTGAGGCCTATGCAAGAGAGTCTTACAGACTCATCAGTGGGAATTAGGTTTCATGGTTGGGACAAGACTCTGTGTCCAGTTTCCCCAAGACAGAGTTCCCTTCCACACTTAGCCAATCAAAAGATCAGAAACCTTTTCCCGGCCTGTGCTTACATGATTACCTCTGAAGCTTATCAAGAGGGTGTTTCTGCCAAAGAATAAGTGGGATCATCAATAAACTTAGAGGTTTTGGCTGCATTGGTTCAGGGGGAGTTTGTTGGACCAAAAGAACCAATGAGCCTGATCAGAAAAACCTCCAAGTGCCACAACATTACAACAACTGAAGAAGATCACAACAGCCGAAGACATCAGCTGATTACAAGGTCTGAAGACAAAGTATGAAGACAAGATCTGAAGATTTCTACTGAAGAAAAAATCTGAAAGTAAAGTACTGAAGATAAAGTCTGAAAGTGAAGTACCGAAGACAAAGTCTGAAGCTATCAGCTGAAGACAACGTCTGAAATGAAAGTCTGAAAAACAAAGACTGAAGACCAGAATGATCAGTAGTTGTCACAATAGCTGAAGTTATTAACTTCAGTAGTTGTGATGGTTTTTCTTTTCAGTACTTGTAATTTACCTTTCAGTAGTTTATAGTTTCAGTAGTTTTAGTTCAATAGTTTTATGTTCTTGTACTTAGCATTCTCTGAGATGTGATCAGTTGTTGAGAACATTCTCAGTAGTTTGCATAGTTTCAGTTGTTTGTATAATTCTGTTAGATGTCACTCTCAAGTGACATCAGCAGACGTCACATTCCTTATATAAGGAATGTTGACCTAATTGTAACGTGGACTTTCAGCCACCATGAAAGCATTTGAATGAAATATTCCTTTTGCAGAATTCTCTCTCTCTATAACCGTGTACTATTCCATTGAATATCAATTGAGTTCTTGCTAAATTGTCTAATTCATTGTTCGAATTCCACTGCAATCTACTCTAATTAATCAAACTTAAATCGCTGATCCTAACAAATGGTATCAGAGCAGGTTAATCATTGATCGATCTAACAATTGATCATTGAAACTACTATTTCGATATCTAAGTTTGATCGAATTAGCATATTTTCAAGAATTGGTTATAGAGATTGAATTTCTGCTGCTTTCGGTTATTTGCTTTGAGATTTCTCTTGGTTCGTATTGAGTTTGTTGTGTTTTGCGCTAAATCGGTTAAAACTTCATTGAATTTGATTGAATCTTAGAATGGCTACTCCTTCTAATGACCCTCCCAATACTGGCTCCTCAACCAAGCCTCCGATGCTGGTTAGGACTGAGTATAACATATGGCAACGAAGAATGCTCCATCACCTGTCTGTTAATAGTTCAGGTTGTAGGACATCTGTGGTACATGGTGCACACAAGCCTATGGTGAACAATCCGGAAACCAACCAAATGGTTCCGAAGAAGAAGGAACAATACTCAGATGAGGATCGAAAACTGTTTGAGATTGATGCTAAAGCCCATGGAATTCTGGCCATGGCAATGCCGAATGAAATCTATTCTGGGCTTATGCATCATGAAACTGCTCATGACCTCTGGAATGCATTGAAAGAACAATTTGGTGGAATAGATGAGGTCTTAGCAAACAACAGAGAAATCCTTGCCCAACAATATAAGACATTCCCTCATAGGAAGAGTGAGACACTGACTCAACAGTTTGAGCGCTTTTCCTGTTTGATCTCTAAGTTGAAAATGGTCAAACATGAATACACTAATAGCCAGATGAACAAAAGATTCCTCAGATCACTGCTTGAGAGATGGGACACATATACCATTGTCCTACGCTCCAGTGCAAATCTGGATAGCCTATCTCTCACCCAACTCCATGGGAAACTGCTTACATTTGAAAGAGAGATAGAGTAAAAAAGGAAACTAACATCATCAGGAAAGCTCACTAATGACTTTGTACGAGGGAACACTGCCTTGGTTGGTCATGAG
Organism: Flaveria trinervia; assembly: GCA_025506515.1. Classification (NCBI taxonomy): domain Eukaryota; kingdom Viridiplantae; phylum Streptophyta; class Magnoliopsida; order Asterales; family Asteraceae; genus Flaveria; species Flaveria trinervia. The sequence goes on along the minus strand of CM046443.1, from coordinate 82,155,104 downwards.
TTAGAATATGCTACATCAGAAAGCCATTATGATGAGCATATAGATTTCTCTTCAAACAGTTCTGATCATGCATTTGTTAGTGTTGATAGTCAGTCAGGCTGTAATAGTGACAATTTGTGCTTCATTATGGATGATTTGAAAGGTATTGCTGATGATGACTTAGAAAGGATGGATATTTTGAGCCAAATGGCCTTGATTAATATTAGATCTCAAAAGTTCTACAAGAGAACCGGTAGGAAATTTCCAGGACTCTCTGGCAAAACCAAAGTTGGTTTTGACAAGAGTAAGTTGAGGTGTCACAAATGCCACAGGCTTGGGCACTTTATAAGAGAGTGTAGATCAACTGGATCTAACTCCTCTGCACCCTTTGTGACTTTTCCAAGCAATAGTTCACAAAACAGAGGGAAACATCCTGCTAGTTCTGGTCATCACTCACAACCTCTAGCTCCTGCATATTTTGTCCCTCAGGGTCCAATGCCATATCCATATCCCTGCTATTACATGCCCCAGCCAAATGAAGTTCAAGTTCCTATTGCACAACAACCTCAAGCCTTACCTGAGCCTCAACCATCTCAACCATCTCAATCACAACCTTATCACAGCTTCTTCACCCTTGGTGCTGTTGATTGGAGGAGTTTACCAGATGATCTTTCTGGTAATGAGCAATTAATTGCTAGTGATGGTCAACATGGTGGTGAACATCCTTTTGGGAATCTTGCTCTCATGGCCCTAGAGTCTACTGAGGGTTCATGCTCCAATGCATCTTCATCACAGGTAACCCAGGTATCCTCTGAGGCTGAGGCCAAGCTCCTAGAGCCGGGTATGAAACACTTTCAAGTTTTCTTCTTCAAAATAATTTCACTAGAGGCTCCATAGATAAAACTTTGTTAACTACTAATAAGCACATGAAGCTGAGTACTTCAGATGTTGTCCCTCAAGTACCTCAAGTACTGAAGGGCAAGCCACAACATCTGAAAAGCATTTCAAATCAACTGAAATAAAATGATTAACAACTGCTGAGGATCTATCATACGGTCTTTCAGGACGGATAGAGAACAGCTGAAGAACAAGTCTTCAGTTGTTACAGATCCTTCTGTACTTAACACAAGTACTGAAAGGAGGAAAGTACTGAAGATCACACCTTCAGTAGTTTCCACTTCAGCAGTTGATCATCCAAGATGAAGAATAAGCTATGTGACATATGTGGTAAATTCAATCGTCTTTCTGATGAATGTTGGTACAAAAAGGGTTCCAAACTCACAGAGATAAGCTCATTAAAATGCAGATGGATCAAATGAAAAATGAGTTTGAGAACAAGTTTGTACCATAGTCATCCCAAATTGATAAACCCAAGGCTTCACCCAAATCCAAAAAGAAGGATCGGGTTTATCATAAAACAGCTGATAGTGTTCCTCATGATAAAAATCAGACTAAGTCTATGAATTTCAAGGAGGAAATGGTGGGCCACAAGAACTCATCAAAAACAAGTACTGATGTGTCACAAGAGCTGAAAGCTTTAGCTACAAATCAGACACAACTTGTTATGATGCTTCTGCATTTGTTGGGGAGAGTTAACCAACTAGATGCACCTGTGATCAAACCACTGAAAAGGTATTCCAAGCCCAAATCCAAGGAATCCATTTCAGCACCATCTCCACCTTCATCAGCTGTTAATCATGAGAAAGAAGTTATGGTTAAATCTGTTGATGAAAACAGACCCAAAACCACAAAGGTTTGGGTCTCAAAACCTAACTAGTTCCTTGTGATGAATGCAGGGTTCTTCAGCATGCCAAAGAAGCATCTGGTATGTAGACAGTGGAGGATCTATGCATATGACAGGGAGCAGTTCTCTTCTTAATGACTACTCTCAAGGAAAGAAAGGATTTGTTTCATTTGGAAATGATGCTAAAGGTTACATCATCGGGAAAGGATATGTGTCTAATGGAGAAATCAGATTTGATGATGTTAACCATGTGGAGAATCTCAAGTATAATCTACTGAGTGTCAGTCTGATGTGTGATAAAGGGCATGTTGCACTATTCACAAACCAGAACTGCAGGATTCTGTCTTCCACAGTTCTGAGGCTGATTGACAAGGTATTGGATGAACATACTCTCCTGAAGGCCAACAGGATTGGAAGAGTATATGCCCTGGATTTGTCAAAGATGATTGATTTGAAGGGTCATCCTTGCCTGTTCTCTAAAGCCTCTCCTCAGGAATCTAAACTGTGGCACAGAAGGCTGGGTCATGTAAATCTCAAAAACATGAATCAGCTGATCCACAATAGTTTAGTGAGAGGTCTACCAATAAAGGAGTTCCACTATGATGAAACCTGCACTGCTTGTTTGAAAGGAAAACATCACAAAGTCTCATTCCTTCCTATTAAAGAACCTAAGTCCACTGCCTGCTTGCAGTTACTGCACATGGATCTATTTGGTCCTGTGAGAGTGATGAGCATGGCAAAGAAGAAATACTGTCTGGTAATTATGGATGATTACTCCAGAATTGTATGGACTTTCTTCTTGCATTCAAAGGATGAGGTTGCTCAGACGATTATAAACTTTGTGTTGTATGTTGAGAAGCAGTATTCCCTATCAGTCAAGTGTATAAGGAGTGATAATGGAACAGAATTCAGAAACCATACACTTGATGATTTTTATCTCTCAAAGGGAATCAAGAGGCAGTTTAGCATCCCAAGGACTCCAGAACAAAATGGAGTAGTGGAGAGAAAGAACAGGACCCTAATTGAAGCTGCAAGGTCCATGTTGGCTGCCTCTGGTTTGCCATTGACCTTTTGGGCTGAAGCTGTCAACACAGCTTGCTATGTGCAGAATAGAGTTTTAGTAAATCAGAGATTGATGAAGACTTCATATGAAGTTCTACACGATTTGGCTCCTCTAATTTCATTCTTCAAAGCCTTTGGGTGTCCTTGTTTCATTCTCAACACAAAGGATCAACTCCACAAATTTGATCCTAAGGTGGATGCAGGGTATTTTTTAGGATATTCATCCACATGCAAGGCTTACAGAGTCTTCAACTGCAAAACAAGGTTAGTTGAAGAAACCTTGCATGTGAAGTTCAATGAATCTCCTAAGGATAAAATTCCACAAAACCCTATGGAGTTGTTTGATCTGGATATACTGCAATATGTTCCTTATCAACCTCCAGCTGTTGCAGATCATGTGAATAAATCATCTTCTGCAGCAAGTCTTCCACCTGGTGGTACTGAAGATGATGATGATATCAGTACTCACCTTTTCAAGTTTAGTGATCAACTGCCTGAGTCTACTAAACTTGATGTTCCTGTAGCTTCAGCAGCTCCATCCACAACAAATGTTGATGAGATTTCTGACTCCTCTACATCATTTGAATTGCCATCTCATACTTGGTTTCAAGAGTCTGGATCAACATTTGTTGCTGGTGAACCTGCTACAAACACTTGCACTGATCTTATAGTGTACCAAGAGCTAAAGAATCACCCCATGTCTCAAATCATTGGTGATATCAATGTTGGTGTCTCAACCAGAAGTCAATTGTCGAACTTCTGCTTCTATGCTCTCTTCATCAGTCAGCTAGAGCCAAAGAACTATCATGTTGCTTTAAGAGACAATGGATGGGTTGAAGCCATGCAGCTTGAGCTACTTCAGTTCAAAAAGCAGCAAGTGTGGGAACTGGTTCCTCTACCCCCAGGTAAGTGTGCAATAGGCACTAAGTGGTGTTTAGGAATAAAACTGATGTAAATGGGCTTATTGTCAAGAACAAGGCTAGACTGGTTGTATAGGGGTTTTCATAAGAAGAAGGTATTGATTATGATGAAACCTTTGCCCCTGCAGCCAGACTGGAGGCAATAGATTGTTCTTAGCCTATGTTGCATTCCACAATCTTAAAGTTTTTCAAATGGATGTCAAAAGTGCTTTTTTATATGGAAAAATAAAAGAAGAGGGTTATGGTGTCAACCACCAGTTTTGAGGACAATAAACATCCTGATTGGGTGTATAAACTTGATAAGGCTCTTTACGGGTTGAAGCAAGCTCCTAGAGCCTGGTATGAAACCTTTCAAGTTTTCTTCTTCAAATAATTCACTAGAGCTCCATAGATAAAACTTTGTTTATTAGAAAGTGGATCAGCAAAGCTACTTGTTCAAATTTATGTTGATGATATAATTTTGCATCTCTGATCCCCAGTTGTATGTATTTTACAAGTTTAATGAAACAAAAAGTTTGAAATGAGTGCAATGGGAGAATTACAGTTCTTTCTAGGCTTGCAAATCAAAACAAAGGCTGATGGAAACTTTTGTTAGGATCAGTAATCTACGTTTGATTGATTAGAGATTATTACAGCGGAAGTTTAACAAAACATTTAGCCAATTCACAAGATAATAATGGATATTCAACGCAAGAGCAAACGGTTATAGAAGAAATTCTGGGAATCAAGGATTTCATTCAAAACGCGCTTTCGTGGTGGCAAAATGTCACATTACAATCAGGTCAATCATCCCTTATATAGGAATGTCGTGGTGGAACATTCCTTATATAGGAGATGTGACGTCTGCTGATGTCACTCGATAGTGACATCTAACAGAATTATTTAAACAACTGAAACACAACTACTGAAGATGTCAAAACAGCTGACATCTTCTTACAAAAATACTAAGTGTTATCAGTTCCTACAACTACTGAAAAGAAACTACTGAAACTACAACGACTGAAGAACATGCTCTTCAGTCATTTTACAAATACTGAAACAAAAAGAAAACTACTGAAAGGATCCCATCACAAAAACTGAAGAATGTTTCTTCAACTGTTGTAACAAATCTGAAGGCTTCAGTACTAGTACTTGAACGTCAGATGTTGTCATCAGCTGATGTCTTCAGTACTTTAGTTCTTAAGCTGTTCACCTTCAGACTTTATGAACCAGCTGATCATGTCTTCTACAGTTGTTGTGATGTCTGTGGGACTTAGAGATTTTTCTGATCCGGCTCATTGGTTCTTTTGGTCCAACAAACTCCCCCTGAACCAATGCAGCCAAAACCTCTAAATTTATTGAAGTTGTCCCACTTATTATGGCAGAATGATTGGTCTTTTTGTCTTCTAGATCAGCTCAGAAGTGACCCTTGTAAGCACCGGCCTGGAAGTAGTCTCAAAAATTTGATTGGCAAAGTATGAATGGGAACTCTGTTTTGGGGAACTGGACACAGAGTGTTACCCCATTCATGAGATCTACTTCCCAACAACGAGTCTGTATGACTCCCTGGTATAGGCCTCTAGGAAGGTGATCTGTTCCTCCATGGTCAGCTCTTCAGCACCTCCTTCAAATAAAAATTCCGGCCCATAGTACTCAGATAGGTATTTGGCCTGTTTCCCATTCTTTAGCTCCACAGTTGTATTATTCTATAAGCAAACTCATCAGGGTGATTACCCTCAAGGAACAACTGGAGCTCATTTTTCCTGACTTCTTCAAGCCTCTTATAAACCAACCCCTTTTTCACCATTTTATTTTAAGCATCTTCTGTGGGGTTTGGTTGGCTTTATAAGCTTTCTTGAAGTCTTCCAGGATTTCCCAGGGTGACACTACAAAGACCAGGGAGATCACTTCGTCTACAATCCTTTTCACCTGGCCCATGTATCTCTGTGGAATGTTATTCTTGTGAATTCTGTGAGACACCCTGGGATCAGGCCAAATCCTCACTCTCTCCTTCTGATATTGAAAAGTCTGCCTGAGAGTGTATAATCTGAGTGCATGCTTCTTCATGTTGATGATGGAAGATGTGGCTGCATAAGCTTATCAACCCTTCTCAACAACTCCTCATCATGCTGTTGGTGAAGTCCTTCTTCTTCTAGCTTCACCTTCACAGTTTGTCTCTGAGATTCAGGAGTAATTGTTGGAGGGTGACTTGTGGCCTTCGGCAACTGAATAACAGCTGAGATTGGCAGCCTAGCTTCTTCCTTCATCATCATCTTCTTCATCATCTTCTAGCCTCAATACCTTCTCTTCTTCTTCTGGGCATCATCGGCTGTTGGTTTTGAGGGTGAGGGAGTTGGTTTGGTGGGTTGTGTTTTTGGTGGTTTTTGGGGTAAAGGGATTGTTTTGGGTGGTTGTTTTGGTGGTTTTGGTGTGGGAATGTTGACAGGCTGTTCTAGCATTTTGAGGTGAGTGTGGCTTTAGATTGCTTGGCTAGCTCAGTCCTGCTCCCAGCACCAGCTTCATTCAAAGCTTCAATAACTAGTCCCTTTGTGTATACTTCAGATGAACAGATCTTGGTGGTTATTGCCAAGATGTTGTCCCTGGACCAAGCTTTGATTTCGATCATTGATCTTCCAAGATATTTTGCTATAAATCTAATCATGATCTCCAGCCTTTCTCTTTCTAACACGTCATAACTTGCCCATCTATTCTGGATTTCTTCAATCTCTAATCTTCTAATCTCAGAGTCAAGTTTATCAGTGTCATGGCCTTGCCTAAACAGCTGATCAATGATGTTGTCCATTGATCTGCTATGTTCGGCATCAGCCTCTTTTACCATTATCTCCAAGGCTTTCTCTTTTTCATTCTTTCTTTTCTTAGATTTTTCCATGTCAGCTTCTTTTTCCTTCTCCCCATCCAACTCCTTCTCCTTTACCACTTCTGTTTCTTTCTCTTTTTCTGCACTCCTCTTCCTCTTTGCTTTCACTGACTGAATCTCCCCTTTTTGGTTGCATTGGTTGCAAGGGTTTGATTGTCAGAAAGCTTCTTGCTCACAACTTCTTCAACCAGGGTTGTATTACTGAAGGAAGCCTCTCATCAATGGTTTTGATCACTATATCAGTGATTATAGGTGTGATGAGAGGTAGGGCATGTTGAAAGATAGCAGCTATTTGCTCAGGGGGGTTCTGATCCTGAGAAATAGTGCCAGAAACAGAGGCTGGTGGCTGAATATGTGGGAGTGGCTCTGTGTTTGGGAGACCTTCAGATGAAGGTGCCATCTGTGGGGTTTGAGAGGCAGATGGTCTTTGATCCTCAGAAGTTTTGGCAAGCAGCTCTTTGAGTCTGCTCACCTCCTCTTCCAGGATAGTGTTTTGGGCTAACACATCGTAGAAAAAGCCCAGGTCATCATCAGTGGTTACTGAATCACCTGACCTCCTGATGTAATCAGGATGAACATGCACTGAGTGTAGATCAGTTATTGCATGTGCCCCTTTGTCTTGGAACTGGGGACTGCCTGCCTCAGAACTAGGTCCTTCATCAGCAGTTGCCTCTGGTAAGGTCTTAGTACTGGTACCAACTACATCCTGATCATATGCTGAAGCAGGATGAGTGGCAGCCTTACCAGAAGTTCCAATCTCCTTTTCTACACTAGGAAATGAAACATTGTAACCCCTATGCTGTGGGTTATCAGATGCACTTTGATCCTCCCCCTCAATGGTAGAGGTATGCCCAGTTGTAATTGGTATCTGGGGAGGGGGTGAGGAGTGCAACTGACTCAGCACTTGTGCAACAATTAATGTAGGACTTTGGGGGGCGGTTGCCTGTGGAGAGTGGATAGAAGCGGATTGCACCCGGGGTGAATGGTGCGCTTCAATGGTAACCCTCTCAAGTGAGACAGGTTCCAGTAGTGTGGTTTTCCCAATAAAGGTTGCAGCAGGATCCTGTTGAGAGGATACCTGTGCGGCTGTGGCTGGTTGAGTCTTGGACACAACTGGGGGGTTAATACCAGTATGTGTTTCCTGCGTTTGTGGTACAGGGGCATCCTCAGGGGACTCATCTCCCTGAGTAGCCGTTTTTGGCTTTTTGGATTTGGGTTTGGTGGGGACTCTGGTTCTGGAGGTGGTGGCTGGGTTCCAACTGCGTGGGTTTTCGCAGTTTGGCAGCCTGTTTCAGTGTGTGGTCAGAGTTGTGCCTGGAGTATACTTCAGGCAATACAGCCGTTGCAGGGACTCCAAGGCCAACAAGTCCCTCAGCTTTCAGCTGATTCTCTATTATAGCCATAATGAACCAGGATATAATATCCAACGGTTAGAAATAGATTTTGAGGCCATATCCTTAAGTTCAAGAAAAATGATTTCAGAGAAGTTTAAGTTCTGTTGCTCAAGGATAGAGAATAGTACCTGCTGCCATCTGGTGGACATTTGATCCCAAGAGGATGTCTTAGGAGCTAAACACACATTTACCATGTGAAAGATAAGACGTTCTGCATCATGGAAATGTTTCTTCAGAATAGTAGAGGCACTAAGGTTTCCCTGATATCCATGTTTGGCAAAGGATAAATCAGTTGTGCCCTTTGGATATCCTGCAGGAAAAGTGGCATCATCCAAGTTGAGGGTTTGTCGAATGATTCCGGAGTGATGACCACTTGAAGGTTGTTAACGACCGACGGAGAGACTCGGTGTTGTTCTCCCCAGTGGTAACGGTAATGTTCGTCCAAAACTGGTGAAGGGATTCGGCATGAATGATGGGATTTAGAAGAAATGCCGTTTTGTAGGGTGACTGGACCATAAGATCAATGGCGTTATCGAACTTTGTCCAGAAAGGCGATTTGGTGAGGTAGGCTACACAGTTATGTCGTGGTTTGAGCTGCATGGTCGCCATTAGTGAGAGAGAAGTTTTGGAGATTTGAACGTTAGGTTTGGAAAGGATGAAGTGCTGAAGGCTTAGGTATTGGGTATTTATAGGGTACGGTTCATAGAGCAACTGAAAGGTTTAATGTGAGTCATCAGTAGTTTTAACAGATTGATGACGTGGCAGAAACCTTCAGAGGTTGAAACAGCTGAAGTCTTGGTTTTAGGCATCAGTAGTTATAAAACTACTGAAAACTATGGTTTTGACTTCAGATGTTTAAAACAACTGAAGACTTGGTTTTAGTCATCAGTAGTTGTGAAACTACTGAAGACATGGTTTTGTCATCAGTAGTTGTGAAACTGCTGAAGACATGGTTTTGTCATCAGTTGTTGTAAACAGCTGACGACGTGGTGTTAGTCATCAGTAGTTGTGAAACTACTGAAGACATGGTTTTGTCATCAGTTGTTTAGGATGAAGCAGCAGTTTTAGAAACGACTGAAGAGAAAATTATCTCATCAGTAGTTTTCGTCAATTCATAGCTTTCCAGCTGTTTCATACTGTCCTCAACACTTACTCATCAGATTTTTGCTGTTTTCAGTTGTTTCATAGGACATCAGTACTTATTGATTTACTAACATCAGTAGTTATAACTACATCAGTAGTTATACATCAGTAGTTATAACTACATCAGTAGTTGTAACTTTATCAGTTGAACAGAATCAGTACTTATATGTGATATGATTACTCATGAGCATCAGTACTTATTTACTGAGATCATCAGTAGTTATCACTTATTCTAGCTGCAGCATACCAAGCCTTAACACAAGGTTTTGGAAAGTTGAACTATCCAAAGGCTTAGTAAAAATGTCTGCAAGCTCATCAGCACTAGGCACAAACTTAGGATCAATCAGTCCTTTTTCAAAACAATCCCGGATAAAATGATGTCTGATCTCTATATGTTTGGTCCTAGAGTGCTAGACAGGATTCTTGACAATGCAAAGAGCTGAAGCACTGTCCATTAATAATGGAGTCTTAGTCTCTGCAATGCCATAATCCAAAAGTTGGTTCTGAAGCCAGAGTACCTGAGAAGTACAACTTGCAGCAGCAATGTACTCTGCTTCAGCAGTGGATGTAGCAACAGATGTTTGTTTCTTACTCTGCCAAGAAATCAAACAGTTGCCTAGGAATTGACATCCACCAGAAGTTGACTTTTGGTTAACTTACATCCTGCATAGTCACTGTCTGAAAAAGCAACTAATTTGCAAGAGTGTCCAGTGGAATACCATAAACCTAGAGAGTGTGTACCTTGCAAATATCTAAAAATCCTCTTGACTGCAATCAAATGAGTCTCTTTAGGAGCAGCCTGAAATCTAGCACAAACACAAGTTGCAAACATGATATCTGGTCTAGAAGCTGTTAAGTACATTAAGGACCCAATCATACATCTGTAAAGTGTTTCATCAACAGCTTTACCTCTCTGATCTGCATCCAGTTGTGTGGTGTTGCACATGGGAGTAGAACAGGGCTTACAGTTTTGTAAATCAAACTTATTCAAAAGATCTTTTGTATATTTGGACTGATGAATAAAGGTTCCATCAGCCTTTTGTTTGATCTGCAAACCTAGAAAGAACTGTAATTCTCCCATTGCACTCATTTCAAACCTCTTTTTCATTAATTGGGTAAAAGCATCACACAACTGGGGATCAGAGGATGCAAAAATAATATCATCAACATAAATTGAACAAGTAGCTTATGCTGATCCACCTTCTTAATAAACAAAGTTTTATCAATGGAGCCTCTAGTGAAAATTCTTAAGAAGAAAAGTGGAAAGTGTCTCATACCAGGCTCTAGGAGCTTGTTTCAACCCATAAAGAGCCTTATCAAGTTTATACACCCATTCAGGATGTTTATTATCCTCAAAACTGGTGGTTGACACACATAAACTTCCTCTTTTATTTTACCATATAAAAATGCACTTTTGACATCCATTTGAAAAACTCTAAGATGGTGGAATGCAGCGTAAGCTAAGAACAATCTAATTGCCTCTAGTCTGGCTACAGGGGCAAATGTTTCATCATAATCAATACCTTCTTCTTGTGAAAACCCCTGTACAACCAGTCTAGCCTTGTTCTTAACAATAAGCCCATTTTCATCTGTTTTGTTCCTAAATACCCATTAGTGCCTATTGCACACTTACCTGGGGGTAGAGGAACCAGTTCCCACACTTGCTGCTTCTTGAACTGAAGTAGCTCAAGCTGCATAGCATCCACCCATCCATTATCTCTCAAAGCAAAATGATAGTTCTTTGGCTCTTGCTGACTGATGAAGAGAGCATAGAAGCACAGGTTAGACAATTTGCTTCTAGTTGAGACGCCAGCATTGATACCACCAATGATTTGAGATATAGGGTGATCTTTCAGCTCTTGGTGCACAATAAGATCAGTGCAAGTGTTTGTAGCCGGTTCAGCAGCAGCAGATGTTGATTCAGATTCTTGAAACCAAGTATTGGATGGCAAATCAAATGATGTGGAGGAATCAGAAATCTCATCAGCATTTGTTGTGGATGGAGCTGCGGAAGGTACAGGAACATCAAGTTTAGCAGACTCAGGCAGTTGGTCACTAAACTTGAAAAGGTGAGTACTGACATCATCATCATCTTCAGTACCACCAGGTGGAAGACTTGCTGCAGAGGATGATTTATCCACATGATCTGCAACAGTTGGAGTTTGATAAGGAGCATATTGCAGTATGTCCAGATCAAACAACTCCACAGGGTTTTGTGGAATTTTATCCTTAGGTGATTCATTAAATTTCACATGCAGGGTTCTTCAACTATTTTTGTTCTGCAGTTGAAGACTCTGTAAGCCTTGCAAGTGGTTGAATAACCAACAAAGTACCCTGCATCCACCTTAGGATCAAATTTGTGGAGTTGATCCTTTGTGTTGAGAATGAAACAAGGACATCCAAAGGCTCTGAAAAATGAAATCAAAGGAGCCAAATGGTGTAGAGCCTCATATGGAGTCTTCATCAACCTTTGATTTACTAAGGCTCTATTCTGCACATAGCAAGCTGTGTTAACAGCTTCAGCCCAAAAGGTCAGTGGCAGACCAGAGTCAGCCAACATGGACCTTGCAGCTTCAATTAAAGTCCTGTTCTTTCTCTCCACTACTCCATTTTGCTCAGGAGTCCTTGGGATGCTAAACTGCCTTTTGATTCCTTTTGAAAGATAAAATTCATCAAGTGTATGGTTTCTGAATTCAGTACCATTGTCACTCCTTATACACTTGACTGATAGGGAATACTGCTTCTCAACATACAGCACAAAGTTGATAATCTTCTGAGCAACCTCATCTTTTGAATACAGAAAGAAAGTCCATACAAATCTGGAGTAATCATCCACAATTACCAGATATTTCTTCTTTGCCATGCTCATCACTCTCACAGGACCAAATAGATCCATATGCAGTAATTGCAAGCAGGCAGTGGACTTAGGCTCTTCAATAGGAGGGAATGAGACTTTGTGCTGTTTTCCTTTTAAACAAGCAGTACAGGTTTCATAGTGGAACTCTTTTGTTGGTAAGCCTCTCACTAATCTATTGTGGATCAGCTGATTCATGTTTTTGAAATTAACATGACCCAACCTTCTGTGCCACAGTTTAGATTCCTGAGAAGAGGCTTTGGAAAATAGGCAAGGATAGCCTCTGAGATCTATTTTCTTGGAAAGATCTAAGGCATACACTCTTCCTGTCCTGTTGGCCCTCAGGAGAGTGTGATCATCCAACACCTTATCAATCAAGTTCAGAACTTTAGATGACAGAATCCTGCAGTTCTGACTGGTGAAAAGAGCAGCATGTCCTTTATCACACATTTGACTAACACTCAAGAGATTGTACTTGAGATTTTCCACATGATTAACATCATCAAACTTTATTTCTCCATTGGAGACAAAACCTTTTCCAATGATGTAACCTTTAGCATCATTGCCAAAAGAAACAAACCCCTTCTTTCTTGAGAGTAGTCATGAAGAGAGAGCTGTTCCCTGTCATATGCATAGATCCCCCACTGTCTACATACCAGATGCTACTATGGCATGTTGAAGAACCCTGCAATCATAAACACTTAGTTAGTTTTTGAGACCCAAACTTTTTGGTTTTGGTCTGTTCATATCATCAGATGGTAAACTAACAGACTTGTTGTAAATAACACCTGAGGAGTTGGAGACGGTGAAGAAGAGGAATCCTTTGACTTGGATTTTCTTCTCTGTGGTTTTAACACAGGAGCATCTAATTGGTTAACTCTCCCCAATAGATGTTGAACCATCATAACAAGTTGTGTCTGATTTTGTGATAAAGCCTTCAGCTCATCAGACACATTAGTGCTTGAGTTTGATGGATTCCTGTGTTGTACCATCTCTCTTTGAGCAACCTCAGCTGTTACCTGTTTGACCCCTTTCTTTGTGGATTTCCTTTTGGATTTAGGGGTTACAGGTTTTGATGTTGCTGGTACAAACTTGATTTCAAACTCAGTTTTCATTTTGTCAATTTTCTCTTTAATGTTTTCATTATGTTTGAGTTTGGAGCCCTTTTTATACCAGCAATCATCAGTAAGATGATTGAATAAGCCACATATTTCACATGGCTTTTTCTTCATCTTAAGTTGATCATCTGCTGAAGAAGATGAAACTACTGAAGACTTGTTCTTCAGCAGTTTGCTATCAGTACTAGCAGTTTTCTTTGCTTTAGTACCTGCTTTCTTGATATCTTCTTCAGTAGTTTTCCCACCCTTTCTACTTGCAGTATTCTTTCCTTTAGTGCATGTAGTAGTTTGGGCTTGTTCTCCAGGTGTTATGACATTCCTTTTAGTACTTTCAGTACATTGTAAAATATCACCTGGAGTGATCAACTTTGTGATCATGTGAGTGTCAGCATTTGAGCCAACAACATCAGCATGTGAGGAATTAATGCTGACTTCTACTTCTGATGGTGCTGTATCAGAAAGTAGATCACATGATGAAGAGGATTGGTTATTGCTTTCACCATCAGATTCTACCTCTGCTCTGGGAGTAAAGTCTGTAGGAGGAGCAGTGTGATTATAACCAATGCCAAACTTCACATTGGAAGCAGATTGCTTACTAAGAAGCATTTCAAAACCCTTGCAAGAATTTACCCATCGATCACACTCTACCTGGGTAGTTGCAAGTGTTTCTTTGAGGTCTCTGTACTTCTCTAGAAGTATCTCTTCCCTAGCCTTAACATCAGTGATTTGACATTTAAGTTTGTAGATTTCATCATTCTTATCATTAATCACATACTCAAAATCAGCTTTGCTTTTGAAAATTGTTTGTTCTAGCTCAATGTTCTTGTTAATTAAAGCTACATTTGCTTCTCTAATAGATGCAAATGCGGCTATGCATGTTTCAGAACATAGTTTGGCTTTTGCCTCAGAGGATACCTGTGACCTGTGGTGTAGAGGCATTGGAGGATGAAGTATCAGCAGACTCCAAAGCCATGAGGGCTAGATTTCCAAAGGGACTGTCACCACCATGTTGACCTGCACCAGAGAACAGTTGTTCATGACCAGACAGATCATCTGGTAAACTGCTCCAGTCAACAACTCCTGGGGTGAAAAAGCTGTGTTGTTGAGGTTGAGTTTGTTGATGAGATTGGGAAGGCTGAGGTTCAGGTAATGCATGTGGTTGTTGTGCATTGGAGCTTGAACCGTATTTGGCTGAGGCATGTAATAGCAGGGAAAAGGATATGACATTTGACCCTGGGGGACAAAATATGCAGGAGATACAGGGTGTGAGTGATGACCAGAACCAGCAGGATGTTGCCCTCTGTTTTGTAGACTAGTGCTAGGAAAAGTCACAAAGGGTGCAGAGGAATTAGATCCTGTTGATCTACATTCTCTTGCAAAGTGTCCAAGCCTTTGGCATTTGTGACACCTCAACTTACTCTTGTCAAAACCAACTTGGTTTTGCCAGAGAGTCCAGGGAATTTCCTGCCAGTTCTCTTGTAGAATTTCTGAGATCTGATATTAATCAAGGCCATTTGGCTCAGAATATCCATCTCTTCTAAATCATCATCAGCAATTCCCTTCAGATCATCCATGATGAAGCATAGATTGTCACTATTTCTGCCAGAATGACTGTCAATACCAACAAAAGCGTGATCAGGACTGTTTGAAGAGAAATCAATATGCTCATCATAATTGCTTTCAGATGCAGCATATTCTGACTCATGACCAACCAAGGCAGTGTTCCCTGGTACAAAGTCATCGGTGAGCTTTCCTGATGATGACAGTTTCCTTTTCTGCTCTATCTCTCTTTCAAATGTAAGCAGTTTCCCATGAAGTTGGGTAAGAGATAGTTTATCCAGATTTGCACTGGAGCGTAGAACAATAGTATATGTGTCCCATCTCTCAGGCAGTGATCTGAGGAATCTGTTATTCATCTGGCTATTGGTATATTCATGTTTGACCATCTTTAGCTCAGAGATCAAACAAGAAAAACGCTCAAACTATTGAGTCAGTGTCTCACCCTTCTTATGAGAGAATGTTTCATATTGTTGGGCAAGATTTCTCTATTGTTTGCTAAGACCTCATCAGTTCCACCGAATTGTTCCTTCAGTGCATTCCAGAGGTCATGAGCAGTTTCATGATGCATAAGCCCTGAATAAATTTCATTAGGCAGTGCCATGGCCAGAATTCCATGGGCTTTTGCATCAATCTCAAACAGTTTCCGATCTTCATCTGAGTATTGCTCCTTCTTCTTCGGAACCATTTGATTGGTTTTCGGATTGTTCACCATAGGCTTATGTGGACCATGTACCACTGATGTCCAACAACCTGAACTGTTAACAGACAGGTGATGAAGCATTCTTCGTTGCCATATGTTATACTTAGTCCTAACCAGCATCGGAGGCTTGGTTGAGTACTAGTACTTGAACGTCAGTTGTTGTCATCAGCTGATGTCTTTAGTACTTTAGTTCTTCAGCTGTTCACCTTCAGACTTTATGAACCATCTGATCATGTCTTCAGCAGTTGTTGTGATGTCTGTGGGACTTAGAGATTTTTCTGATCCGGCTCATTGGTTCTTTTGGTCCAACACCTTTATTCATCAGTCAAAATATATAAAAAATCTTTTGAATAAGTTTGATTTACAAAACTGTAAGCCCTGTTCTACTCCCATGTGCAACACCACACAACTGGATGTAGATCAGAAAGGTAAAGCTGTTGATGAAACACTTTACAGATGTATGATTGGGTCCTTGATGTACTTAACAGCTTCTAGACCAGATATTATGTTTGCAGCTTGTGTTTGTGCTAGATTTCAGGCTGCTCCTAAAGAGTCTCATTTTATTGCAGTCAAGAGGATCTTTAGATATCTGCAAGGTACACAATCTCTAGGTCTTTGGTATTCCACTGTACACTCTTGCAAATTAGTTGTTTTTTCTGATAGTGACTATGTAGGGTGTAAGTTAACCAGAAAGTCAACTTCTGGTGGATGTCAATTCCTAGGCAACTGTTTGATTTCTTGGCAGAGTAAGAAACAACATCTGTTGCTACATCCACTGCTGAAGTAGAGTACATTGCTGCTGCAAGTTGTACATCTCAGGTACTCTGGCTTCAGAACCAATTATTGGATTATAGCATTACAGAGACTAAGACTCCATTGTTAATGGATAGTGCTTCAGCTCTGTCTATTTTCAAGAATCCAGTCGAGCATTCTAGGACCAAAAATATAGAGATCAGACACCATTTTATTAGGGATTGTTTTGAAAAAAGTCTGATTGATCCAAAGTTTGTGCCAAGTGCTGATGAGCTTGCAGATATATTTACTAAGCCTTTGGACAGTTCAACTTTCCAAAACCTTGTGTTAAGGCTTGGTATGCTGCAGCTAGAATAAGTGACAACTACTGATGATCTCAGTAAACAAGTACTGATGACCATTAGTAAACATGTCACAAATAAGTACCTTTAAGATTTATTTTCAGTTAGTTTCATTCCTACTGAAGACTAAATTACTTAAAAAGTACAAAACTGATGCAGTTACAATTACTAATGTAGTTAAAACTACTGATGTCAGTAAAAACAGATAAGTACTGATGTCCTATGACACAACTAAAAATAGCTAAAAAGTCTGATGAGTAAGTGTTGAGGACAGTATGAAACAACTGAAAAGCTAAGAATTGATGAAAACTACTGATGAGAATTTTCTCTTCAATTGTTTCCACAAACTGTTGTTTCACCTTAAACAACTGATGACAAAACCATGTCTTCAGTAGTTTCATAACTACTGATGACTAACACCAAGTCTTCAGTTGTTTCCTACACCTAAAGCCAAAACCAAGGTTTTAGTAGTTTCATAACTCCTGATGACCAAAACCAAGTCTTCAGTTGTTTCAAAATTTTGATAGTTAAAACCAAGTCTTCAGTTGTTTTCATACAACTGATGACAACACCAACACTTTCAGTCGTTTTCTTTTCAGCCTTTTCTTAACCTATAAATACCTGCACTTATAGCCGAACGTTTCATTAGCCGTTTTCTATCCTTTTCTCTCTCAACAATGGCGACCATGAAACTCAAACCCAGACACAACTGTGTTGCCTACCTCTCGAAATCGGCCTTTTGGAACAAATTTGATAATGCCATCGATCTTATGGTGGATTCCCAATACAGAACCGCCTTTCTTTTGAATCGTACCATATACCCCGATTCCTTAAACCAATTATGGACCAACGTCTCTGTAACAACTGGTGAAAATGATAGCCAAATCACTCTCCAGTCGTTGGTCAACCAGAAACAGGTAGTAATCACCCCTGACATCATTAGCAAAGCCCTAAATTTGCATGATGCCACCTGTATTATAGAATACCCGAAAGGCACCATTGATATGTCTTTCATCAACAACGGGTATGAAGTGACTTAAGTGCTACAACCATTCTCAAAAAGCACTTCCATGATGCTGAAAGACTTATCTTCCACATGGTGAATGTCTGCCTTGCTTCAAAGACATCTTCATGGGATCAGATGTCCTCAAGATGGCAACATGTATTGTACTCTATCTTTGAACGACAAACTCTAAATTTTTATGAGATAGTGTTTATGGAACTTAAGGATCTGGCTCAGAAACCTGTGACAAACAGATGGCTACTATATCCCAGGTTTATGATGGCCATAATTTTAAACAATTAAAATCTGAAGGCCTTGTTGGTCTTGGAGTCCCTGCTCCAACTGTCTTAGCTGAGGTATACTCCAGGCATAACTCTGACCCTACTCTTAATGGGCTGCCCGGCTGCTCAAACCCAAGCAGAGGGAGCCCACAGCCTCTACCTCTAGATCCAAAGTCCCTACCAAACCCAAACCCCAAAAGCCCAAAAAGGGTACTCAGGGAGATGAGTCCCATGAGGATGCCCCTGTACCACCAATACAGGAAACAAATACCTGTTCTAACCCCCCAGTCATGTCAGAGACTCAACCAGCTGAAACCGTATAGGTATCCTCTCCACAGGATCCTATTGCAACCAAATTTGGGGATACCACATTACTAGAACCTATCTCAGTTGAGAAGGTTACCTTTGAAGAGCATCTCTCACCCTGGGTGCAATCTGCTTCTGACCAATCTCCAAATGCAACCGCCCCTCAAAGCCCAACCCTTATAGTTGCTAAAGTGCTGAGCCAGCTGATAACCCACAGCACAGGGGTTATAATGTTCAATCTCCAAGTGTAGAAGAGGAGGTTAGAACATCTGGTCAGGCTGCCACTTTTACTGATTCAGCAAATGAACAGGATGAAGTTGGTAACATATAAAAGACCTCACCAGAGGAAACTGCCAATGAAGGACAAAGTCCAGAGGCAGGAAGTCCCCAGAACCAAGAACAAGGGGCACATGCATCTACTGATCTACACTCAGGGCATGTATATCCTGATTTAATCAGGAGGTCAGATGATTTAGCAAAGACTAATGATGACTTGGGCTTTTTCTTTGTTGTCTTAGCCCATAACACAATCCTAGAGACTAAGATAAGCAGACTCAAAGAACTGCTAGCCAAAATGTCTCATGATAAAAGTCCATCTGCCACAATAAACCATAGATGGCACCTTCATTTGAAGGTTCACTAAACACACAACCAATACACTTAACTAAGCCACCAGCCACTGCTTTTGGAACCACCTCTCAGGGATAGAACCCCTCTGAGCAGATGGTTGCAACCTTTCAAAGCTCCTTACCTCTCATCACTCCCATCATCACTAAGATAGTATATAAAGCCATCGATGAGAGGATCTCCTGAAATCTCCAAACACTCCTTGATGATGCTGTCCACAAGTCACTTTCTGCCTTTCAAGCCCCTGATCCTAATGCACCCAAAAAGGGGGAGACTGCTAAGTCTAAGGCAATGAAAGAAAGGAAATGGAAGAGAGTAGAAGATGAGAAAGAACCAGAAAAAGAAAAGGAGTTGGAGAAAGAACAAGAACTGATCTGAGATAAACAGCTGATCACAGTGCAAGAGCTGAGCACAGACAAAGAGCAGAAAGATCAGCTGATCACTTACAAACGGAAAAGAAGTGTTGAGTCAAAGTCTGATGGAGAAAAGTCCTTAGAAGATCTAGTCAAAGAAGCTGATGAAGCTCACAGTAGATCAATGGACAAAATAATAGATCAGCTCTTCAGACAGGGTCATGACACAGCCACCTTAGATGTTGAGATCAGAAGGCTGGAGATAAATGAAATTCAAGCAAGATGGGCTAGTTACAGTGTGATGGATAGGGAAAGGTTCGAGATTATGATCAGGTTTATTGCCAAATATCTAGGAAGATCATTGATGGAGATGAAGTCTTGGTCCAAAGACAGTATCTTGGAAATAACCAAGAAAATCTGTTCTGCTGGAAGCTACAACACAGGGTTGATCATCGAAGCATTGGATGAAGCAGGTGTTGGGAAGAGAACTGAGATGGCAAAGCTCTCAAAAGCGAAACTCACCACTAAATTGCTAGATCAGCCTTCTCATACTCCCA
Organism: Flaveria trinervia; assembly: GCA_025506515.1. Lineage (NCBI taxonomy): Eukaryota > Viridiplantae > Streptophyta > Magnoliopsida > Asterales > Asteraceae > Flaveria > Flaveria trinervia. Next base: position 82,135,552 of record CM046443.1, on the reverse strand, counting down.
CTCAAAAACAACCCTCAAAGCAATCATCTCTAAAATCTGCCAATTCTATCCCTAAACCAAAACCACCCACAACTCAACCCACAAAACCAATTCCATTACCCAAAAACCATCTCAAACCACACTCAGTGATACACCCAGAAGGAGGAGAAGGTGTTGAGGGTAGAAGAAGAAGAAGAAGAGGATGAGAATGAAGACAGTCTACCAATCTCTGTTGTTCTCAAACTTAAAACACCTGAACCAAGAAGTCAATAGATGATCGCACCTAACTTGCAAATGCAAATGATGAAAGTGAAGATTGAAGAAGTAGAACAGCAGAAGCAGCATGATGAGCAATTTCTCAAAATGGTTGACAAGGACTTCCCTCAGTCCTCATCCATTCAAGCAACGAAGAAACAAGCTCTGAGGCTTTACACTCTTAGGCATACATTCCAACATCAAAGAGAAAGAGTGAGGAATTGGCCAGACCCCAGGGTAAGTTCTAGAATACACAAGAAGAACATACCAAATAGATATCATGGCCAAGTGGAAAAGACTTTGAATGCTGCAATTATGTTGGCCATGGTAGTCTCACCCTAGGAGATTATAGAAGAATTCAAGAGAGCACACAACTCAAAGACAACCCCTCAATCTCTACTTGAGAACAAAATGATCAAGAAGGGGCTTTTGTACAAGAGAATTGAAGATCTTCAAAAGAGTGAACTCCAGTTGTTGCTAGAAGGCTCTCATCCAGATGAATTCGCATACAGAGAGATCACAACTGTTGAGTTGAAGAATGGGAAGACAGTAAGGTATCTGTCTAAATATTATGGCCCTGAGTTCTTCTTTGAGGGAGAAGCAGAAGAACTCACTAAGGAGGAACAAGTTGTTCTCCTTGAGGCCTATGCAAGAGGGTCTTACAGACTCATCAATAGGAATTAGGTTTTATGGTTGTCAAGACTCTGTGTCCAGTTTCCCCAAGACAGAGTTCCCTTCCACACTTAGCCAATCAAAAGATCAGAAACCTTTTCCCGGCCTGTGCTTACATGATTACCTCTGAAGTTGATCAAGAGGGCGTTTCTGCCAAAGAATAAGTGGGATCATCAATAAACATAGAGGTTTTGGCTGCATTGGTTCAGGGGGAGTTTGTTGGACCAAAAGAACCAATGAGCCTTGTCAGAAAAACCTCCAAGTCCCATAGACATTACAACTACTGAAGAAGATCACAATAGCTGAAGACATTAGCTGATTACAGGGTCTGAAGACAAAGTCTGAAGACAAGATTTGAAGATTTCTACTAAAGACAAAGTCTGAAAGTAAAGTACTGAAGACAAAGTCTGAAAGTGAAGTACTGAAGACAAAGTCTGAAGCTATCAGCTGAAGACAACTTCTGAAATAAAAGTCTGAAGAACAAAGACTGAAGACCAGAGTGATCAGTAGTTGTCACAACAGCTGAAGTTATTAACTTCAGTAGTTGTCACAACAGCTGAAGTTATTAACTTCAGTAGTTGTGATGGTTTTCCTTTTCAGTACTTGTAATTTACCTTTCAGTAGTTTATAGTTTTAGTAGTTTTAGTTCAGTAGTTTTATGTTCTTGTACTTAGCATTCTCTGAGATGTGATCAGTTGTTGAGAACATTCTTAGTAGTTTGCATAGTTTCAGCTGTTTGTATAATTCTGTTAGATGTCACTATCAAGTAACATCAGCAGACGTCACATTCCTTATATAAGGAATGTTGACCTAATTGTAATGTGTGACTTTCAGCCACCACGAAAGCATTTGAATAAAATATTCCTTTTGTAGAATTCTCTCTCTCTCTCTCTCTATAACCGTGTACTATTCCATTGAATATCAATTGAGTTCTTGCTAAATTGTCTAATTCATTATTCGAATTCCGCTGCAATCTACTCTAATTAATCAAACCTAAATCACTGATCCTAACAAACTGTGTTGCCTACTTCAAAAAATCGGCCTTTTGGACTAAGTTTGATGCTGCCATTGATCTGATGGTTGATTCCCCGTATCAAACTGCTTTTCTTCTAAATCCAACCATCTATCCCGACACCCTTCGCCAATTCTGGACAAATGTCACTGTCCATACTGGTGAGAATGATGTCGCGATCACTCTCCAGACATTTGTAAACCAGAAGAAGGTGGTAGTCACTCCTGCTATCATTCGCCAAACCCTAGATCTGAATGATTCCACCTTTTTCACCAAATACCCGAAGGGCACCATTGATCTATCATTCATCAACCATGGATATGAGGGTGACCTAAGTGCTACAACCATTCTGAAAAAGCACTTCCATGATGCTGAACGTCTAATCTTCCACATGATCAATGTCTGCCTTGCCCCCAAATCCTCTTCATGGGATCAAATGTCATAGGTGGCAGCAGGTATTGTATTCTATCCTTGAACGCCAAAGCTTAAATTTTTCTGAAATTATATTTTTGGAATTAAAAGATCTGGCAATGAAACCTGTAGCTAACATATGGATATTATATCCAAGGTTTCTTATGGCCATAATCATAAATCAATTAAAATCTGATGGCCCTGTTGGCCTTGGAGTCCCTGCTGTGGTAGTTTTGCCAGAGGTATACTCCAGGCACAACTCTAACCCACACCTCAAAGAGGCTGCCAAACTGCTACAACCCAAGTAGAAGGAACCCACAGCCTCATCCTCAAGATCCAAAGTCCCCTCCAAACCACAACCCAAACAAACCAAAAAGGCTACTCAGGGAGTTGAGTCTCCTGATGATGCCCCTGCAACACAAAGGAATGATGAAACTATGAGTAGTAATCCCCTGTAGTTTCCATGATTCTACCTGCTGAAACCGCTCAGGTATCCTCTCAACAAGATCCTGCTGCAACCAAAAATGGGGAAACCACATTACTGGAATCTCTCTCCCTTGAGAAGCTTGCCATTGAAGAGCACCATTCACCCCAGGTGCATCATCTTCCCACCTATCTCCCACGGAAGCCACCTTACAAGCCCAACTGTGATTATTGCGAAGTGCTGACTCAACTACATCCTCTAACCCTCCCCAAAACCTATTACCACTGTGAAAACCTCAACAGTTGAGGGAGAGGATTATATGTGGCTGATAACCCACAACACAGGGATTACAAAGATCAATCTCCCTGTGTAGAAGAGGAGATTCGAACATCTAGTGAGGCTGCCTCTTCTCCTGTTTTAGCACATGACCAGGATGAAGGTGGCATCATTTCTAAGACCTCACCAGAGGCAACTGCCAATGAAGGACATAATCCTGAGGTAGGAAGTCCCCAGTTCCAAGAAATAGGGGCACATGTGAATACTGATCTACACTCAGCACATGTTCATCCTGATTTAATCAGGAGGTCAGATGATTCAACAAAGACTGATGATGACCTGGGCTTTTTCTTTGATGTTCTAGCCCACACACACCATTCTTGAGACTGAGGTATGCAGACTACAAGAACTGCTTGCCAAAATGTCACAAGAATCAAGTCTATGCTGACACATTCACCCACAGATGGCAGTTCTTCTGAAACTCTCCCAAACACTAAGCCACTTCAAACAACTTTGCACCAGCCTCTGATTCAGGCACATCTCAGGGACAGACCCTATAGCAAATGGTTGCTGCCTTTCATCATCCTTACATCTCATCACTTCCATAATCACACAAACATTATGCATCAAGCCATTAATGATAGGCTTTACTTAATCTGCAATCTTAGTTTGATATTGCTGTTTCTAGAGACTTCTTACATTCAAACCCCTGAACCCAAGCAACCAAAAATAGGGGAGTCTAAGTCCAGGAAAGTAGACAAAAGAAAGAGAGTTGAAGAGGAAGAATGAAAAAGGAAAGAAAAGAAACCAGGAGATGAGACCTCACAAGAGAAAGAAGAGGCTCTGAACAGACTGAAGGTAAGAAAAAGCTTAGAAGAACTGATCAAGAAGCTGTGAGATGTTGATACATGTATGTCCCTAGATCGTGATATGTGATGTAATAGATCTGTTTGGTATGATTAATGAACTGATATTGATAGTCTGTTGGTTATAATGTTTAATAGTTCATTAATGAGTCGTGACTGAATTGATTGGTTTATGATTACTTGAATGATTACATATAATATTATATTAATTAACTAAAACATTCAAACTTAACTTAATGAAGTTCCCATGCGAATGGCTCATGCGAATGAACCATAACATGAAGAACTTCACACGATTGACTCAGTCGCACGACTGAACCAGGAGACTGGATCAGTCGTACGACTGTAACATAAGATTGGCTCAGTCGCACGACTGAACACTCAGTCGCACGAATGAACCAACCGCATGGTTCAATCGCACGACTGAACCAAACTAATGGTTCAGTCGCACGATTGAATAGGGCCAACCTATAAATACAACTCAATTCGTGAAAAACAAAGAGATTCGATCAAGTACAATTCCAGACGAACCCTAGCCGTCCAGAAACCTTCCAAATCGTTCTCCAAGTTCATAGAACACATTAGATCGATTCCTTATCGATTTCTAACGTTAGTTTCAATCCCTGATTGATTCTTCGTGTGTTCTCACTGATTGGATCGCCAATCAAATAGGATTCCGCACTATTTGATCCGGTATACACGTGATCTCTAGGTATTTCAGTCGAATACCAGGTCCTAACAAGTGGTATCAGAGCTATTGGCTCTTGATTACGTGTTGATTCAATCAAGATTGCATAAAGTTTGTGTTTTTACACTAAAAACGCAATCTTTGGCATCAAAAGTGATCTTGGAAGTTCCCTGCTCATCGACGTTTGGTTTCTACGGACTCAGGCAATTAGAACTTGTGAAATTTAATTTTTACGGCTGAAACCGTCAAACCTAGAAATTTTCGCAAAACAGCAGCTTCAATCGCACGACTGACTCATTCGTACGACTGGACTCCATTCGCACTGCTCATACGCACGATTGGACCTAGTCGCACCTTCATTCGGCCGATTGAACCGTTCGTTCGCATAGCTCATACGCACCAGATTCATTCGCACGACTGAACCAATCGCCCAGTTCATTCGCACGATTGAACAATCGCAGAGCTTATACGCACGATTAGCTCATTCGCATCCTTCAGTCGCATCAGTAAAAGTTGTTTGATTAGATTATAAGTTTATTCATCATGGAAGATCAGATGTCAGCCTTTACTGCTGGGAAGGACTCAAGGATACAGAATCTGTTGCTGCTTGAGTGAGGTGGGGAATCACAATAAACCACCAAAGCTCTTGACTTTAGATGAGTTTCCCCACTGGAAACAACGTTTTGAGATCTACCTTAATGGAGTAGATCCTAATCTGTGGGAAGCCATTGAGATAGGTTATAGTACACCGGTGGGAGCTGATGGAGTTAAACTAACATTAAGCGGGATGACAGACGCACAGAAAGTAAAGTACAATGCAGAGAAAAGAGTTATGCATTGATCACTCAGTCTATCCCCAAAGACATATTCCACCAGTATTCCGAGAAAAAGCAGTCCAAGAAACTGTGGGATGCGCTAGAGAAGAGATATGATGGTAATGCATCATTGAAGGCAATCAAGGCAAAGGAGTTAAAGAAGGAATTCGATAACTTCTCATCAATTGGTAATGAAAGCTTGGACGAGTCATAGATAGATTCTACCACTTGATGAGCGAATTGCATACACATGGAGTGGCTACTACCATGGAAGAAAAAGTAAGCAACTTCGCAGACGGGTTGCCTGATAAGTGGGCTACATTCGTGTCTAACCTGAGACAGAATGGAATCCTTGTAAAGCTGGATATAAATGACTTCATTCTTAAGTTGCGAGAAGAAGCACTAAGGATGAAGTATAGAGCTCAGAAGTCTTCGTACACACAAAATCCAGCTTTATACAACGCCACGCCTCAAGCTAAGGCATCTGGAGCACCCCTCCAGACTGCGTTTGTGTCTAGCTCGTCAGGTCCCTCACATGCTTCTCCTTCTGGATCAGACACGTCTGGGTCATCATGTACCCATCATATTGGATCAGAAGCAAACGCTACCAAACTGAAGACGAGAACTTCGGTAATGTGACCGTGGAAGTAGCACGAGAGCATATGGATCTCTTAGCAGCAGTGGTTCATTCATATGATGGACTTGTTGCTGGGAAGATTGGAAACTGCCATCTGGCAGATGAGGACTACGAGCAGGTGGATGAGATGGAGCTTGAAAGAATGGATATAATGTGGGCCTTAGCAAGTGCTGTTCGGAGGGCGAAAAAGTTTGTGTGAAAAAGACTGGACAGAACTTGGTTGCTACTAAGGACACCACCTTTGGCTTCGACAAGAGTAAAGTGACCTGCTTTAACTGTGGTGAGAAGGGGCACTTCAAACGAGAATGTGTCAAGCCAAAGAAGACGGGGAATGGGAAACCGTTCTCATCATTTACTCGCCAGGAAGCAACCCTCTAATTCTACTTCATCAAACAAGGACCCAAAAGCACTAACTGCTCATGATGATGAAGGACAGGATTGGAGTTTCAGGTTTGTCTCACCAGGAGAATCTAACATTGCCAGTGTCGAGGATATTGACGATGATTCTGCGAGTGAAGGTGATATAGCAGTTGAAATTGCAATGTCACATAGTGAAGAAACAACTGCAGCCGAGGTCAGCTACAAGCCAAATGAGGAAGTTTCCACATCAGAGACAGAAAAGCCAGAGTCGACAGAACCAGAATCATCTGATGCGGCACTGATGGCTAATACTTCTGAACCAACTCAGGTAAGTACCACTGACCAAATTTTTAATAACCATGCTTGTTCTGATTGTGACACGTTTAGGAAGAGCATAGATGAAAAATTTGCTAGGTTATTAGATTATAATGATAACTTAGTAAAAGATTTATGTCTGTGCACTGAGGCAAATAGAGTGCTAAAACAAAATGAGCATTGTTATAAAGAAAAGATAGACCTATTGACCAAACAACTTAGGGAAACCGAAGTAGTGGCTTTTAACCAAGCAAACGACATTAGGTACTATCTTAACTCCCTAGAAGACACTAAGAAACAAAGAGCAGTTTTAGAAGTCGAAGTTAATTCATTAAAACAGAAACTGCATAGTTGGACTAGTTCTTCACACATAGTTCAACACTTAGTGAGAGAAAGGAATAACGGGGAGGGATTAGGCTACAAAGTGGTTCCACCACCACCTGAGACCTTGATGAACACCAAGTCTAGACCAGTAAATAATAACCCATCAAGGATCATGTGGTGACCACTCCTCTTGTTACTGATCCAGACACCTCATGTTCATCTACTGAATCTGGTAAGAAACAAAAGGAGGCCACTTCAAAGGCAAAGGGTAAATTGCATGTGTTAACCTGGAAAATGAATTTGAAAAAGTTAATTTAAAGTCAGGGTCAAATAGAGTCAAATCAGAACCTAAAAGGACTTCAAATGTTACTTTTTCACATGCTTCAAGTCAAAAACCAGTTAACCAAAAAGTAAAACAGTTAAATCAGTAAATTTGTTGTCACCAGAGAAAACATCAAACATCCAAGAGTCAAAAACTAAAGTGATTGATGTTACTAGAGTGTCACGCACTTCTCCACAAGAAAGTCTACTCATAAAGTTGATAGCAGGTCATGCTACAACTGTGGAGAATGTGGACACATTGCTTCGACTGTCATTTCTATCAGACACCTAGGAAGAGAGATTTCTTCTGGACTCTAGACCTAGGTCTTCTAAGCGGAGTTCTCTAACTCCACCTAGAAGAGCTAGTGAACCTAAAGTCCAACCTGTAAGCCAGACGACTGTTTATCATAAACAGGCATTGCACAAATCTGGCTTATGGAAAGAAAAATCCACCTCGTGTCTGATACTGATAACAAGAAGGAACCTGAGCTACCCTCACCTTCTAAGGGTCAATGGGTAGTTTATGATGTGTGATGCCTCTGGGAAACCCAAGACAGTCAAAGCTTGGGTTCCTAACCTAAACTGATTCTTTACTTTGTATGTGCAGGGTGTTCGATATAGTGCTGAGACTAACACGTGGATTATAGACAGCGGAGCATCCGGCACATGACAGGAAATAGAGCCCTTTTATCTAACGTCAAAAAAATAAAAGGAGGGCATGTTTCCTTTGCAGGAAACAAAGGAGGCTATATCACAGCTCAGGGAGAAGTGGGAAATCAGAAAGTTAAGTTTGATAAAGTGAACTACGTTCAACAACTTCAGAACAACTTACTTTCTGTTTCCCAAATCTGTGATAAAGGATTTAAAGTCGTCTTCGATAATCAGAAGTGTTACGTGCTGAAGAAAGAATATATGATCCCAGAGGACCAAGTTCTGATGACTGCTTCAAGATATAAAGACCTGTATGTCTTGGATCTGTCAACAGCTGCCACAACGGATCATGAGGTTCAGTGTGTTTCTTATCTAAAGCTACTGAGAGGATCCATCTCCTGGCATCGGAGAATGGGACACATAAGTCAAGGAAGATGAATCATTTGATTCAGAAGGATTTAGTTAGAGGAGTGAATGTCAAGAACTTCCAACTTCCTGACTTTTGTGTAGCTTGTAAGAAAGGCAAACAGACAAAGAAGTCTCATAAGGAAAAGAAAGTTCATTCAATAGAACTTCCTCTTGAGCTTCTTCACATGGATCTGTTTGTCCAGTTAGTACAAGGAGCATTGCAGGCGACGCGTACTGCTATGTGGTCACTGATGACTACTCAAGGTTCACTTGGGTAATGTTTCTGAAATCAAAATCAAAACTTTGGAGACATCAAGGAATTAGTAACCACACTGGAATCACTCTACAAGCTCAAAGTTCGACAAATACGCTCAGACAACGGACAGAATTCAAGAATCAAGGGATGGAGGCATACTGCAAGGAAAAGGGAATTGTGCATCAATTCACTTCTGCTACACACCTCAGATGAATGGCGTTGCTGAGAGAAAGAACAGGAGTTTGATAGAGACTGCCCGGACTATGCTGGCAGACTCGAAACTGCCTATCCAATTCTGGAACGAGGCAGTGGCAAATGCGTGCTATACACTGAACCGAGTCCTAATAGTCAAGCGCCACGGAAAGACATGTTATGAGCTACTTCAAAGACGCAAACCGAATTTGGAGTATCTTGAACCTTTTGGCGCACCGTGTACACTTCTGAAGAAGACACAAGAAGGAAAATTCAGCGAGAAGGCAGTTGAAGGAATTTTTCTAGGATACAACATACCGAACAAGCGAGTTTACAATAACTCAACGGGTCTTGTAGAAGTGTGGTGTAATGTCGACGTTCAGAGATACCACACCACCTACAGGCAAAGGACCTGCATACTTCTTCGATTATGATGGATTCTTCAAATCCTTCAACATCCCTCTCTTCCCTCGGATGATGAGTTAGCACTAGGATGATGTATGATATTCTAAATACTCCATCCAGCACACAGGGAGAGTCATCTACTCAGTCAGAAGGGGTAGTCGATGAAAGTGACTCCTCCTCTGAAGATGAAACTGAAGCAGATGACCAGAACAGTCAGGAGGAACAGGTTCCAGTTCCTGAAAGTCCACAAGCATCCACAAGTGATGTACCCTCGACTTCGGAACCTCAAACTCCAACCTCCTCAGATGCAGACCAAAATGTTCACAATCTTGGTTCGGAGGTGACTGTGCCGACTACTCCAGGATCACGACTAAACGTCTATCATCCCCTTGACAATGTTATTGGAGATGTCCGATCAGGAGTACAAACCCAAAATCAGCTATACTCAGCTGATTACGCCTCAGTTATGGAGAAGGGTTACATTCATGATGGTGCTTATCGATGTTTTGTCTCGCAGGTTGAGCCAAAATATGTCAGTGAAGCACTAAATGATGAGGCGTGGGTGAGTGCCATGCAAGAAGAACTTCTACAGTTTAAGAAGTTAGGTGTATGGACTCTGGTTGATAGACCTAAAGGTGCTAAAGTCATTGGCACCAAATGGGTACTAAAATGCAAGAAGGATGACCAAGGAGTCATTATAAGGAACAAAGCTCGACTGGTGGTTCAAGGTTTTCGCCAAGTCGAGGGGATTGACTATAATGAGGTGTTTGCACCCGTGGCAAGGATGGAAGCTATTCGTATCTTCCTTGCCTATGCCTCGTACATGAAGATTAAAGTCTACAATTAGATGTGAAGAGTGCATTCCTTCATGGAGAAATCAGGAAACAGTCTATGTAAGTCAACCCGAGGGATTTGAAGACCCTTATCATCGGGATAGAGTTTACAAGCTCGACAAAGCTTTATATGGGCTTCATCAAGCTCCTCGAGCTTGGTATGAGAAACTCTCGACTCATCTTGTGAAACACGGCTTTCGCAGGGGAGTCATTGACTGTACACTGTTTTTTAAAGAAAAGGATGGTGACCTACTGCTTGTACAGATATATGTTGATGACATAATCTTCGGGTCAAAGAACGAAGAGTTATGCAAAGAGTTTGAAGCAGTGATGAAAGAAAGAGTTTGAGATGAGTGCGATGGGGGAGATGAAGTTCTTTCTCGGGTTACAGGTGGATCAAACACCGAATGGGATCTTTCTACATCAGACCAAGTATGTAGGAGACATTCTCAGTCGCTTTGACATGGAGAATGCTTCTGCTGCTGGGACTCCACTTGCTACGAATCATGATATAGCACCTGATGAGAATGGAGATCTTGTAGATGCCACTATGTACCGAGGAATGATTGGATCTCTCATGTATCTCACTGCCTCAAGACCTGATATCATGTATGCTACATTTTATGTTCCAGATATCAGGCTAAACCTAAGGTCAATCATCTGATCGGGGTCAAAAGGATCTTTCGCTATCTAAAGGGTACACCCACACTGGGGTTGTGGTATCCTCATGATGACGATTTTGAGCTCACAGCGTATAGTGACTCGGACTATGGAGGCTGCAAAATGAACTACAAGTCTACTCAGCAGGGTGTCAATTCTTTGGGAGAAGATTAGTTACATGGCAGTGTAAGAAGCAGACATCGGTTGCATTGTCAACCTGTGAAGCCGAATATGTTGCTGCTGCAAGTTGCTGTTCACAAATCATTTGGATTCAACAGCAAATGCGGGATTACGGTTTAAAATTCTCATCTACTCCTATTTTTGTTGATAACTCTGCTGCAATTGCAGTAACCAAAAATCCGGTTCAACATCCTAAGACCAAACACATCGGTATTAAATACCACTTCATAAGAGACTGTTTTGAAAAAACCTTAATAGATGTGGTTAAATTAATACTGATTTTAACGTGCTGACCTCTATACAAAAGCCTTTGATAAACCACGTTTTCAATACTTGCTAGAGGTCAACGGCGTTAAAAAGAAGAGTGAGGTAATCCTGATGAGAATGATGTGTAGTCCGATGTAGGTTTCGTTAATGTCTATTTTATTTTATGTTATCTGTTTTTTTTCTCTTTTGTCTGTTATACTTAAACTCATGTTATCTTGCTTGTTATTAAAATCCAAAAATAATTAAATCCGAAATGATTTTAGTATTTTAGGGGGAGAATATGTCAGCAAGTTAATATTAAAAAAAGAAAAAAAAAACAAAAAAAAAAACAAAAAAAGAGAGGGAGAAGGGGTGACTAGCTAATAAGGTAGATTGTGTCTGTGATACTGATTCAATACCTTTGGAATATGATAGTACACAGGAACAAATCAAGAGGATTTTAAAATTAAGGTTTGAAAAGATGCAAAAGTTCAAAGTATAAGTCTATGTAGTCTAAGCAATATAAAAAGGGAATATGATAGAAAACTGGCAACTCCTAAGGTGACATAGAGAAAGTAGACTTAGAGGCTGCTAGACCACAAATGATATGTTGGTAGATTCAACACAATGACAATTAGACTGATTGGTGATCTCAGATCAAACTAAGTTGTTCAACTGACTGTGGGCTTCCATCTTATCACTGGTTAACACAATCAAATATATTCCAATAAGGGGTAATGAGAATAAATGCCACAAAAGTGTGCGGATGACCAAAATTAGAGCAAAGCAAGAAAAAATGAAGACAATGCAATAAAGCTAATGACTCATGTTGTTAGTGCATATTGTGTCAAATAAATAAGCTGCTTAACAAGGAGATAGGTGTGTGCCTCTCTGATGTGCGATGGCACTGACCTGAGGATAAGCATAACCTAGATATTCTAGAATTCATGTGTTTTTGCCGCCTCTCTGCTGTGCGATGGCACTGACCTGAGGACAGCTTCTCGTTGAAAGCTCTAAGAAGTATTCTTCTTGTAATAATACCCGTTAGACGCTCAAAACCTCTGAGGAATGTTGATTACCATATAATGTGGGATCCACAAATGTTAGTGAAATAATTAAACCTAAATCAGTCACCAGTCTGCATCAAAAGTATGTGTATGATTTAAGTGGACAAACATACTGACAATCTTAGTGGCTACATTCTCAAAAGTTCAAATCAATGTGAAAATCTAAGAGTTTCAGTATGATTTCCAAAGTTGCTAACGACTCTGGATGAACACCGAGAATTTAAGCATCAAAGAGTTTAATAACAAGTCCCAAAAAGATTTGATACTCTGTATGATTCCAAAATTGAGTTGGTCCAGATATGATTCAATCGTAGTTAAAGTTGGCTACTCCTAATCAACTCCCTAGATGTCCATCTTAGGGTTTTATCTCTCACACAAAAGTCCAAACATAAACTTAGTTGTGTAGTTAGTAAAAGTTCCTATGTTCTATCTTTTAATTGTGTGTCTGTCGGACTACATCAGGGAAATCAGAGGGAATTAACTTACCTAAAAAGGGTATGTATGAGATGGCCACATGGTTTTAAAATTAAAAGGTCACGTCTGAAGTGACTGAATTGGTTAAGAGCTTACAAGTATTATCAAAAATGAAAAGGGTGGATAGTAAATGTTAAAAAGACTGTAAACTCACAAAGGTGTGACCCATTCGCACTAGTGGATCATGGTTATCGACCAACTATGCGAATGGCTTCCAATCGGCCGAATGGACATGAATTGATCCCATTCGACCGAATGGAAGGGGAGAAATGAAACAGTAGACCGACTGAGGCTCAGTCGGTCAACAAAGGGGCGAATGAAGGAGACCGAATGAGTCAGTTGACCGACTGAGACTCAGTCGGACGACCGAATGCGATTGACTAGGCCAATCGTACGATAACCTCAGTCGCCCGATTGAACTGAGCGAATGAGGCCAGTCGGCCGAATGAACCTAGGTTCAGTATTTAAGGGACTGAGTCGATCGCATCTCACTCATCACTCCAAAACACCCGAATCGCGTTCATACCATTACCTGTCGATATTGCCACCGATTCTGATATACATTGCGGTTAAGATTCTTACATTCCAGTGACGTTTTACAGGTACATACTCCTTGAATCCTACAAAATCAGTACATCACCGAACTACAATAGCGACATTGGATTGATTCAAGAATCGAACTGTGAATTGACCTAATCGCCTATGTAAATGAAGCAAAATGTTAAAATTGAGTTTAATAGTTATTAGTGACAAGTATACGAGGCTAATGGACCATTACACAATGTTAAAAGACTTAGATTGGTCAAGATCGACCCACAGGCGATCGAACAGTGGGGCAAGCGACTCGTCGTTCGAATGAACTCCAATCGCACGATTGAACCTTGCGATTGGATCATTCGACCAACTGAACCACTGAATGAGTCAGTCAGCAGATTGAACTCAATCACATGTCTCAGTCAGCCGATTGAACTCAATCGCATGCCTAATCAGCCGATTGAACTCAATCGCATGACTCAAACAGGCGACTGACTTCAGTCGCATGATTTATTCGCACGAATGAATCAAAATGACTTTCAAACTTTACACTTAGAACAGAAGTTTTCATGTCTTAAGTATTAATAGTTCTATGTCTTGTGTGTTACAGATAAATGGCAGAAAAGGACCATAAATCCCAAGCACAACATCTGTGCCCACTTGGATCACACCACCAGGAACGGGGCTGAGTTCACCGACATTATAGCATTTCTTAGACGGTCCCGGATCTATAAGGTGATCTCCACTCCTTGCACGCCTTATAGATCACTCCATCAGGCATTCTGGGAAAATGCCTCGTGGTGGACCGCTCTCGTGAGCCTTACTGTATCAGGAGCTCCATACTGGGCCAGGATATTGAGATCTCTGCTGCCAACATTCAGAGGGTCCTAGAGTTCGGGGAGGATGCTGATCATCCTACAAAATACATCCATTGACAGTAAGAGGATGCTTCTAAGGATAAGTACGCTGGGGATATCAACTCAGGTGTGCTCAACAAGAGCAACCTGAGCCCCCAGTACAAGTACTTGGCACACGTGATCCTCAAGTGTGTAGCATCAAGGAGGGGTGGGTTTGACGACCTCTCAGAACAGATTCAAAATGCCTACGTGGCACTGGTTCTGAACAACCCTTCAGTTTTTCCAGCATGATATTCTCCTACTTGGTAGGAGAACTTGGAGGTAAAGGGAAAAGAGGGGTTCTGTATGTACCCCAGATTCTTACAGCTCGTCTTCAACGAGAAGCTGCCACAGTTGCCCAAAGAGAGTCATGACGCCAGTGGCCTTAGAGATAATGGATGATACTACTCTGGGCAGGATGAGAGTTTACAGGGGAAAGCAGATTAAGCCCCAAGTGAAGAGAATGATGGCCACTTAGCAGATGAAAGCTATGTGGCACGGGGAGACGCCAATGGAGTCACGAGGACAGTGACTCCGACGTCGAGCCAATTGTCCTCCCCACTGATGAGTCAAAGGAGGATGACAGTGGGGATGATGCTGTTCCATACACCGAGGCACCGGTGTCTGACTCTGTTCCCTCGGTGTCTGTCTCACCTGACCCTGAGTAACTAAACTGGTCAGCCAGGATTCATCAAGATTTGTTTTGAACGAGGAGGATGAGGATGAATTGATGAGGAACCATTGACCGGACTGTGGGAAGGAAAGTGGTTCCCACAGAACACGGGTGAGGGTTGTTGGGTGAACAACCAAGAGGCTCCGGAGATACAGAAATGATCCATCATATGCTCGGCGCCGGGGTCCTCAGGCGGGATTGAAGGGGGAGCATCCACCTCGAAGGGAACGGGAGAAAGCGGATGGCTCAACCCCAAGGCCAGAAAAAGAAAAAGCGTAAGGTAACCTTCATCACCACCACATTCATCATACCTTCCACACTCCACATCTGCAGACACCACCTTCCACCACCATACCTCTCCCCACAGCAACCACAACCACCACCATACCGATCACCACAAGCCAGACCCCTGCCACCACTACATCATTCACCCCACACTCACCACCACCATCATCCAGACCTGACCCGATATCACCACCTCCACCACCACCATAGCCACCAAAACGAGCCCTCAGCCTACCCTCACACACTCTAGGTCTCTCTACCTCCAATCGGGGTAGAGGAACAGCTGTTAGCCTTAATAGAATGGTGTTACGACTGCTGGCGGCTGATGAGGAAAAGACTCTCAGATCCGCCAGCTCACCGACCGGACTGCTGCACAATCGCAGAGAAAATTGCAGAGCAGGAGGCGAGTATTGAGGAGCAGGCCCAGAAGATTGGCTGCTCAGAACACTCAGTTGGACCAACTCCGAGCGCAAAGTGTCACAGCAAGGTAGCCAGATAGAGGAGTTGGAAAAGCGAAAGAGGTCCATTTTGCTAAAATTGAAAGGATCAAAGGAGGAACCTCTAAAGATAAAGGATGGAGAAAGAGATAGTGAGGATGATGTGAGATGATGATGACAGTGATTCTTATGATGATGAGAAAATAGAAGAGTGGTTGTGCAGATGAAGAGAATGAAGAAGGAGAAGCAGCTGAATCTGTCTCAGCTCCCAGTCAAGAGAAGAGAACAAAGAACAGACAAGATCAGTCAGCTTTACTTCTGTACCTTCACAAGAAAAGTCTAGCATTCAGGATAAAAGTAAATAGTGGATGTTTTATGTATTTAATTACTTTTGTATTCTGTATTGAAAAACCATGTACTAAATGTTTATATTAAGTTAATGCATTTTGTTTGATATATTACTAATGATTTGAGTGTGAAATGTGTAAATCAAACAGATCCAAAGTACCACAGAGATGAGTTTGATATTGCTCCCCTTCAACAGATCAAGTCTCAACTCACAATGATTCTTGATCTACAAGGGATTGTCAGAAGGTCAGTGAGTATTACCCCTGAAGAAGGGAAATGAAATAATTCACGACCTTTCTAACGAGCAACTGCCAGAAGATGTTCAGACTCAATCCTGATGACATGTCAAGGATGCTCCAACAGTTGATTCAACCAGTGAAGACGAACTACACGACGTGATGAAGTTGAGGTTGAAGATATTGCTGCTGAAGAGTACCCTTAGTACGCTGACAACGAGGGTAATGTGGTACCCAATCTGGGTGAAGTCCCTAGTCAGTGATATGTTTGAGGTACTAGACAAGATGGAGCAGGAAGCTGGAAAGACGAAGGAACAGCCCAAGCCTCAAACGATGATGTACACATTCGAAAAAGGCTGAGTGGGCTGAATGTTTTAAAGAAGTCAGAGCCAACGTGATGCACCGAAGAGGGATGCCTACACCAAGTTCTACAGCGTCAAGAAACATCTTGCGGTGTCAGGCAGGGGTTTATAGCATGGGCATATTTGATGATCTTAACGTTTTGCCGTTTTAAGAGGGAAAAGGGCATAGAGTACTTTAGATTTCCACATGATCTAAAGACTCTACCAGGATTTGAGATCAACCAGCTGGCCAAATTGAAGCTGTTGTATGCTGACCGAGAAAAATGTCAGGCTGGTTTGGCTGCCCTAAAGAAAGAGTACCACACCAGGTGGATTAACTTCAGACCTCAACAACCTACAAGGTATATAGAAGGTCTGAGATGGATGCCATTACTGGGAAAACCTAAGATTGTGTTGAAGTGGAGTTCTCCTTGCACTAGTCGAGAATCCTCTCAGGGAAATGGCACAAGATTCACTCCACACTTCAAATGGTGATACTATGATTGGAGAACTGCTGAAGCTGGTCATAGTTCTGAACAAAGGGGATCAAATGGATACTGTCAGGGTATTCGACCCAATGTGGCTCACCAACTTGTCTGCTAAAGATGTCTATACATTATAACAAGTGGCCACTGTTCTATGACACACAAGACATTGTACAAGCCCTCCAGTTCAAAATGTTATACGACTTTGCTTCGCGTTTGATATTCACGCGGGAGTCACACAAGAGGACAAGTACAAGAAATATGAGAAGGTAATGAAGAAAACAAGACATTAGAGAGATCTAGGTCCAAGGGGGAGTTGTTGATACATGTATGTCCCTAGACGTGATATGTGATGTAATAGATCTGTTTGGTATGATTAATGAACTGATATTGATAGTCTGTTGGTTATAATGTTAATAGTTCATTAATGAGTCATGACTGAATGATTGGGTTTATAATTACTTGAATGATTACATATAATCTTATATTAATTAACTAAAACATTCAAACTTAACTTAATGAAGTTCCCATGCGAATGGCTCATGCGAATGAACCATACACATGAAGAACTTCACACGATTGACTCAGTCGTACGACTGAACCAGGAGACTGGATCAGTTTACGACTGTAACATAAGATTGGCTCAGTCGCACGACTGAACACTCAGTCGCACGAATGAACCAACCGCATGGTTCAATCGCACGACTGAACCAATCTAATGGTTCAGTCGCACGATTGTATAGTGCCAACCTCTAAATACAACTCAATTCGTGAAAAATGAGAAAATTCGATCAAGTATAATTCCAGACGAACCTAGCGTCCAGAAACCTTCCAAATCGTTCTCCAAGTTCATAGAACACATTAGATGATTCCTTATCGATTTCTAACGTTAGTTTCATCCTGATTGATTCTTCGTGTGTTCTCATTTATTGGATCTCCAATCAAATAGGATTCCGCACTATTTGATCCGGTATACACGTGATCTCTAGGTATTTTAGTCGAATACCAGGTCCTAACATGAGCAACATAGCAGATCTATATATAAGATTATTGATAAACTCTTCAGACAAGGTTTTGACACAGCCAAACTTGACTCTGAAATCAGAAGGCTAGAGATTCAAGAGATTAAACATAGATGGGCAAGTTGGAGTGGAAAGAAAGGGAAAGGCTGGAAGCTATGACACGATTCATATCAAAGCATCTGGGAAGATCAATCATTGAAGTGAAGTCATGGTCCAGAGACAGTATTTTGGAGATAACCACCAGAATCTGTTCTTCAGAAGTATTCAACAAAGGATTGATCATAGAAGCTCTTGATGAAGCTATTGTAGGGAAAAGGTATGATATGGCAAAGTTATTCAAAGCTTCACTCACAACCAAGATGCTAGAGCAGCCTACACAATCTCCTACACCAAAACAACCAACTTCACAACCCTCAAAACCAACTTTTTTACCCAAGAAACCTACTCAAACCACTACCAATGATGCACCCAAGAGGAAGAGAAGGGTGTTGAGGATGGAAGAAGAAGAAGAAGATGATGAGAATGATAGTCTGCCAATCTCTGTTGTTCTTAAAATAAAGATGCCTGAGCCCAGAAGTCAACCAACAACAATCACACTGACGTCCAAAGGCAAATGGTAAAAGTCAAGCTTGAAAAAGAAGAACACACGAACAATAGGATGATTAGCTGTTAAGGATGATTGATAAAGAGTTTCCTAAGTATTCATACATACAAGCCATGAAGAAACATGCTCAGAGGTTGTATGCTCTTAGATTTACATTTCAATATCAGAAAGAGAGAGTGAGAATTGGCCTGACCCCAGAGTAAGTGACAGAATTCATAAAAAGAAGATTCCAAGTAGATACAATGGCCAAGTAAAGAAGATTGTAGATGCTGTGATAATGCTGGCCATTGTAGTGTCACCCTGGGAAATCCTTGATGACTTCAAGAGAGCTTACAAGTCTAAGATGACTCCACAAACTTTACTAGAAAACAAAATGGTAAAGAAGGGGTTGATCTACAAGAAGCTCGAAGAAATAAGAAGAAATGAGCCCCAGTTGTTGCTTGAAGGCACTCATCCTGATGAGTTTGCATATAGAGAAATAACTACTGTGGAGTTGAAGAATGCAAAGCATGTTAAGTACTTATCAGAGTACTATGGGCCTGAGTTCTTCTTTGAAAGTGAAGCTGAAGAACTCACAATGGAAGAACAAGTTGTTTTCCTTGAGGCCTATGTCAGAGAGTCTTACAGACTTATCATTGGGAAGTAGGTCTCATGGATGAGGTAACAACTCTGTGTCCAATTCCCCAAGACAGAGTTCCCATTCATCCTTTGCCAATCAAACTTTCTGAAACCTCTTCCCTGGCCTGAGCTTAATTTGAAGATTTCTGAGCTGATCCAGAAAATGTTTTTGCCAATAAGTGGGACTTTAATAATCTTAAAGGTTTTGGCTGCATTGGTTCAGGGGGAGTTTGTTGGACCAAAAGAACCAATGAGCCAGGTCAGAAAAACCTTTAAGTCCCACAGACATCAAAACAACTAAAGTGGTCTATAACAGCTGAAGACAAAGTCTGAAGACAAAGTCTGAAGACAAAGTCTGAAGATAACAACTGAAGACAAAGTCTGAAGACAACAGCTGAAGACAAAGTTCTCAGAAGTTGTCACAACAGCTGAAGTAGTTCTCTTCAGTAGTTGTGATGGTTTTCTTTTTTTAGTAGTTTGTAATCAGTAGTTTTATATTATGTAAAACATCTGAAGTTCTTACACTTCAGATGTTATAACTTCAGCAGTTGTAATGTTAGCTTGTACTTAGCTTTTTGTGAAGGTGTCCTCAGTTGTTGTGGACATCTTCAGTAGTTTAATTTACTTTCAGTTGTTTGTATAAATCAGTTAGCTGTCACTATCAAGTGACGTCAGCTGATGTCACATTCCTTTATAAAAGGAATGTTGACCTAATTTCCTTGTAACTGAAGCGTGTGCATGAATGAAAACATTCTCTTTTCAAAAAACTTTCTCTCTCTATAACCGTTACTGTTTGATTGAATATTCATATTATTCTTGCTAAAATTTCGTCTAATTCTTGTGCTATTCCGCTGCAAATGTTAATCTAATTTATCAAACTAGATCCCGATCCTTTCAATAACAATTGCAACTTCAACCAATCATCTTCATCATCTCAAGGACCAAGTGGATACGTGGGAAAAAAATCCAAAGTGCAATCAATGCAACTACCACCACACTGGTAGGTGTGATAGTTTCCGATGCCAGCTTTGTGGGAAGGTTGGACACGCGGCAAAGGATTGTCGTGGAGAACTGATGAAGAAACCTCAACAGCCTCAACAACCCCATGAAACACCAAAAGGTTGCTTTAAGTGTGGAAAGGAAGGGCACTTCAAGAAAAACTGTCCTCAACTGAAAAGAAATGGGAATGGAAACGGAAATGGCGGAAATAACAACAATGGTGGTAATGGTGACAACAATGGAGGCAACAATGGTGGAGCCAAAGGGAGAGCCTTTGTCATGGGTTCAGGTGAAGCTCTAAATGATCCTACTACTATTACTGGTAAATTTCCTGTTAATGGTCGTTTTGCTTCTGTACTGTTTGACACTAAAGCCGATAGGAGTTTTGTCTCTACGAAGCTTTATAACCTCTTAAGTGATATGTCCTCTACCTTGGAGTCTAAGTATGTTGTAGAGTTGGCTGATGGTAAGCAAATCTCTGTTACACATATCCTTAAGAATTGCAAGATAGAACTCGCTGATCATACCTTTGACATTGACCTTATACCCGTTACTCTTGGAAGCTTTGATGTGGTCGTAGGCATGGATTGGCTGTCACAGAAGCAGCCCGAGGTGATTTGTCATGAGAAGGTCATTCATATTCCCATGGTAGATGGGGAAACACTTTTGGTTAAGGGCAAGAAGAGTGGTGTTGTGATAGGCATCGTATCATTCATGAAGGCTCAGAAGTGGTTACGCAAGGGCCACTTAGCCATATTAGCTCTCGTCTAAAACCAGCAACAAGAGGAAAAGAAGATTGAAGACATTCAATTGGTACGTGACTTTTCGGAGGTGTTTCTAGAGGATTTGCCTGGACTACCACCTCATCGCCAAGTCGAGTTTCAGATCGATTTGACTCCCGAGCTGCTCCGATTGCGAGAGCACCTTACCGGTTAGCACCGAACGAACTACAGGAATTATCTACGCAACTCCAGGAGCTGTTGGATAAAGGGTCTATTCTACCAAGCTCATCACCGTGTGGAGTACCTATTCTCTTTATTAAGAAGAAAGAGGGTACATTCTGGACATGCATCACCTATAGAGAGTTGAACAAGGTCACAGTCAAGAACCGATACCCTTTACCTCGTATCGACGATTTGTTTGATCAGCTTCAGGGATCAAGCTATTATTCGAAGATTGACTTGAGATCTGGTTATCATCAACTTAGAGTCCGAGAAGAATACATCTCTAAAACTTCATTTCGTACTCGTTATGGTCATTACAATTCTTGGTCATGCTTTTTGGGTTGACAAATGCACCAGCAGTGTTCATGGATCTCATGAACCATGTGTGCAAACCCTACCTTGATCAGTTTGTTTTCGTATTTATTGATGACATATTGATTTATTCTAGATACAAGGAAGAACATGAGGAACACCTACGTTTAATCTTGGAGCTACTTAGAAAGGAACAGTTATACGCCAAATTTTCTAAGTGTGACTTCTGGATTCATGAGGTGCAATTTTTGGGTCATATTGTTAACAAAAAGGGAATACATGTGGATCCCGCAAAGATTGAGGCAATAAGGAACTGGTTGCTACCCAAGATGCCTAGTGAAATAAGGCAATTTCTTGGTCTGGCAGGATACTATTGACGTTTCTGTTGATACATGTATGTCCGTAGATCATGATATGAATGTAATAGATCTTGTTTGTCTGATTCTGATGTAATGTTTGGAATGATTAATGAAATGATATTGGTTATTTGTTATTATAATGTTTAATATTTCATTAATGAGTCGATGTTGAATTGGTTAATTAGGTTTGTGATTGTTTGAAGTGTTATGCATAATGTTATAATATTGAATACACTCAAACTTGGTAAGTGAAGTTCTCATGTGTCTGACTGGACCATACGGCCCAACAATAGTCATGCGTCCGAATAACCATGCGACTGAGTGTCCATGAGCCTAAATAGTCTATACCCTGAACAACTTCATGCGACTGAATCAGGCGCACGACTGAACACTCAGTCGTGCAGGTGAATTATCGCGTGGTTCAATCGCACGACTGAACCATACTAATGGTTCAGTCGCACGAATGAACAATACTAACCTATAAATACAACCCAATTCATGGAAAAACGAGAGCTTTAATTCTATTTCGTTTCGGACGTACCCTAGCCGTCCAAAACCTCCAAGTTGATACTCCAAGTTCATAGAACGCAGTAGATCGATTCCTAATCGATTCTTAACGTTTGATTCAATACCTTATTGATTCTACGTGCGTTCTCACTGATTGGATTGCCAATCAAATAGGATTCCGCACTATTTGGTTTGGTTTACACATTAATCATTCGGTATTTCGTTCAAATACCAGGTCCTAACAAGTGGTATCAGAGCTTTGGCTCTTGATTACGTGTGATTCAATCAAGATTGATAAAAAGTTTTGTGTTTTTACACTAAAAAGCAACCTTTTATGTCAAAAGTTGTCTTGGACTACCCTGCTCATCAAGTTTCGGTTTCTACGGCCTTAGGCGATTAGGGTTTGCAAAATTTCAATTTTTTATGGCTAAAACACGTTCAACCTAGAAATTTTTGCAAAACAGCAGCTTCAGTCGCACGAGTGAGCCATTCACACGACTGGACTCATTCGCATACTCCAGACGCACAATTGGACTGAGTCGCCTCTCTATTAGTATGACTGAACCATCCGTTCGCAGTGTTCATACGCATCAGCTTCATTCGCTCGACTGAACCAATCGCTTAGTTCAACCGCACGATTAAACCAATCGCATAGTTCATTCGCACGGATAGCCCATTCGCATCACCCTGTCACACCAGTTAGACAGTTTGGTTAGTACACTTAAAGGTTAATCGAGATGGAAGATCAGATGTCAGCGTTTACTGCAGGCAAGGACTCAAGGATCCAGAACCTACTGTTGCTTGAGAGTGAGGTGGGGAATCATAATAAACCACCAAAACTCTTAACGTTGGATGATTTTCCCCACTGGAAACAACGTTTTGAGATCTACCTCAATGGAGTGGATCCAATTTGTGGAAGCTATCGAGATTGGGTATAGTATGCCGGTGGGAGCAGATGGAGTAAAACTTACTTTAAGGGATGACCGATGCTCAGAAAGTCAAGTATAATGCAGAGAAGAGAGTTTATGCATTGATTACACAGTCTATTCCTAAAGATATTTTCCACCAGTACTTGAGAATAAGCAGGCCAAGAAATTGTGGGATGAGCTGGAAAAGAGATACGACGGAATGCTTCGTTGAAGGAATTAAAGCTAAAGAACTGAAGAAGGAATTTGACAACTTCTCATCGATGGGAATGAGAGTTTGGACGATGTTATTGATAGATTCTAACATCTGATGAGTGAACTGCATACACATGGTGTTGCTACTACCATGGAAGAAAAGGTGTCAAATTTTGCAGATGGTTTTCCGGAAAAGTGGGCTTCATTTGTGTCAAATCTAGACAGAATGAGATGCTGGCAAAGTTGGATATCAATGACTTCATTCTAAAGTTGCGAGAAGAAGCACTTAGGATGAAGTACAGAGCTCAGAAGTCTTCGTACTCTCAGAATCCAGCTTTGTACAATGCCACGCCTCAAGCTAAGACATCTGGAGCACCTCTTCAGACTACATTTGTGTCTAGCTCATCGGGTCCTTCACAAGCTTCTCCTTCAGGATCAGAAACTTCCGGGTCTTCGTGTACCCATTACATTGGAACTGAAGCGAATGCTACTAGACTGAAGACCGAGAACCTCGGTAATGTGATTGTGGAAGTAGCTCGAGAGCACATGGATCTTTTGGCAGCAGTGGTACATTCCTATGATGGACTTGTTGCTGGGAAGATCGGAAACTGCCATCTGGCAGATGAGGACTATGATAGGTGGATAAAATGGAGCTGGAAGAATGGATATTATGTGGGCCTTAGCTAGTGTTGTACAGAGGGCGAAGAAGTTTGTGAAAAAGACCGGACAAAACTTGGTTGCTACTAAGGATACCACATTTGGCTTTGACAAAATAAAGTGACCTGCTTTAACTGTGGAGAAAAGGGCATTTCAAGAGAGAATGTGTGAATCAAGAAGACTGGGGACGGGAACCCATTCTCATCCTTCACTCATCAAGACAAGCAAGCTAGCAGTTCTACCTCATCAAGCAAGGATCCAAAAGCGTTGACTGCTCATGATGATGAAGGACAGGACTGGAGTTTTCAGTTTGTCTGTCCAAGGGAATCATATATTGCCAGTGTCGAAGATTTAGATAATGATTCCGCGAGTGAGAGAGATATCGCAGTTGATATAGCAATGTCAAATATAGAAGAGACAACTGCAACTGAGGTCAGCTACAAGCTTGAAAAAGAGATTTCAACAGCAAAGAAAGAATCACCAGAACTAGAGACATCTGATGCTGCGTTGATGGCTAACTCTACTGAACCTCCTCAGGTAAGTACCACTGACCAACTGTTTAAAAATCATGCTTCTTCTAATTGTGATACTTTTAGAGATAATAGATGAGAAATTTGCTAGGTTATTAGATCATAATGATAACTTAGTAAGGGATTTGCAACTGTGCACTGAGGCTAATAAAGTTTTAAAACAAAATGAGCATAGTTACAAAGAAAAGATAGACCTTTTGACTAAACAACTTAGAGAAACTGAAGTAGTTGCATTTAACCAAGCTAATGATATTAGGTACTATCTTAACTCCCTAGAAGACACTAAGAAGCAAAAGGCAGTTTTAGAAGTAGAATGTAAACTCATTAAAGCAAAAACTGCACAGTTGGACAAGTTCATCACACATTGTCCTAACACTTAGTGAGAGAACGAAACAACGGGGAGGGTTTGGGTTATAAAGTGGTTCCTCCACCACCTGAGACCTTGATGAACACTAAGAGTAGACCTTAAATAACAACCCCATAAAGGATCATGTGGTGTCTACTCCTCTTGTTAGTGATCCATATTCCTCATGTTCATCAATTGAATCTGGAACAAAACAAAAGGTGGCCACTTCAAAGGCAAAGGGTAAAATGCCTTGTGTTAATCTAGAAAAAGAATTTGAAAAGATTAATATAAAGTCAGGACAAACAAAGTCAAATCTGATTCTAAAAGGACTGCTAATGTAACTCTTTCCCAAGCTTCATGTCAAAAACCAGTTAACCAAAAGAAAAAGATGTTAAAAATGTTAAAACAACTAATTTGTTAAACAGAGAAAACATCAAAAGAAACAGAGTCTAAACCCAACTAAGTAATGTTACCAGGGTGTCACACACATCTCCACAAAGAAAGTTTAATCATAAAGTTGATAGCAGGTCGTGCTACAACTGTGGAGAGTGTGGACACATTGCTTCCTTTTGTCATTACTATCAGACACCTAGGAAGAAGATTGAACTTCAGAATTCAAAACCAAGGACTTATAAGAGGAGTTCCTTAACTCCACCTAGACGAACTAGCAAACCTAATGTTCAACCCATTAGCCAGTCAACTGTTTATCACAAACAAGCATTGCACAAATCTGGCTTATGAAAGAGAAGTCATCCTCTGTGTCTGATAATGATGACAAGAGGAACCTGAGTTTCCCTCACCATCTAAGGGACAATGGGTTGAATTCATGATGTGTGATGCCTCTGGGAAACCCAAGCCAGTAAAGGCTTGGGTTCCTAACCTAAACTAATGTTTTGCTTTGTATGTGCAGGGTGTTCACTACAGTGCTGAAACCAACACGTGGATTGTAGACAGCGGAGCATCCAGGCACATGACAGGAAACAAGCTCTTTTATCAAACGTCAAGCAAATAAAAGGAGGGCATGTTTCGTTTGCTGGAAACAGGGGGGTTATATCACAGCTCAGGGAGAAGTTGGAAATCAGAAAGTTAAGTTTGATAGGGTGAACTACGTTCAGCAACTTCAAAACAACTTATTTTCTGTTTCCCAAATCTGTGATAAAGGTTTTAAAGTCATATTCGACAACAAGAAGTGTTACGTCCTTAAGAAGACTACGTTATTCCAGAGGACCATGTTCTGATGACAGCTTCAAGATATAAAGACCTTTATGTTTTGGATCTCTCAACAGCTTCGACAACGGATCATGAAGTTCAGTGCTTTCTATCAAAAGCCACAGAGAAGGACTCTATCTCCTGGCATAGGAGAATGGGACACATCAATCAACGGAAGATGAATCACTTGATCCAGAAGGATCTTGTGAGAGGAGTTAATGTCAAGAATTTCCAACTTCCTGATTTTTGTGTTGCATGCAAAAAGAGCAAACAGACGAAGAAATCTCATAAGGAAAAGCAGGTTCATTGTATAGAACTTCCTCTTGAGCTTCTTCACATGGATCTGTTTGGTCCAGTTAGTACAAGAAGTATCGCAGGTGACTTGTATTGCTATGTAGTTACTGATGACTACTCAAGGTTCTCTTGGGTAATGTTTCTGAAATCCAAATCAGAATATTTGAATCCTTCAAGGAATTGGTAACTACACTGGAATCCCTATACAAGCTGAAGGTAGGACAGGTGCGATCAGACAACAGAACCGAGTTCAAGATCAATGGATGGAGGCTTATTGCAGGGAAAGGGAATTGTGCATCAGTTCACTTCTGCATACACGCCTCAGATGAATGGTGTTGCTGAGAGAAAGAACAAGCTTGATAGAGACAGCACGGACAATGCTGGCAGACTCGAAACTGCCTATTCAATTCTGGAATGTGGCAGTGGCTAATGCGTGTTATACACTGAATTGAGTTCTTATAGTCAAGTGCCACGAAAAGACATGCTACGAGCTACTACAACGACGTAAAACGAATCTGGAGTATCTCGAACCATTTGGCGCACCGTGTACACTTCTGAAGAAGACTCAAGAAGGTAAATTTAGCGAGAAGGCTGATGAAGGAATCTTCCTAGGATACAACATACCGAACAAGAGAGTTTACAACAACTCAACGGGTCTAGTAGAAGTGTGGTGTAATGTTGATGTTCAGAGATATAACCACCACCTACTGAAAAGGACCCGCCTACTTTTTCGACTATGATGGATTCTTTAAGTCCTTCAACATCCCTATCTCTCCTTCTGATGATGAGTTGGCTACTCGAATGATGGAAGATATCTTGTGTACACCAACTCTTGATCCAACATCATCGAGTTCACAGGGAATCATCTACTCAGTCAGGGGAGTAGTCGACGAAAGTGACTCCTCCTCTGAAGATGAGGATGAAGAAGATGACCAGAATAGTCAGGAGCAACAGTTCCAGTTCCTGAAAGTCCACAAGCATCTAACGGTGATGCACCTTCGACTACGGAACCTCAAACTCCTTCTACCTCAGATGCAGAACCAAATGTTCATACCTTGGCTCTGAGGTAGTTTTTCCTACTACTCCTGGATCACGTCTAAACGTTTATCATCCCTTAGACAATGTCATTGGGGATGTTCGATCAGGAGTACAAACCCGAAATCAGCTGTACTCAGCTGATTATGCCTCTGTTATGGAAAGGGATACATTCATGATGGTGCTTATCGGTGTTTTGTCTCGCAGTTTGAGCCAAAATACGTAGTGATGCACTAAACGATGAGGCATGGGTGAGTGCCATGCAAGAAGAACTTCTTCAGTTCAGAAGTTAGGAGTATGGACTCTGGTAAATAAACCTAAAGGTGCTAATGTCATTGGCACCAAATGGGTCTTGAAATGCAAGAAGGATGACCAAGGGTCATTATCAGGAACAAGGCTCGACTGGTTATTCAGGGATTTCGCCAAGTCGAGGGGATTGACTAAAATGAAGTATTTGCACCAGTGGCAAGGATGGAAGCCATCCGTATCTTCCTTGCCTATGCATCGTATATGAGATTAAAGTCTATCAATTAGATGTGAAGAGTGCATTCCTTCATGGGGAAATTCAAGAGACAGTGTATGTCAGTCAACCCGAGGGATTTGAAGATCCTTATCATCGGGACAGAGTGTACAAACTCGACAAGGCCTTATTCAGGCTTCATCAAGCTCCTAGGGCCTGGTAAGAAAACTCTCAACTCATCTTGTGAAACACGGCTTTCACGAGGAGTCATTGACTGCACACTGTTCATCAAAGAAAAGATGGAGACCTACTGCTAGTATAAATCTATGTCGATGACATAATCTTTGGTTCAAAGAACGAAGAATTGTGCAAAGAGTTTGTAGTTATAAAGAAAGAGTTTGAGATGAGTGCTATGGGGGAGATGAAATTCTTTCTCGGGTTACAGGTGTATCAGACACCGAATGGGATCTTTCTACATCAGACCAAGTATGTGGGAGACATTCTCAGTCGGTTTGACATGGAGAATGTGTCTGCTGCTGGGACTCCACTTGCTACAAATCATGATATAGCACCTGACGAAAATGGAGATCTGGTAGATGCCATAATGTACCGAGAAATGATTGGATCCCTCATGTATCTCATTGCCTCAAGACCTGATATCATGTATGCTACATGTTTGTGTTCTAGATATTAGGCTAAGCCTAAGGTTAACCATCGGATCAGGGTCAAAAGGATATTTCATTATCTGAAGGGTACACCCACACTTGGGTTGTGGTATCCTCATGATGATGACTTTGAGCTCACGGCGTATAGTGACTCGGATTACGGGGGATGCAAGATGAACTACAAGTCTACATCAGCAGGGTCTCAATTCTTTGGGAGGAGATTAGTTACCTGGCAGTGTAAAAGCAGACATCGGTTGCATTGTCAACCTGTGACGCCGAATACGTTGCTGCTGCAAGTTGCTGTTCACAAATCATCTGGATTCAACAGCAAATGCGGGATTACGGTTTAAAGCTTTCTTCTACTCCTATCTTTGTTGACAACTCTGCTGCAATTGCAGTAACTAAAAATCCGTACAACATCCAAAGACCAAAAACATCCGTATTAAATACCATTTCATAAGAGACTGTTTTGAAAAGAACGTAATTGATGTGGTAAAATTAATACTGACTTTCAACGCGCTGACCTCTATACAAAAGCTTTGATAAACCACGTTTTCTATGTTTGTTAGATGTCAACGGTGTTAAAAAGAAACGTAATGTAATTCCAGATGATGATCATGTGTAGTCCAATGCGTTGTAGTTATATTTTTCTTTTTTAATTTTTCTTTATTTATTTTATTTTACTCTGTTTAAATTAAATTCATATTATTTAGTTGTCTATTAAAATCCTTAAATACTTAAATCCAGTATGATTTTAGAATTTTAGGGGGAGAGTAGGTCAGCTAGTAACATTATTAAAAAAAACGAGGGAGAAAGAGTAGATAGCCGATATAAGGTAGATCGTATCTGTGATACCGATTCAAACCTTTTGGAAAATGATAGTACACAGGAACAAATCAAAAGGGACTTTAAAATTTAAATTAGAAAAGATGCAAAATTCAAAGTATAAGTCTGTGTAGTCTAAGCAATATAAAAAGGAAAGATGATAGAAAAACTAGTAACTACTAAGGTAACACAAAGAAAGTATACCTAGAGGTTGCTAGACCACAAATGATATGTCGGTAGATTCAGCACAATAGATGAGTAGACCTGACTAGTGATTTCAAGATCAAACTTAGTTGTTCAACTAACTGTAGGCTGCCATCGTATTACTGGTTAACATAATCAACAAAATTCCAATAAGGGGAAATGAGCATGTAAACGCCACAAATGTGTGCGGATGACCAAAATTAGAGCAAAGCACGAAAAAATGAAAGACAAATGCAATCAAGCTAATGACATATGTTGTTGGTGCATTCTGTGCAGAAGAAAATTTAGCTGCTCTAACAAGAAGATAGGTTGTGTGCCTCTCTGCTGTGCGATGGCACTGACCTGAGGATAAGCATAACCTAGATATTCTAGACTTCATTGTTGTTTGCCGCCTCTCTGCTGTGCGATGGCACTGACCTGAGGATTGGCTTCTCTTTGAAACCTCTAAGAATAGTCTCTTCTTGTAAAAATACCCGTAGACCGCTCAAAACCTCCTGAGGAATGTTGATTACCATATAAGAGTGGGATCCACAAATGTCAGTTGAAATAATTAAACCTAAACCTATCACAAGTTTTGTCTAAAGTCTGTGCATGGATTTAAGAGGTCAAATATACTAACAATCATTGTGGCTGTAATTCTTGAAAGTTCAAATCAATGTGGGAAGCTATAGTACCAGTGTGATTTCCTAAATTTGCTAACGACTCTAGATGAAAACCAAGAATTGAGCATCTAAAGGTTTTGATAACGAGTCCCAAATGATTTGACTTGCCTGTATGATTCCAAAATGAAGTGTTCCAGGTGTGGTCAAACAAATTGAAGCTGCCTATTCTGGAACCAAATCCAGAGATGTCTATCTTAGGATTTATCTCTCACAAAAAGTAAAAAAAACAAGTTCTACTTTGTATTATTTAAGGTTCTAGTTAGTTAGTCATTTTAGTTTGTCTGTTCGTCGGACTACATCATGAAAATCAGTATGGGATTAACTCACCTAAAAGGGTCATGTCTGAGATGGCCACATGTGTTTTCAAAGATTAACAGTGTCACGTCTGAGGTGACTAAATTGTTTAAAAGGATCACGTCTGGGGTGATCAAAAGTTTTTCAAGTTAAAAGGATCATGTCTGAGATGATCAAATGCTTATAATGTTGATACTATAGTTTGAAAAGGGTTAAATGTAAATGGTAAGAAATGCTGAAAATCTCATAAGTATGACCCATTTGCACGAATGGACCATTAGTATGGACTTATCATACGAATGGGAGCCATTCGTACGAATGGACCATGGGTATGGACCATCCAACCGAATGGCCCATACGAATGACCAAGTCGGATGTTTAAGTGCGAACGAATGAGTAAGTCGCATGACTGAACTCCAGTCGGACGACTGAATGGGGCGACTAAACCAATCGCACGACTGAGGCCCATTCTCCCGAATGAAATGTGCGTATGAGCCCAGTCGTACGATTAAATTTTGGGTTAGTATAATAAAGAGAGTCGGTCGTAGAGACCAATTTGACACTATAAACCCTCGATCGCTCAATCGCACGACTAACGCTACGCTGCCCAAATTTCGTTTGATCACTATAAACCCTCGATTCTCACATACTGACCTTCTGCATTGATTCTACAGGTACTTTACGGTGCAGAAACACTACCAAATCATCCAATTTGACACTGAATCTGGACATTGGACTCATTAGAAAACCGTGACTTATGTGGCAAAATAACCTAACCAAACGACGTAAACAAATGAAATTAAAGGTTTTAGATGTTAAACTAATGGATTCCGAGTCTAATGAACCAAAACTCAAAGTCTAAAACTCAAAATTGGTGAAAAATTGAATTTGAATTGAGTGGATAGAACGACATGCGAATGGACAGGTTGATGAATTTCAGTCACATGACTGAAGAGTGCAAACAGCTTAACCGCACGACTGAACTATGCGTATGAGTTCGGTCGCACGACTGGAGTAACCGCATGAGGATACATACGCATGAGTCCAGTCGCACACTTAGTAGTACGTATGGAGTCATTCGCACGACTGAATCCCAGTCGCACAGCCTCATTCGCATGACAGAAAAGAAGTTTGTTCAAGTCCAAGTGTTTCATGACATTCTTAACCAATGGGTACTAATGTTTACTTTCCTTGTGTAACAGATGGCCAGCCGTTGGACTATGAGTACGAAGCACAATATTTGTGCTCATCTGGATCTCACATCCACAAATGCTTCAGACTTCTCGGGCATTATAACCTTCCTCAAGAGATCGAGGATTGCACACGCTATATCTGCTCCATGTACACCTTATCGGTCTATTCAGCAGGCCTTCTAGGAAGCTGCGGTTGTTGATCGATCCTCTAAGCCTCACTATATCAGAGGTACTATCTTTGGAGAGGCTATAGCTATCATAGAGGAGGATCTAAGGATCGTGTTATAGTTGGGGGACGATGCTGACTGTCCTACTAAATTACACCCCCTTACTGTCAGAGGATGTTTTCTTCGAGCCAAGTACTCTGGGGACATCAATGCTCGGTGCTCAACAAGAGCAACCTCTGTCCCCAGTTCAAGTACCTTGCTCACGTATTGCTGAAATGCATAGCATCTAGAAAGGGAGGCTTTGATGAGTTGTCTGACCAGATCCCGAATGCTTATGTTGCGTTGGTGCTGAACCATCCATTCAGCTTCTTAGGATGATCTTCACCTACTTGGTAGAGAACATTGAGGGCAAAGGGAAGGAGGGCTTCTGCAGGTACCCCGGATTTATGTAGATGATCATAGACCAGAAGCTCCCCTCCCTGCCAAAGGAGAAGGATGATGCTGTAGTGCTTGAGGTGATGGATGATACCACCTTGGGCCGGATGAAGGTATACAGGGGAAAGCAGGTAAAACCCCCTGTTAGGAGATTGTTTGGGCATATGGCTCGTGAGAACTATGTGGTGCCAGCTAGGAGGAAGTGGCACCATGACGACAGTGATTTTGATGTTGAGCAGATTGCTCTACCCGCCGAGGACTCTTATAATGATGACGGTGGGGATGCTGGAGATGACATGCCCACTCCACCGAGGGGTGAAGCTACAGACGTTATACCTTCGGTATCTGCCTCCATGGGAGACATAGCTGAGTCAGCCGGGTTTCACCAGGACTTTATACCTGGTGAGGAGGAAGAAGAGTCAGACGAGGAGCCACTGACTAGGACTGTGGGAAGCAAAGTCGTTCCCACAGAACATGGACTCTGGGCGGTTGGTGAACGCCCCAGTGGATCTGGAGAGACTGTCGCTGACCCGACCTATGCTCCAGAGCCATCCAGCCGTATCCTAAGGGGAGCATCCACCTCGACTGGGTCGAGGAAGAAGAGGATAGCTCAGCCCCATGGGATGAAGAAGAAGAAGAGACGGCTCACCTTTATTACCACCACAACACCCACTACATCTACCATACCACCCACTACCTCAGCCTCCACCATAACCACCTCTACAGCCACAGCCACCACCACGACCACCTCCACAGCAACCACTACCATTACCACACCCCCTACCACTACATATATCCCATCCACCACTATATCATTCACCCCTACATCACCACCACTATCATCTAGACCTAACCCAATCTTCACCACTGCCACCACTACTACCACTGGCCACCAAGCCGGGCCATCATCACATCCCACCCACCTATATGGATCATCTCTACCTCCCATTGGGGTAGAGGAACAACTATCAGTGCTGAACCGTATGGTGATGCACCTGTTAGCAGCCAATGACGAGAAGACTGCGCAGATTTGTTAGTTTGCAGATCTCACAGCTGAACAGTCCCAGCAGACCTCTCAGCAGGCTTAGCTGATTGAGCAGCAGGCACAGCAAATGGCTGCTCAGAGTGAAGAGATTGCCCAACTCCAAGAGCACAGAGTCATATCAGAAAAGAAGATTGAGGAGTTGGAGGATGCTAAAAAGTCTATCATGCTCAAGCTCAAAGGAACTAAAGATGAGCCTCTGAAGATAAAGGAAGGAGATGGTGATGAGGGTGTAGATGATGATGAGGATGAAGATGAAGAGAGTGATGATGATGAAGGGGATGAGGAAGAAAGAACAGAGGCCAGGCAGGAGGATGATGATGATGAAGGAGGAGATGTAGCTGCATTAGCCTCAGCCTCAGCTCAGGGTCAAGAAAGAAGATCAAAGAGAAATCAAGACCAACGAGCTTCCTCTTCTGCCTCACCAAGTGGTGATCCAACAATTCAAGATAAAAGTAATGATTAGATGATTATGTATTTGATAGCCTTTGTACTTGAATCATGTATTAAACTTACGCATTTGATGTTTATATTAAGATTAATGTATTTCTGTCTTGATTATTAACTAATGTTTGACGTGTTACATGTTTACAACAAGCAGATCCAAACTTTCAAAGGGACAAATTCGATGTTGCTCCCCTTCAGCAGATCAAGTCTCAGCTAACTATGATTCTTGATCTGCAAGGGATCGTCAGAAGGTCGGTGAGTTATACCCCTGAAGAAGGGGAAATAATTCACGATCTATCAAATGAGCAACTAGCTGAGATCTTCAAGCTAAATCCCGATGAGATTGTGAAGGATGCTCCAACGTGCGACTCGACAAGTGATGAAGAGCTCAATGACGTTAATGAAATAGAGATAGAAGATGTCACTGTAGAGCACTACCCTCAGTATGCTGACAATGAGGGAAATGTGGTCCCCAATCTGGGTGAATCCCTTGTCAGTGATACATTTGAGGTGTTAGACAAAATGGAGTAGGAGTCAGAGAAGAAAGAGGGATCGGTCCAAGCCTCAAATGATGACGTTGATGTCCGAAAGGCTGAATGTGCTGCCTGTTTTGAAGAAGTTAGAGCCCAATGTGTTGCACCTAAATAGGACACCTACACCAAACTCTACAGAGTCAAGAAACATCATAAGGTGTCAGGCAGGATTATAGCATGGGCATATTTTGAGGACCTTAACGTTTATGCCGTTAAGAGGGAGAAGGGCATAGAGTACTTTAGATTTCCATATCATCTAAGACTCTACCAGGTTTTGAGCTCAACCAGCTGGCCAAACTAAAGTTGTTGTATGCTAAACCGAGAAAAATGTCAGGCTGGTTTGAGGCTGCTATAAGGAAGGAGTACCACACCAGGTGGGTTAACTTCAAACTCCAACAGCCTACCATTAGGGTATTTGACCCAATGTGGCTTACCAACTTGTTAGCGAATGATGTTCTACACTCTATACAAGTGGCCACTGTTCTATGATACGCAGGATATAGTACAAGCCCTCCAGTTCCAAAATGTCATAAGACTCTATTTTGAATTTGAGATTCATGCAGGAGTCACAAAAGAGGATAAGTACAAGAAGTATGCGGAGGTAATGAAGACAACAAGACATTAGAGAGATCTAGGTCCAAGGGGGAGTTTGTTGATACATTTATGTTCCTAGATCATGATATGAATGTAATAGATCTTGTTCGTCTGATTCTGATGTAATGTTTGGAATGATTAATGAAATGATATTGGTTATTTGTTAATTATAATGTCTAATATTTCATTAATGAGTCGATGTTGAATTGGTTAATTAGGTTTATGATTGTTTGAAGTGTTATGCATAATGTTATAATATTGAATACACTCAAACTTGGTGAAGTGAAGTTCTCATGCGTCCGACTGGACCATGCGGCCCAACAATGGTCATGTGTCCGAATAGCCATGCGACTGAGTGTCCATGCGCCTAAATAGTCTATATGCCTGAACAACTTCATGCGACTGAATCAGGCGCACGACTGAACACTCAGTCGTGCAGGTGAATTGAGCGCATGGTTCGATCGCACGACTGAACCATACTAATGGTTCAGTCGCACGAATGAACAATACTAACCTATAAATACAACCCAATTCATGGAAAAATGAGAGCTTTAATTCTATTTCGATTTCAGACGTACCCTAGCCGTCCAGAAACCTCCAAGTTGATACTCCAAGTTCATAGAACGCAGTAGATCGATTCTTAATCGATTCTTAACGTTTGATTCAATACCTTATTGATTCTACGTGCATTCTCACTGATTGGATCGCCAATCAAATAGGATTCCGCACTATTTAGTTTGGTTTACACGTTAATTATTCGGTATTTCGTTCAAATACCAGGTCCTAACAGTTTCATTGAGGGATTCTCAAAGATCGCTCAACCTCTCACAGCTTTGACCCATGAAGGAACAACCTATAAATAGGGTGAGAGTCAGGAAGCTGCTTTTCAGTTGTTGAAGTAGAAACTTTGTAGTGCATTGATATTAGCGTGACCTGAAGGAAGTGAGGATTTTGGGTTTACTATGATGCTTCTATCCAAGGACTTGGTTGTGTCCTGATGCAATGTGCCAAAGTAATAGCTTATGCCTTGCGACAACTGAAGGTGCATGAAAAGACTACACTACTCATGACTTAGAGTTAGGAGTAGTGGTCTTTGCCTTAAAGATCTAGAGACACTACTTGTACGGTACCAAGTGCACAATTTACACCGATCACAAGAGTCTTCAGCATATCTTTGAGCAGAAAGAGCTTAACATGAGGCAACAACGCTGGGTGGAATTATTAAATGATTATGACTGCGCCATTAAATACCATCCAAGAAAGGGGAATGTAGTCGTTGATGCCTTGAGTAGAATGGAAACCGCTAAAACCTGATGAGTGTGTGCCCTACAATTTACTATTAGCACTCACTTGCCCGAAAAAATTAAGGAAGCCCAGAAGGAAGACTTGAAAGGTGAGAACGTTAGATCCAAATCTTTACGCGGGATGGATAAACACTTAGAAGTCAAATCTGATGTAATATGATATTTCATGGATAAACTTTGGGTACCTTTATATGGGAATCTAAGAGACTTGGTTATGAGTGAAGACCACAAGTCTAAGTATTCCATACATGCGAGCTCTGACAAAATGTACCATGACCTAAAGGCGCACTACTAGTGGCCTAACATGAAGGCAGATGTAGCTACATATGTGAGCAAATGCCTGACATGTTCTAAGGTTAAAGTGGAATATTAGAAACTATCTGGGTTACTGCAACAACCTGAAATCCCTTGTGGAAGTGGGAATAAATCTCCATGGACTTCATTACTAAGTTTCCCAGAACTCCTAGTGGTTGTGACATGATATGGGCAATCGTGAACCGACTCACTAAGTCAGCTCACTTCTTGGCGATCAAGGAAACTGATAAAATAGACAGGTTAATGTGAATTTACTTGAAGGAAGTAGTGTCGAGGCATCGCGTGCCGATCTCGATTATATCTGATCCTGATGCTCATTTTACATCCCATTTCTGGCAATCGTTACAGAAA
Source organism: Flaveria trinervia (assembly GCA_025506515.1). NCBI lineage: Eukaryota > Viridiplantae > Streptophyta > Magnoliopsida > Asterales > Asteraceae > Flaveria > Flaveria trinervia. Next base: position 82,098,542 of record CM046443.1, on the reverse strand, counting down.
TCTTTGGGTACGCGTCTGGCATGAGTACTCCTACCATGCACAAACCGATGGTCAGAGTGAACGTACCATTCAAACTTTGGAAGACATGTTGGTGCTTATGTGATCGACTTTGAGAATAACTGGGAAGCTCATTTACCATTGGTTGGGTTTTATTACAATAATAGTTATCATACTAGCATCAAGGCAACACTATTTAAGGCATTATATGGGTGAAAGTGTAGATTACTGGTTTGTACAGTTTAAAAAAAAGTTGCCGGAACCCTAGCTATCGGTTCACCACCACCACCATCGAGATGCAATTAACAGGGCATACTTCTATGGCCTCATCAATCTTACTTTCAAGATCAGCCCATTGAGCAATAACTTGAGCTCTACCATAAACAAATTCAATCGCGAAGGTCTTTTCAGCCATTAAGGCACATTTTCACTCTCACGCACTGTGCACGGCAGTGACTCTCCCACACCGGTGACGCGATTCGTCTACTCACGGTGGTCAAACACCGCACCACCTTTGCCATCGTCGGCTGCTTCGCCGTGAAGTCGACCAACACCTGCGTGACCACAACCATCTTCACAACCATCCCTACCGCAACCCTACCTATCACCGGAGATCCGCCGGAGTTCTTCCACAACCACCACTGTTACACCATCTTCGGGTTTTGGGGCACACCATCACCACCGCCGTGTTCAGCTCACCGAGATCTCAATGTAGATATCTTTTACTCGTTGGCTTTTGTTTACCGGAGACTCGCCGGAAAGGCGGCAGTCGCCGGAACTCTAGGACCTTAGTCGCCGGAACTCTAGGAGGGGAAAGATTGTCTGAATTCTCCTTGGTCTCATGTGTAGTGTGTTGTTAATTTTGGGTCAGAGTTTGGGTTTGATATTGTTTAATGGACATTGGGCTGGGCTAACAATTGGGCTGGTTTTTATAAAAACTTGGTTAACAGACTTCTCTCCAATTGGGTTTATAATTGGATTTGGATTGGGTAATCAATTTACTTGTTAATTGGACTCATATTATTGTGTGGGCTCATTAAAAACAACAAAAAAATATAACAAAGTTGAGCTCATTAAAAATCAAGAAAATTAACTAGTTGGGATTAATTGGCCCCAGTTACTAAGATTGTCTAGCGTGACATTTAAAAAATAATATTTTCCCCGGGGGAGAATTATTTTACAAATTTTAGGAAAAAAATATTTTTAGAGGGGTTAATGGAAATAAAAAAATATAAAAATAAAAATGACTTTTGCAGAACTGTTTAAATCCTTCAAATATGATAATCTAACAATTGCACAATGTCAGTTTGATAATTTTGCAGCTTTAAAGAATGAAAGGATGTCCGATTTTGTTGATCGTTTTCTATCGGTGGCAAAAAATCTAAAGAAGTTTGATGCCCAATTGGGAAATCATGAACAAGTTCTAAGATTTCTTGATTCCCTCCTATCAGAATGGAACTCACACGGCAAGTCGATTAAACGAGATAGAGGTTTTCGGGATTACAAATAATGGAGGTAATCCATAAACTGAAAGAAATGGAGTTGGATATCAAACGTTTTGAGTACTATGAATCAACATATCTAACTCCAAAAATTACTTCAAACTCTAAAGAGAAACAACAAGAGAGATCAGATGCAAGCACCAATTCTCATAGTTTACCGAAACCTAGAATTAAAGAGGTACAAGAGGAACTGAAGTAGACATCAATGGGTAAAGGTGGAGCTGAGTTAAATGATGAATTTTGTGAGGCTAAGAAGGAAGAGGAATGGAAGCGAAATACTAGAGTTTGCAACAGCGAGAAGGCTCTTACTGCTGAAAAAGTTATCCTGGATCTTCCATACGAGACAATTCGGGATATGTGTTCTTCTATTTGTAAAATTCTTTTATTTTGTGTGTATAAAGCTAATAGGTTACTTTTAGATAACCAAAAGGAATTAACCACCATAAATGCAGAACTTAAAAAGAAGGAAGCCAAGTATTTCACAAATTAAATGAAGCTTTAGAAGAAAATGATCATTTAAAGCGAACTCTTCTTGAACAAAATGCTGGAATTAATCTTTTAAATGAAAGAGTCACCTTGGCCGAATTTGAAACAAGCAAACTTAAAACAAATCTTGATAGATGGACCATATCCGGAATGAAACATGAAGAGCTACTATGTAAACAAAGGGGAGCTAGGATTAAAACGGGAGTGGGTTGTGGTGAAAATCCATACATCTATCCCCCTCCTAGCACTTATTGTTACTATCTTATGCCTCAACCTCATCCATCTAATGATTTGATTGAAGCTACTGAAACTAATAGTTTAAATGCAGGTTTAAGCAACGTTAATCTTAAAGAGGTTAGAGATGTGAAGGATTCTCCTGTAGGTTTAGGATTCCTCAAGCAGGAGCCTGATAAGAAGATTAATGACAAGTCCACCTCTGGTGTTCCAAAACCAATATTAGTTGCTTTCCCAACCTTCTTCAACAAATTCAAAACAGGTAATATTCCTTTGTTTGTTCCTGTCAAGTTTGTTAAATAAGAACGGTTGTCGAATCATCAAGCAATCAGAATCCTATAAGTGAAGCCAACACAATAGAAGATGTCAATCAAGATCCGTTGGAGAAAGATCTATGTATACGAGACTAGATAAGCTTAGATGATGAATCAATCACAGAGGAGTGTGATGGTTCCTCACAAATCAAGATATCTCCTGATATTGTCAAGTCTCAAAAGCTTCCAAAAGATGAGTCAAGACCTATATAGATCTCATCTCCAACTGCAAAACAACCCAATCAATCAATGAAGATCTCATTCCCTGTTCAGCATAGCAAATGCCAAAACAAGCAAAAATCTCCTACAAGCTTAAAGCAATCCTTCTTAGCACCTGCATAACACGGGACTACAAAGAATCAAAAGCCATTCAAGGCTTGTTTTGAGTGTGGAAAAGAAGGTCATGTGGTAAAGAAGTACCCTCAAAGACTTGCTTCGAATGGTAAAGGAAAAACAAATTGCTTCTCCAAATGTAAGTCTACAAAGAATGTTCCAGATGGTAAAGGCAACACGGTTTGTTTCTCTGCTTCAAGAGGTAAAAATCACACATCTTTGAACGGTTGGATGAAAAACTCTATTTCTAAACCTTTTCATTTGAAGCTGGTTTCATATGATTCAAAGATGAAAATGACCAAAGGTTCAAAATCAAATTCTTTTCCTTCCGGTCTTGAACAGAAAATGATTTCCAAATTTAGTTCATTCAAATCCAAATTAACTAAACCAAAATAAATTTTGAAAATTAAACAGAAGGATACAGCAATCCCCGTTGTTAAATGGTTGTGTGCAAAAGCAGGTTTCCTGTATTGATGAAAAAGGAACTTTCAGGACTACGATGGCCTGGGTTCCTCTTTTAAACTAATTATTTAATGAGTGCAGGAACAATTTAGGAGGACTGTTAGTAATCCGGTTTACTGACAGAGATTGTTCCTAATTCAAATTTGAGGCGGAACAAACAGGTTAAGGTCATGGTATTTTACTCACAATCTGGATTTTTATCTACACAATCATCATTCTCATAACACAATCACTGCATATTTCTTGAGAATTTAATTCTTATCTTCATATTAGTACAATTTGGAAGACCTTCTTTGATAAATTTTTTTTTTGTATAGTTTTATAAAAAAATTAAAAAATAAACATAAAAAATAAAAATAAATAAAAAGTTAAGTTTGCAAAAATAAAAATTTAGGGGGAGAGTATATAAGTAATACATAAAAATATAAAAGACTGGGAACTTTATTTGAGATGACTGAGAATTGATTGTATATCTTCTTGAATTGCTTGTTCTTGCATAACTTACGTTTTAAAATGAGAATGATAGTAACTGATGTTGATATCTGATTTACATCTTATTTTTAATTGCAAATAATAAAAAAACACACAAACATAGTCTTTAATGATATGCTTGGTAAACTCAGCCTGAAGAATAAAGTAGACAGCAACATAATGATTTAAATTAAAACTTATACTTAAGGATGTCTGGATTTACGCAATCATTTTGGCTTGCACAAACACCGAGTCCCGAAAAAAATTGATTAAGAATTTCTCTTTCATCCACTATGATACAAATCATATATGTCATATCTTTGAGCTATGTCTGGTGTATTTATGTGTCTTGTGTTTGTGCTAATCTCCTCTGCTGTAAGGAAGTACTGACCTAGGGTGATGATCTCCTCTACTGTACGATAGTACTGACCTGGAGCTCTTATCAGCACATGATTAAATGGTCATCTCCTTTGTTATACGTGAGTATAGACCTGGAGCTCTCACCATTTTGGTCTAAGTTGTGACAAATCATCTAACGATACAAAATGCAATATTCTGTTGATAATCACTTGCACACTAATGCCCAAGCCTTGCTCTATAAAAATCATAACAAAATTCAAGAAATCCTGAGGTTGGGTGAGGGTTTTTGCCAAATGATTGTGGGGTTCTAGCATTCTAAAGCATTTAATCGAACCTTAATGAATCATCTTTTGCTTGTTGAAAAAGATAGGGTATGGGTTTAAGTGGACAAACATATCAGCAATCGTTATTGATCTGTTTAAGAATTTCAAAATCAATCAAAGACTATGAATAGATTCAGTTATCAGTGTGATCTCATTGCTTGTCGATGTTTAAATTCATCTTTGTGCTAATGTATATCTTGAGGATATGATCTCATGATCGATTCAGTTCTCGGGTAAAAAAACAAAAGAAATAAAAGAAATAAAAAATAATGATAGATAAAAAATGTTATATTAAATATATATAATAAAAAATATATAAAAAAAATTGATTTCGATTTCTTTTAGGTCTTCCATATTATGTTGTTACAAATTTATTATTTTTCATGCATTTCATAGAAATTGCGTACAAACAAACACGGATTCGCTTGTTTTTCACACACAGATAACACGGGTTTATTTTGTTAAAATGTAATGATCTAATTAGAAATGTCGAGATTGTGTTTGAGAATGTGTTTCAGATTTTTGCTTAAGTGATGGCCGATCATCAGTTGAGCAGTGTACCTGATCAGAGGACCTGTTCCTCAAGTTTGCAGAACTTCTACATCTTCTGAAGCACTCAAGATTAGAGATTTGGGAAAGTTGTTCCAACATCTTTACAAAGGATGCACTCGAAAATAGGGAGCATATAAATAGGGGAAGCTTATGAGATGAATAATCTTTCTCATCAGATTCAGAAAGTTTCAATTTGAAGATCTTTCTACTGTTGACTTCTCGGTGCTGATTTCGCGTAAAGTCGTTGATAATGATAGACTAAAGCGGAGTATTAAAATGGAGTTGTACAAGATGGTCTATATTATGAACAAAGTCAAAGTCAACAAAAGTCAACGTCACGGTCAAAGTCATCGCAAAAGTCAAACATGACACGTTGGAGACGAAGAACCGAGATGAGACGTTGAAGATTTAGATGACTAGGAGTTTTATTGTAATAAATATATTTTGTGCGAACAAAATATATTTTATCTTGTTTTTAGTTATTTTTATGCTTAATATGTAATTTTTCATTAATTAGCCTAAGTCTAGGGAGTTAAGTGTAATTAGTGAATATTAGTCTAGACTATAAATAGGTAATTGTCATTAGTGTTATGTATGGTTGAATGACCATTTGATTGACGGTTTCCATATTATACAAATCATATGCAATCAATTTAGATCAAAGGGGTTTTATTGTGTTTATCATTGTTTGATCTTACAAATCTTCATAATATTTGATTCAAGTGTTCATCCTGGATTTAAAATGGAAGTTGGTGATAGTCAATTGACTGGTCCGGAATTGGTACATGAGACCACAGAGAATAGGTTTTAACGTGTGATTGTAATGAAAATGTTTTAATGAATGGAAGGTAATGCAATGTTTTTATAAAACTAGAACTCACTCGGAAACACTGACTTTTTATGCATTTTCCAGTTTGTAAGTGAGCATTGCTGAGGATGGTGCGGGGTAGCTACTTGGCATTTTTGTATGACATTATGTTGTATAACGTTTTTGCATTGTAATACGAACGAACTATGTTTTGTAATGAACGATGTACTATTTTGCAAAAGTGTTTATTTAAAGGAAATGAAATGTTTGTTTAAAGTGTTTCCGCTGCACGATTTTAGTAAAGTTAATGTAATTATATGTTTTATGTGCGATGATTGACCAGTTGTGAGCATCCCAGGAACGGGGCCTTACAAAAACGTGGATCGGAATTCAATTGGGAACACGAGGATCAGATGAAACTCAAGTATCCTCATCTATTCGAAACGATGGCAACAGCTGGGGAAGGTACTGATTAAATTTCGGGACGAAATTTCTTTCAACATGGGGTTGATGTGACAACTCACTCGATTTCGTTATGCCAATGCAGTAAACCAGGGATGTAGCACAACCATGTAATGTAATTTTGGGGACGAAAATTCTTTAACATGGGGATAATGTGACATCCGGTAATTTTCCGTTACCAAACTCCGTTAGTTCCGTTAGGTCTTGCATACACATGTCGTGAGCACACATTAGTTGTCGTTGAAAGTTGGTGACTAATAACTCTAATCTATGATAAACAATAATAATCTAATTAATAATGTTGATTATTAATTGTAATTATGTGGTTTATGATTTTATATAATTTTAAATATTTATTTTATAAATATTACGCGATAACATGACAACGTGTAAAAATATTTTGTGTGTTGTGTGACTTATTATAAATGTCTGGATTATTATTATTGGTTAATAATACTTGTGTTTGGTAGTTAAAAACTATTTAAAATCTTAGAAAGATTGGGTTTTTAAAAATAAAATCAAGGGGTTTAAATTGTAATTACCTTTTAACTAAAAGTTAACATATTTAAACAAAAATCAACCTTACTTCCCCCCAAACCCCATTTTCGGCCGCAACCCCATCCCCACACCCCTTCACATTGCGATTTTGATCCATGAACACATACACAAGTCGAATTCCAAGTGGTTTCAAGTATTACAAGTTGATTTCAAGTGAAAATCATCATCTAAGCACATATAATGGCTACTTTTGGTTAGTTCTTCATGTTCATGTTCTTGATGAACCCTAATCCATGAAATTGATGATGATTATGTGAAATTGATGATGATTATGTGAAATTGATGATTGTATGATGATTATATGATGTTAGTTAGGTTGTATGAATGCTAGATTATGTTGATTATGCAGGAAATCTAGGGTTTGATCATCTAGTCATACATTGCCATAAGAGGAAACTTTTTGTTCTTGGAATTCATGATTTGATGATGCTAAGATGTTAGATGTGATGCTTAGATGTTAGTTTAATTGAATTGTACAAGAAAATCCATGAAATTGTGATATTGATCATGAGTTAGTAAAAGTGGAAACTTTTGTGTATGATGTTGAGAATTTGGATTTTTTGGAGTGATTAGCATGTTAGAACGAATGATATGAACTTGATTAGGTATATAATTGTTGAAATTATATTTTTGGATGCTAGAGCACTTTTGTGTATTACTTTCCCAAAAGTGAAACTTTATTTTTATAGAACTTTAAATGTGATGATTTGGACGTGCTTATGATGTTAAGATCATATTAGAATGATTGTGGATGATGTTTATTGTGTTAGAATGTGTAATTGAATTGTATGGATGCTTGGTTGATCATGTATGAAGTATAGATTTTGATGATCATAAATGATGATGCATTATGGTTAGTGATTAGGAGATCATGATTAAGTTTGAAATTTGGTTGTCACTATATATGCTAGTAATGTGGTTATGATTGTCATACACACATGCGAATCCGAGGCCCCTACTTAGTAGGATTGGCAGGGTTTAGGATGTGAGGTCATGGGTGACTTCACATGGCATGTAGTGCATGATTAGACTTCACGTATGAATTGTTTGTTGTGATGTATTTATAATATTTGAGCATGATGATTAATTGAGATTTGCATGAGTGTATGATGATCTAGTGTGGTATGATGACCTAGGTAGAACTTGGGTTGATGATGTGATGCAGGTGGATAACTTACATGATATTCGTGTATGATAAGTTGATTTGCATGATTAAACAATATTTCATCTAATATGTCACCAACGGATCAAACGGGTCAACTAGGTTAACTAGGGTTGTTGAGTTTTCTATGTACATGTACATATGTACATGTGTGATCTAGGTAACCTTTGAAGTGTTATCTTTGCACCTATCACGAGTCTCTTTATTCATTGTCAGTATACAGCAGGTGAGTTCATGCCCCTCTATTTTATAAACCTTCTTCTGGGGGAGGTAGCATACTTGTACTCAAACACTATTTTATTATTATAAGTTGTGTATGTTTTAACATAGTGCTTAATACCTTGAAAGTCCTCACACTTTTGGATCATTAATAATGGTAAGTAGCGGGAAATCTTGGGTAATAATACTAGGTGTGACGAGCCCCACCTGTGCGACTCGAGGTCAAACGGGTGCAATATTGTCCTAAACACAAACATCATCACAACCTGGTAAGTCATGACGGGAGGCAACAAACGCAACACAGTCAGCTTCCATCGCGAAATCACTATGTTTATTACTTGTGAATATAGACTAGCTATCTATTTCAATACACTTCTTATGTTATATAACTGTTAATATTTATGATAAGCGCAAACTCTTGAACTCACCAACCATTGTTTTGATATTTTTAGTATGCTATTCCGAGGTTGTTAACTCCGCATGCCATTAGGAGGACAACACGAGTCCAGCATGCATCCTAAGGCTTTATTTCATATACATATTTGTTTGCCTTTTATTTATGGGATTTGAACATTGGGATGGCACATGTTTTGCCATATTATGCATTTATTTACTTTGGGTTTGTCTTATTTACAAAACGCTTCCGTATGGTTTTAAACGTGTAAACTTTGGTTGGTTTGTTTTGAATGTGGAATATAGTGTCGTTCTGAGTAACTAATGACTATGATCCTGGTTTGTTCACACGCCTTGCAGTAAAACTTTGCGTGTGGATTTTGAGGGTGTGACATCTTGAATGAATCTCCTATAATATCCTGCCAACCCAAGAAACTACGGATCTCGGATGGTGTCTTTGGAGTCTTCCATTTCATCACCGCTTCCACCTTTGTCAGGTCTACCATAATCCCCTCGGATTTACTACATGACCCAAAAATCGAGCTTTGCGTAGCCAGAACGTGCACTTGGAGTACTTCGCATACAACTTCTCCTTTCTTAACATCTCCAACACCTCTCGAATATGACTGGAATGCTCCTCCTCGCTCTTTGAATAAATTAGGATATCATCAATAAACACAATCACTGATTTATCTAGCATCAGCCGATACACTCAATTCATCAAGTCCATGAAAGTAGCTGGCGCGTTGGTTAAACCAAAAACATAACAAGGAACTTGTAGTGTCCATAACACGTTTGAAAAGTTGTTTTATGAATATCCTGCTCCTTCACCTTGAACTGATGGTAACCAGATCGAAGGTCTATCCTCGAGAACCACTAGCACATTGGAGCTGATCTGATCAAAGGTTATGACCAAGGATTAGAAAGTCATAGGTTTCCTGCTAGACTGTTGTGATGACCTTAGACGAGTTTGATGTAGTCCTAGGGATGGATTTCCTAGCAGCCTATGAAGCAAATATTATGTGTCGCAAGAAGGTGATTCGACTGACAGTGCCTACCAGGAGTTCAATGACGATCTACAATGATCGAGTTACTATGGTTCCGAAGGTGATTTCGATGGCGGTAGCGGGGAAGTGCAGGAAATGTGGATGTAGCACCTACCTAGCTTACGTAAAGTATTATCATAATGAAGGAAAGATCAATGATAATGTAAAGTGGAGCATAATGAATGAATGAAAGTCTTGCAAGCAAAATGTAAGGAGGTTCACAACTCATTGAGAGTTGTTAGCTTAACTGTGTGTTATATAGCGTGCGATCTTGGCTAACCCATAAGGGTTCACACATAGAGGGACTCAGTCTTGGTGACCGATTCAATACGTGCCAAATAGGTTCCTTGTCACTTAACCCTCGAGAATGAGGTGGATTTGTGCCCGACGATGACGGTGGTGTGTAGCATATGATAGGATCTAGATAGAAGTGAAAGATTATGAAAAAGTGCGAAATGAATGAATAGTGTGATAATGACAGATAATAATAATATTACCTTGATGTATGTACGATGAATGATCATGTACGAAAGTAAAGAAATGTTTTAAATGAATGGAAAGTATTTTATTTATAAAAAAACTAAAACTCACTTAGCAATGCTAACTTATATGCATTTTCAGTTGGGAGGTAACTTGTTGCTGGGGATGGCATGAGGTTGAATCTATTTGGCTAATAAAAACTGGCATCAATTTTTTGTAGAATTAATGTTTTTGTTTTGTAATGCAACTAAATATTATTTTGTAACTTTAACAATGATATTTTATTTGGCAAAAGTAATTATTAATGGATGAAGTGGTTTTTGTTAAATTATTCCGCTGCAACATCTTTATTATTCTAATGAATCTTAACATGTTTTAAATATTATGCGTGATGAACATCCAATTGTAAGTGTCCCAGGAACGGGGCCTTACAAGTAGTCTTTAATGCTTTGGTTCCTTGTTCTCATTGAACAAAACAAGTACTCTAAAATTCCGAATGTGCAAAACACGTAAGATTGGTTCAACTGATATGGCATGAGCATAGTTGTTATTGTGGAGAAAATGTGATACGGGGTCATATATGGAATTCCCAACGGGTTTGAGTGATGTAGAAATGTTGTGAGTGGGTCGAAATTTCAAGTTTTGAGTGGCCATTTGGAAGATGAATAAATGTGCTTAGGGTTTATGAACTTTGAGGGAGATTTTTTTGAGAAGGTGACAATAAAGGGATGATTTGAAGTAGAAGGAGAAATGTCAAATTCAAAGTTATCAAATAATATAGAATATTATAAATTTAAAAATGTTATCGTTGTAAACTATAAATCCTACGGTTATATGGTAATGAACAATCTTTTTAGGTGAAAGTAAAGTGCCACTACTGTGAGAAGATGGGAGTGGGCCCTACCGGATCTTTGCAATCTTATGTGCTGATATGTACTAATCTACCAAAAATCAAGACTTGGTAGATACACATGATGTTATTAAGAAAAAAAAGTTTTTCACAAGTAAAATTTCACTACAGTTTGCAATTGATCAAACTATTCAAAAATCATCATTATAATAGCATATATGAGATATTTTAATGGGTTTCATCATATGATTTTGTAAAAGGATTTGCATATTATTCATTTTTATGAACTTCAACTAGTTTAATAATCTATTTCTTTTCACACTTAAGAATGAAATGATACTGAATATCAATGTGTTTTGTCTTTCAGTACTGGAGAGGATTGTTAGTGATTGAGTGTTATCAATGTGGATGAAAGTGTTAAAAAATGATACTCCATAATCTTCGAGTTAAGTTTATATCCACAACACTTGAGCATACAAACTAGAGGCTAAAATGCATACTTCTTCAGAAGTTAATGTGGATAGATAGGTTTTTGCTATTTGCATTACCATGACACCAACCTTTCCCCTTGAAATTAACATCCTCCTGAGGTAGATTTCTTGTTGATATTGAATCCTTCATAGTCATTATCAATGTATCCATAGGGATTGAAGTTAGCATTTTTAGAATACCATAATCCTAACTTATGTTCCTTTTTGAGTTACTTTCAAATTTTCTTGGTAGAAATCATATGTGACATGTTTGGAGCTACTTGAAATCTTGAACATAAACACGTCGAAAACATAATATATTGTTTACTCGCTATCATATACATGAGAGATCCTATGATGGCTCATGTTTGTGCTAATCTACTACTTCTCTCTCAAGATCAGTTGTTAAGGAACATGTCCTTGTCATTGGCGTCTTAGAAACTTTAGCATTAGTGGCTTGAAATCTCACTAAGATGTCCTGCATGGCCATGAAGAAAGTGTGTTCTCCTATTGAACTCATTTCAAATTTTAACTTTATTACTTATTCAAAGTATTTACATAGTCTCTCATTTTTAAACCCATATATAATATCATCCACATATACTTGCACCCATATGATATGCTTTCCAACTTTCTTTATGAATAGTCTTGTCTATGGAACCACTGACATATCCATTTCTCAAGAGAAAGGTAGAGAGAGTCTCAACCATTTTTGTTGGAGCATATATTGTCATATATATTGTGTCTGTCGCTTGACGAATAGTGTAGGCTTAATGTAATACACCTGATATGTTGTAAACACATGAAACTGAGTCATTCGCAGGAGCGTATGCGAATGAGACTCAGTCGTACGACTGAGCCATGCTAATGGACCAGTCGTGCGACTGAGAGATGCTATTGTGCCATTCATAAGACTAAATCATAAGTATGGTCAAGTCGACAATTGAACCATACGTATGGTCCAATCGTACGAATAGGCACAATCGCATCTGATATGGGCTAAGGCTTATAAATACCAGTTTTATTGTGTAGAGATGTGGGGTTTTAAGAATATGCCCGGGGCCTAGGTGCGGCCAGATGAGAGGGGAGATCATGCTCGATCTCCCCTTGCCAAGAGTCTTGATTCTTATATTTAACGAGCTTGTAATCATTAGGTTTTATCAATAAAACCATTATATTATTGCTTGTTCTATTGTTTGTCTCTTGGTTTTCTTTCCTTCCGTCAAGAATAGGCTTAGATGTCAACCGATCAAGCGACTTCACAATTGGTATCAGAGCCGGTTACTGCTAGAATGATTTAATAATCATTCTAGCAACCCGAGCTCTTGATTTCTGGATCTATTAAAAATGTTCTTTGACGTTAAACCCACTTCGTGTTCTTAGTGTTTTGCTCAGATGTTGTTTCTTGGTTAAAATCGAAGTCGGAGTCACGTTCTTATCACGCTTGCGAATCTTATGATGTCTATTTTGTTTCGGTTCATGTAAAATTCATCAGATTAGGGTTTTTGGTAGCCATCACGGCTGCAGATTTGAAAATTTACGTGTAGATCCGCTCATGCGACTGGACCATGCTAATGGACCATTCGTACGATTGGATCATGCTAATGGACCATTCGTACGACTGGACCATGCTAATGGACCATTCGTATGACTGGACCATGCTAATGGACCATTCGTATGACTGGACCATGCTAATGGACCATTCGTATGACTGGACCATTCATATGACTGGACCATGCGACTGGACCATTCGTACGACTGCACTATGCGACTAGACCATTCTTACGACTGGACCATGCGATTGGGCCAGTCTTATGTCTAGTCATGCTACTGGACCAGTCTTATCTTTAGTCATGCTACTGGACCAGTCTTATGACCAGTCATATGAATATTTTATTCGTATCATCCATTCACATGAATATGATATTTGTCCTCCATGTCATACGAATGAACGGTGTTCCGGACCAAAAAAAGGTTTGAAGCTGTCTCTTGCACATATTTGAGGATGAGAAAGCACATTCACCCTGAGATTCTTTTGTCAAATAAGTTTTATGGATACCCCATTATTCATTGGACTTCAAGAATAGATGAATATAGTTAGAACACAAAAGAGAGAAGAGAAGATGTCAGCAGTCGGTGCTGATTTTGTGGGGTAGTCAGGAGCATCTAACTATTTATGGGTCAATCAAGTTATATTTATCCGCACAGAGAGGATTCTGACTCTTAGGGGGAATCCATGTATAGAGAAATTGAAGACGTAATCAGAAAGTGATGATGTGAGTTGGTTTTTGATGATGAATCTGAGTGCATGCTGATTTGTTTAAGATTGTCAGTTGTGGATTGGAACCTTCTACTTTTTGCCCAATACACCGTATGAAGACGCCAGGAGAATAAAATGTTTATATATTGGGATATGCTGAATTTAAGGGGAAATTTCTGCAGGTTTTAATGTTAATCAGGTTAGCCTATGTGAAGATTGGAGCAATAGAAAACTATTCATGTCATTATCTGGAAAAACTCAGTCATATGGGGAATCTTACTGCTATGATGGTGTTCTGCAAAGTAAACAAAAGCTATTATGCCTAAATTCATTTTCAGAGATACTATAGCAACCTGACGGATCAACAACGTTGGCTAATATGGGTTTTCGTTTGATTCTATTGGAAACCAGAGGAAAGATTAACTGAAGATTGTAAGAGGTGTTATCAACTATTCGCAAGCAACGTCCAAGGGGGAATTTTTTGGAGCATATATTATCATATATAGTGTGTCCGTCGCTTGATAAATAGTATAGGTTTAATGTAATACACCTAATATGTTGTAAACACATGAAACTGAGTCATTCATATGAGCATAAGTGAATGAGACTCAGCCGCACAACTAAGCCATGCTAATGGAGCAGTCGCGCGACTGAGACATGCTATTGGGCCATTCGTAAGACTAAATCATAAGTATGATCCAGTCGTACGATTGAACCATACACATGGTCCAATCGTACGAACGGGCGCAGTCGCATCTGATATGGGCGGAGGCCTATAAATACAAGTTTCATTGTGTAGGGAAGTTGGGTTTTGAGAGTGTGCCCGGGGCCTAGGTGCTGCTGGATGGGAGGGGAGATCATGCTCAATCTCCCCTTGCCAAGAGTCTTGATTCTTATGTTTAACGAGCTTGTAATCTTTAGTTATTATCAATGAAACCATTATATTATTGTTCGTTCTATTGTTTGTCTCTTGGTTTTCTTTCCTTCCGTCAAGAACACGCTCGGATGTCAACCGATCCAGCGACTTCACAATTTTCTTGTAGCCTAATGAAGTCCATATAGATTTTTATCAAGTTTGCACACATAATCTTGAAACTTTGGACCTTTATAACTAGGCAGCTAAGACACATAGACTTCTTTATCTATCTTTCCATAAAGAGATGCACGTTTCACATCCATTGAAAATCTTTAAGTTTCTTGATGCAACATAAGCAATAAAAATTCTTATTACCTCAATCTTGTTATTGGAGCAAAAACTTTATCATAGTTAATCCCTTCTTCTTATGTGTACCCTTGTACCATAAGTCTTGCTTTGTTTTTTATTGCAATTACCATGTTAACCTTATTGTTCCTAAAACCCATTTGGTTTCAATAATAATCTTTCATTTCAAAAAGTGCACATAGTTTTCATATCTTCTATCTCTCAGACCGGAGAAGGTCTTCTTGCATGTCTTCTACCTAGCTATTTACTCTTAAAGCTTCAAACATTATTTTTGGTTCCAATTAAGAAAAGAAGAACGAGACTAGAAAATATATTTTCCTCATGTGCTCTACTTCTTATCTTGACACCAGCATCAACATTACCAATAACATTCTCAGCTGGATGTTTTATATAATTCATATTCTAAGGGTCACTTGGAGTTGTTAAGATAAATCCATGTTTGTAAAGTTTTTTTCAAGTGGGACAATAGATGGCTGAATTTTAATAAATGTGTTACTAGCTAAACTATTTCCATCTTCAACAGTTGCATTAGTTGTTTCCTTTTTAGTAGGTTGTTTAGCTTGCATATGTTCATTCATGTGAGACTCTCATTAGATGAGTCATCATGATTGTTTGAAGGTTGATATATTGCATTTGTAGTATTGGCTCGTGAATCTTCTGATCATTAAACTGATTCTCCTGAAACATACTGAGATAAATGGTTAAAAGCAACTTGACGTACCGCCAACACTATTTTAGATTCCACATTTGTATGGTCAACTCTGTTGTATACCATGTAAGTCTAAGCTTATGAGAAATATCCAACAAAGTACCCATCCACTGATTTCTTAGCAAACTTCGAAAGATTATCTCTGGTATTAACGAGAGTGCAAGGACATCCAAAAGGTCTTAAAAACCCTATGAATGGTGTTATCTTATCCTATAGTTCATAAGAGGGGTGTCCATGTGTCTTAGCTATTAACACTCTATTCTAAACATATCACACAATGATGACTACTTCAACCTAAATTATAGTAAGTTTGTAGTTAGACAACATGGTCCTTGTAGCTTCAATAAGTGTCTTATTTCTTCTTTTAGAAACTCCAATTTGCTAAGGAGTTCTAGGAGCACTATATTGCATTGCAATACCTTTGGATTCATGAAAGGAATCAAGAGTGTGGTTTTTGAATTTTGTACCCTGATTACATCTGATTATTTTAACTTTTTTGATTAATTTGGTTCTCAATTTTTATAATAAATGACTTTATAGTTTCACCAGTTTCATCTTTTGTTTCTATAAATAAAACCCAAGTGAATCTTATAAAATCATCTATAATTACCAAGCATTATGATTTTTTCCTAAACACTTTACATGTGTTAGACCAAATAAATCCATTTATAACAAGTGTAAAGGAGTAGTGACTGAATTTATTTCTTTAAACTTATGAGAAGATCTATGTTCCTTTCCTTTTTGAGAAGCAACATAGTGAACAACACATGGAAACTCTTTATTTAGTAGTCCTGTGATTAATTTTTTTGTTTTTGATATTCACATGTGCCAATCTTCTGTGGGATAGAGATGATTCATTCATTGAAGCTTTTGCAATGAAACATGACATATTCCTTGTACGTGATGCATTCTTCATGTTGAGCATGTACATATTGTCTTTCCTAGGAGCTCTTAAAAGTATTTTATCATGAGGAATAATAAAATAAGAAGATAGAACAATACATTCATCCTTTATGAAGAGAGTGTTATGTTATTTTTATCACACAACTAACATACACTCAATTGATTTTAGTTAAACTCTTTAACATAATTCTTGTTATTAAAGCTTACCTTCTCATTACTGATTGTGCATTTTCCAGTAATGTATCCTCCTCTTAAATCAATTCCAAAAGCAACAAATTTACCATTATATGGTTTAGGGTTTAACAGGCATGCTCTGTCACCTGTCATATGCTGAAAGCATCTGCTATCCACAATCCACAAGTTATCTTTGGTATGCATACTTTTCTACACATAAAAAAATGGATTAGGGATGAATGGAGACCCAAGCTTGTTTAGTCTTGGGCCTTCGAGATTTAAGTTTTTGATTCTTAAATTTAGATGCTAGTTGTTTGATTTCATGTTTTGGGTCATGTTGATAGTTTAGGGGTGTTAGACCCTTTGGCATCAAGAAAAGGATGATGTCAAAGGGTCCAGCACCCCTAAACTATCAACATGACCCAAAACATGAAATCAAACAACTAGCATCTAAATTTAGAACCAAATCTAGAAAACCTAAGACTAAACAAGATTAGGTCCCCATTCATCACTAATCCATTTCTTTAACAACCGTGATCTATCACTTCTCATGTGCTGAGAGCATCCGTTATACACAATCCACAAGTTATCTTTGGTATGCGGATGTTCCTGCACATAAACAAATGGATCGGTGATGAATAGGGACCCAAGCTTGTTTAGTCTTGGGTCTTTGAGATTTAAGCATTTGATTCTTAAATTTAGATGCTAGTTGTTTGATTTCAAATTTTGGGTCATGTTGATATTTTAGGGGTGCTGGACCCTTTGACATCATCCTTTTCTTGATTACTTGCAAATGCTTTCCCTAAAGTTGACTTCTTTGGAGAAGAGTGATAGTTTGATTTTCTCCCTATTAAGAGGCCTTCTTTTCTAATATTTTCAGCATATGCTTTTGTAGTGTTGAGTTTTTCTCTTCTTCGCAATTAACCTTGATTGATTCCGAATAGTTTCAGAAATGCCTCCATTTTATTTTGCTGATTGCTTAGGATATACTGTCTTTTTTAGAGATCTTGATTTTGATGCGAGTTGTTGAATGTGCTAAAGGGTTGAATTGATAATTTTTAGCAACAAAATCACTTTCACCGCACACTAGAAAGATGGCATGAATCTTCTTCTTACCAAACGCATTATCTTCTTTTCAAGTTCTTTTAACTCTTTCTTACTTCCTCTCTTTTACCTCTTTCTATCAACTCATAATCAATGAAATCCTCAAAAGTGACATTCTTTCTTGAGTGCCTCATCTATGAATTTTTCCTTTCTCATTGTCTTTTCATTATTCTTCAGTCTTTTCTTCATCCTGTGATAAGTTTGAGCGGATAAACCAATCTTCTTATGAGGAATTTTTGTGAACCTTCTAGCCTCATGAACAAATTTTGGAACATATGGTTGTGGTCTCTTTTATAAAACCTTTGAAGAACCAGCATAACACATCACATCATATGTCTTTTTCATATAACATTGGCTTGCTAGAACTTTATATTTATTGGGAGAGACTAATTGAGATTAAAAGCTGTGGTATTCTTTAGAGGATGTGATTTCCTATACAAACTTCACCTTCATAATGATTTTATTCTTATCTTTTTCTTCCATTTTCTTTATCTCTTTAGCTTCATCAATAGCTGGTTTTGTGGAGATTGGATTGGCAGATACTTGTTCTTTTACCTCCAAGTTTCATTTTAGAGCATATACCAATAATGGTTCGACAACATTGTACCCGAAGCCTATCTTTGTTTGATACAACTATTAGGAATTCTTAATGAAAGCAAGCAGTTTTCAAATATTTTAGTTTGTACATGTATTTATCGACATATGTTTTAGCTATTGCTAAATCATATTTTTTATTTATTTTAATCTTGTTAGAATATTATTAATTTGGGTCTCCAAGTTTGTTTGTTTATGTTTTAATAGTGAACAACTTTTTCTAGCTCACTTATCTTTTCCTTTTAAGGTGATCAGTTTTTTAAATTAGTTCTAAAAATATTAATTGATTCCACATCATTCATGAGATCCAGATTGTGAGTTTTGTACATATTTACTTTTATAATACATTTAGGTGTATAATAAGGTTTAGAAGTTATCAGAGATAAGGAAGTTGGGCTACCAGCCATCAAGGCATTTTTGATAGGGGATATATATTCTAGTTGAAGCTTTAATTAGTCAACTCTTCTTCTGAAGCTATAGCTTTTGTGTGTCTTTGATTGGATGAGATAAAAGAACTTTGGTAGCTTGAACACCGCTTGAAATTTTGTGACTTTGAGGTTGTGGATTTGATTTGGGAGTTTTGCACTCTTTGGCGAAGTGTCCAAGTTGATTGTAATTAAAACAATTTACCTTACTTTTATCAAATCCAAAACTAGATCTTCTATTTATCTGGAATTTCTCCCTATTCTCTGATGAAGTTGTTCAGCTGTGAAAGAAATCATGGCTACTTGATAGTTGATATCAAGCTGTTTAAGATCATCTGGATGTATGCATTCTAGATCTTCTTCATACAATTGGAAGAAGTTTGCTTGCTCAGTGACAAAAGCTGGGTTAGATTTATTTAGTGAAAAGTTTTGAGTTGATGTGAGCTGACTCCAACTATCAAAAGGTGGTAAGGGTTGTGATTCAACATTTGGTGATTTAGGATAGGTGATCATTGATACTTGATGACTCACTATTGGTGTTTGGTAAGATTGAGAATGAAAGGGTTCATGAATAGATGCTATAAGTTTTAAAGACTTTAAGGAGTTTGGAGATGTGCCAAGAGATTCTTCATCTACATCTGTTTCCATCTGATAGGCACTTAGATTGCCATATAGCTCATCAAGTAACATGTTTTCAGGTTCTTAGTTCTTCTGAGGGACACAGTATACACGGTCCATGTCTTTGGTAGTGATCTTAAAACCAATCCAAGAACATCACTATTCTCCATCTTTAAACTTGCTTCATTCAGAGAGTCTTGTAGTTCAACATATCTAAGATATGTTGCAATCATGGTTTCTCCATTGATGTAACTATTCTAACTTTTACATAATACATCTCAATTGTTTACCTTCATGTCTTCTATTCCTTCGTACCTTTCCTTTAGTGCTTCCTACAACTTATGAGCAGTTGTGAACTTCTAGAAGCCATGGATTATACTGTTTGGTATGCTCACCCTGATCAGACACAAAGCTTTTGAGTCAACATCCATCTTCTTTAGGTCTTCTTCTAAGTATTTTGTTTTGGAATCTTTAGAATCACACCACATCCCTCACCAGCAACCTAGACCATTAGGACATATGTTCCATTTAAAACCGACAACTGCAGCTTCAAGTCTCGATTTCTTAGAAAATCTTGCATTATGATTTTCCAAGTGACATAGTTGTATGGAGTGAACATTAGAGGTTTGGTCTGAGTACCATATTCGTTTGCTAGAAAGTACAACAATGGTAATTTTTAGGGGATTAACGGTTATGAAGTGTTTAAAAGTGTGATCAAAAGAAAAACAAATGATTTGTTAAAATGGAACTTCACTCAAATCAAAAGACTAAGCTCTGATACCATTTGTTGGATCGGGTTTGAACCTTTACATGACTTTTCTATTTATCGGCAATTAACAAATGCGAATGAAAGTTAAATGTCTACTATTAAACACATATAATACTTTGAATGTAAAATGACACAAGAAGTTTGTGACACCCTACACATATCCACATTGGTCATGCATAGGAAAGATTTCTGGTTCATAAGGAATGTCTGGCCTCTAACATCAACAATATAATTTGGGCGTATTGGTATGGATGAGAGGACAACTCCACAGTTAAGCGTACTCAGGTGGGAGCAATCCAGGGATGGGTGATCTTCCTGGGAAGTTTTCACCGGGCAACCAAAAGCAAATCCGTGAGCTCCTAGTAGGCAAAGCGGACAATATTGTTAATGCCAGAGACCGGGTGTTACAGAATGGTATCGGAGCCACTCCCATTCCGTTCGGGGTGTGGGACATAGCTCACCAAGGATGGTGACTTCTCCGGCTCATCGAGGACGATGAGTCCAAACAGAGGGTGCTTGTGACACCCTACACATATCCACATTGGCTGTGGACAGGAGAGATTTCTGGTTCATAAGAAATGTTTGGCCTCTAATATCAACAATGTGTTTTGGGCGTATTGGCTATGGATGAGAAGAGAACTCCACAGTTAAGTGTGCTCGGGTGGGAGCAATCCAGGGATGGGTGACCTCCCTGGGAAGTTTTCACCCATGCAACCAAAAGCAAATCCGGGAGCTCCTCGTGGGAAAGCGGACAATATTGTTGATGCGAGAGACTGGGTGTTACGAAGTTCTTTTAAATTATTCACTTGATTAACTTCAGTGCTTGTAATGAAGTGATCCAGAAGAGAATAAGTGGGAAAACAAGTTAATCTCTAAACTATACAAGCATGAGTTATTTATACTATGAAAGCTAAACTCAACAACGAATCCTGATTATCTATTCTAGGTTTAGGATCAATAGCATATTTTAGCCATTGATCGACAAATTATGATATACTACAAATGCACATTACTATCGGTTACAAATATATATAGAACATCAGACGTGAATCGGTAGTTTAGAAAATGAGAAGTTGTAGAGGAATATTGTCACACTACTCTTCGGTACTAACATACTTGTCTCATACAACAGTGAATCTACATATACACAAATGCTGATTAGATAACAGTTTAGTGCTTGAGTATTTCAGCATACTAAGAGGACCAACATAGAACTAGAAGCTTAGGTAGTTTCATTTTTCTTGTGATCCAACAATCGTGTTATGGCCGTGTAAACTTATTCAGGAAATAATTAAAACCACCAATATGTTGTATTTAATAAATGAATGGTTAAAAGGCATAATTATTAAAATGTAATTAAATAAAAGAGTTATTTAAACTAAAAAATGTTTAAGATAAAATGTTTATCTTAAAAAGAAGTTTAAGATAAAAGGTTTAATTTTAGTGAAATGTTCAAATAAAAATGCTACTAAAACTAAAAAGTGGAAAAAAGTAATCATAAAGAGAAATTTTATTAGATATGTATTTTAGAAATTGACAATATTTTTGATTTTTTCAAGTTCCACTTTTATAATGTTTACAACTTTTATGCACATCACTATTTTCAATAAAAATTAAACCATAAAAACGAGCATTACATAATCTTTAAAATCAGTACACTATTGTTATATATAAAAAAAATAATTTTTACATTTTTAAACTCATATCTCATCATTGTATATTTAGCGCAATTCATTATGTCTTTTTGTTAATTAATTTATATTTTTGAATACTATTGTATTTTTCAAAAATGATTAATTTAAAAAAAATGATTGAATAATATTATTGTGTATGTCTAATATGTAAACCACAATAATAAACTAACAAATAGTTAAGGTAATACAATAAAAACAAGACACAATAACATAGTATCTTATTGTGTTATTTATTTGTCATTATGTTATCTTGAACATTATAAGTTTTAAAAAAAATACAAAAATAAAATAACTTATTGTGTATTTCTATTTGTAAATGCAATGATAGTTAAAAAGTTTATATACGTTATTAAAAATAATGATAAAATAACACAATAGTAAAAGTATATATTATGTATTTCTAGTTGTAAAATATAACAATTGATAACTAGTTTATACAATGTATAGAAACAATGGTAAATATAATATAAAATGATCTAGAGCGTAAATAAAATGATTAATACATATAAAAAAAATATAAAATATATGATATAATAAATGTATAATACACAATGAGCTAACTATTTGACACAATAATTCAAAAAATCCCTCCTGTTTAAAATAATAGAAAAACACATGTGAAGCCTATAATTTTTCTTAAGCTTTTTACATTAAATAATCTTCTTACTATAACTCGATCCTTACTTTTTAACTTTAACTTAATAAAATATTATTAGTTTAAAATTTGGTTTGCAATAACAACCAACATAGTTAAAATACGATATTTAAAACTGGGGACCGTATTGAGTGATTTAGAGAAGTTTCAAAACACTATCACAAGCAAACATTGAACTTAGACTTTAAGAAAAATATTTGTTAGGACCGTTTAGGTACGGAGTACTAACTGATTCTACGCGTATACCAAGTCAAATAGTGCGGAATCCTATTTGATTAGTGATCCAATCAGGAAGAACACAGTTATGCTCACTCTAACGTAAACATTATGAATGATTAGAACACGATCAACTGTGATGTATGAACTTGGAACAGGTTTTCTTGAGTCTCTGGACGGCTAGGGTACGATTGTGTGCGTTGGTATTCGAATTGTTACGTTTTTCCACGAATTAGGTGGTATTTATAGGTTATGGTCTTCCATTCGTATGACTGAACCATTAGCATGGTTCAGTCGTGCGACTGAAGCATGCAATTGATCCATCCGCACGACTGAAGATCCAGTCATGCCACTGAGTCAGTCTTATGTCTCAATCGTGCGACTAATCCAGTCTCCTGGTTCAGTCATGCGACTAATCCAGTCTCCTGGTTCAGTCATGCGACTGGTCCATTAACATGAAGTATTCATGCATATGGTCCATTAGCATGGTCCATTCGCATGAGAACTTCACACAATTAAGCTTGAACACGTTTCTCAATCATTACTGACTAAGAATTATGTACACAACCACAAACATATATAGTTAGTTCAATAAGCGTTATCACACAATAAACAATGAAATATTAAACATTATATGCATCAACCACACATTGTATTTCATTCATACCCATTCAATTAGACATATGTAAGACATGAAAGAGATTTACATTTAGCTCCTAAACTAGGTACATATGTATCTACAAACTCCCCTTTGGACCTAGTTTAAATCATTGTCTAACATTCTTCATCAGCTCTTCTAACTTCTTGCACTTCTCCTCTCTTATAGCTCCAGCATGTATCTCAAATGCAAAACAGAGCCTTATAACATTTTGAAACTGGAGGGGTTGTACAATGTCTTCCGAATCATAGAATAGTGGCCACTTGTATAAAGTATAAACATCATCAACAGACAAGTTGGTCAGCCACATAGGGTCAAATGCCCGGATAGTCTCCATTTGGCTCTCCTTCTATAAGACTATGACCGCTTCACCTGTTATCTAATCGTAGTACCACCATTTGAAGTGTGGAGTGAAGTCCTGTGACATTTCCCTTAGAGGGATTCTTGACATTATACGTGGAGGACTCCACTTCAGCACTATCTTTGGCTTTCCAGTAATGGGATCAACTTCAGACCGTCTGATGTACCTCGTTCGTTGTTGAGGTCTGAAGTTAACCCACCTGGTGTGGTACTCTTTTCTCAATGCAGCCTCAAACCAGCTTGACATTTTCTTTGGATTAGCATATAGCAACTTCAGGCGTGCCAGCTGGTTAAGCTCAAAACCAGGTAGAGTCTTTAGATCATGTGGGAATCTAAAGTACTCTATACCCTTCTTTCTCTTCATGGCATACACATTTAGATCCTCAAAATAAGCCCATGCGATGATTCTGCCTGACACCTTTAATGTTTCTTGACTTTGTACAGCTTGGTGTAGACATTAGGCTTTTGTGCAGTGCGCATGGCTCGGATCTCTGCAAAACAGGCCACCCATTCAGCCTTTTTGATGTTGACATCAGCGTTTGAGGCTTGGGCTTGATCCTTATTCTTCTCAGACTCTTGCTCTATCTGATCCAGTTTTTCAAACGTATCATTGACGAGAGTATCACCCAGATTGGGGACTACATTTCCCTCTTTGTCAGCATACTCTGGATAATGGTCAGTAGTGATGTCATCTATCTCTATTTCATCTATGTCATTGAGCTCATCATCACATGTAACTTCAACAGTAGGAGCGTCCTTGACAATCTCGTCTGGGTTAAGCCGGAACATCTCAGCAAGCTGGTCATCAGTAAGGTCATGAATGATTTCTCCTTCTTCAGGAGTATAGCTTACAGACCTTTTGACTATCCCTTGTAAATCAAGAATCATTGTAAGTTGAGACTTGATTTGCTGAAGGGGAGTAATATCATACTGATCTTGCTGAGATGATTGATCTGCTTGATTAAACATGTAACACATCAATCATTTGACAATAATCAAGACAGTTAAATATCAAATATATATAAACATTAAGTACATAAATTTAATACATGATTCATTACATAAGATTTGAAAATACACAAACATCTAAACATTACTTTTATCCTGAATCATGGGCTCTTCTGCAGACGGGGCTGAGGACGAGGCTCCCTGATCCTACGTCTTCTTGGAGCGCCTTTCTCTAGTTTGTGTGGCAGCTGATGCAGCCGCATCATCTCCTTCCTCATCATCTCCTCCCTCCTCCTCTCCTGCACCATCATCACCTCCTTCTTCCGTCTTATCCTCATCATTATCCTCATCATCCTCATCCTTATCATCATCGTCATCACCGCCATCACTATCTCCCGCTCTAATCTTGAGAGGCTCATCTTTAGAGCCTTTGAGCCTTAACATCAATTTCTTGTTCTTCACCTCAAGATCTTGTATCCTCTGTACGGACGAGGTCTGCTGCTCACAAAGCTCAGCTATCTCTCGTCCCTAGGAGACAGTGAGCTCCATCAGCTGATTGAGCTGAGTAGCTCACTGTTCATTAGTAGCCAACAGCTTAAGCACAATCCGGTTAAGATTGGCTAGCTGCTCCTCTAACCCAACTGTGGGAAAAGAGGATCCAAATGTTAGTGGGACCTGAGATGAGGTCATAACTCTGTGGGTGGTGGTGAATGTAGTGCAGATAGGTGGTGGCATAGGTGTAGATGGTGGAGGGGTGGTTGTAGTAGTGGAAGGTGGAGGTGTGGTAGTAATAGGGTGGAGTGATAGTAGTGGAAGGTGGAGGTGTGGTGGTAATGGTGGGTGGAGTGGTAGTAGGTGGTGGTAGCTGTGGTGGCAGTGGGGGAAGAGGTAGTGATCAACGTGTACCTCCGTCTCTTGGGCTTCATTCCGTGGGGCTGAGCCATCCTCTTTTTCCTCAAACCCTTCAAGGAGGATGCTCCCCCTAGGATGCTGGGCTGGCTTGGGGTGTAGGTAGGATCAGTCGTAGTCTCCCCAGACTCACCCAGGCATCCACCAACCGCCCCAATCCCTCGCTCGGTGGCAACCATCTTGCTACCCGCCGTTCGAGTCAACGGCTCCTCATCCGACTCCTACTCCTCATCAGGTCGGAAGTCCTGATGGAATCCCACAGTCTCTACTCCTCCTCGGGTGGGTGATGAAGGTGCCACATCAGTAGTAGTGGCCCTGGATTGGGTGGGGCCAACATCTCCACCATCACCGCTATCATCATCATCAGAATCATCATCGAGGAGCACAATTTGCTTAGTGTCTGAGTCACTGTCATCGTGGCGCCACTTCCTCTGAGTTGGAGCCACATAATCCTCAAGGGCCAGATGCGCAAACAGCTGCCTGACAGGGGGTTTCACCTGCTTCCCCCTATACACCTTCATCCTGCCTAAGGTGGTATCATCCATCACCTAAAGCACCACGACATCCTCCTTCTCCTTTGGCTGCAAAGGGAGCTTCTAGTCAATAGTCATCCGCATAAAGCGAGGGTACATGCAAAAGCCCTCCTTGCCCTTAGCCTCGATGTTCTCCACCAGGTAGGTGAAGATCATCCTCGAGAAGCTGAACAGATGGTTCAGCACCAACGCCATATAGGCGTTCTGAATCTATTCAGATAGCTCATCGAAGCCTCCCTTCCTTGAGGCGATGCACTTAAGCAGCACAGAGCTAAGTACTTAAATTGGGGGCACAAGTTGCTCTTGTTGAGCACACTTGCGTTGATATTCCCCGAGTACTTGGCCCGTAGAAAACAGCCTCGTACAGTCAGTGGGTGTAGTCGTGTAGGGCAGTCAGCATCATCCCCAAAATCCAAGACTGTCCTGAGATCGTCCTTAGTGATCTCTATAGCCTGACCAAAAATGGAGCTCCTGATATAGTGGGGATCTGAGGACCTGTCAACAACAGCGCTTTCCTAGAAAGCCTGCTGAATTGAACGGTACGGAGTGCATGGAGTCGATATAGCATGGAAATCCTCGATCTCCATAAGAATGTAATAATACCCGAGAAATCAGCCACGTTCCGGGAGGTCAGATCCAGATGAGCACAAATGTTATGCTTTGTGCTCATAGTCCAACGACTCGACATCTGTTACACAATGCAAATAAATGTTAGTGTGTGTCAATGACTAAGAATTTGATTCATTAAGCTTAAAATCTTCTGTTCTGTCGTGTGAATGAACTGTGCCACTGAGATCTAGTTGTGCGAATGAGCTCGTACGTACAACTGAGCATGCGACTGGGCTTGGTCGTATGCTATCCCTTGCGTTTACACCAGTCGTGCGACTAAACTCTTACGCATGGTTGAGTCGTGCAATTGAGCCATTAACCCGTTTTAGTAATGCGATTGAAGTTCATCAGGGTGTTCATTCGCATGACAAACTATTTTTCCATTCAAATTCAAATTTTAACAAAACTTGATGTTAGACGTCATGGTATGGCTCATTAGTTTCACAAATGACTGACACAACACCTAATAACCTTTATTTAAACAATATACTTACTTTTATAGGTTTCCTAGGCAAATTAAGTCTCGGTTAAGTTTAGGGCTTAAATTCGATCATTAGGGCACAAATTAATTGAACTTTGGAGTGAATATCATCGCGCATTACCTGGATAAACACTAGAAATCATTAGATCACAACAATCAGTAGACTAGAATAGTCAAAAGAAAATCGGCTGCGTAACGGTACTTCGTGCGATAAAGTGAGCGATTGGGGTGAATGGGCATCTGCGACCGACTCCTCTCTATTTATACTAGGGTTTCTTTCAGTCGTGCGACTGAACCTAGTCGCACTCTTGAATTATGTGACTGAGGATCAGTCGTGCGAATGGCACAGTCGGTCACTTCCAATCGTGCCATTAGGTGTCAGTCATGCGACTGTCTCATTTGGTCACTTCCATTCATGTGATTGGTTCATTCTTGTGATCCAATCGTGTGAGTTTACTCATGCTTATGGTCCAATCTCTCGTCTGGTCAATACGTGTGGGTTAGACGTGCGATTGGGCTCATATGTATGGTCCAATCGTACGGCTGGTCCATACTCATGGTCCAGTCGTGCGAATGGCTCATACTTATGATTTTGACTTTATGACCATTTGACACTTAGCCCTTTTAACCATTGATAAAACATTTCGAGCATTCGATCATCTCAAACATGACCATTTTTACTTAGAGAACTTTTGATCACCTCAGACGTGATCATTTTAACAGTAAAAACATTTTGTCACCTTAGACGTGACTCTTTTTAGTGATTAAATCCCAGATAGAATTCCAATGCATAGTCCGACGTTTAATAACTAAACTGACTAAAAATTAAACAAATTAAACAACTGGAACTAAAAGACAAAACTAAAACATATTTTTGTAATTTTGTGTGAGGTGGAAATCCTAATATAGATATCTAACAGATTTATTTCTCGAACAATATAGCTTCAAGTTATTTTGACCAAAACTGGAACGATTCATTATGGAATCATATAGGTATATCAAATCATTTGGGACATGTTACCAAAACCTTTTGATGCTAGATTCTGTTTTCATCCAGAGTCATTAGCAAGTTTAGGAAATCATACTAGTACTATAGATGCACACACTGATTTAGACTTTCAAGACTTGTAGCCACGATGATTTTAGTATGCTTGTCCACTTAAATCCATACACATACTTTTGACATAGATTGGTGATATTTAAGGTTTAATTATTTCAACAAGGATTTGTGGGTCCCATGCTTATATGGTAATCAACGTTCCTCAGAAGATTTTTGAGCGTCTACGGGTAGTAATTAAGAAGAAACTATTCTAGAGCTTTCAAAGAGATGCTAAGCCTCAAGTTAGTGCCACCGCACAACAAAGAGGCGCAACCAACAATGAGTTCTAGAATATTTAGGTTATGCTTATCCTCAGGTCAGTGCCACCGCATAGCAGAGAGGCACACAACCTATCTTCTTGTTTGAGAAATTATATTCTTTTTGCACAGATCTCACCAACAATATAGGTTATTAGCTTGATTACTTTTGCATTTTCATGTGCTTTTCTCATTTTATGGTCATCCGCACACATTTGTGGCATTTATTTTGCTCGTCGCCCCTTATTGGGACTTTGTTGATTGTGTTAACTAGGGATGAGATGATAACCCACAGCTTGTTGAATAACTTAGTTTAAACTTGAAATCACCAACGAGGTCTACTTATCTATTCTGTTGAATTTACCAACACGTCATCTAATGGTCTAGCAACATCTAGGTCTACTTTCTCCGTGTTACCTTAGTAGCAGCTAGTTTTACTATCATTTTTCCTTTTATGTTGCTTAGACTTCTCAGACTTATGATTTGAATTTTGCATCTTAAACAGTTTCATTCTTTTAAAATCCCAAACTCGTTGTTCTTGTGTGCTATCCTTTTCCATAAACATTGAATCAGTATCACAGATACGATCTCATTTCTATTAGCTACACTATCCTCCTCCTTCGTTTTTTGAGTACTGTAATTAAAACAACTAATTACTAATTTAACCTATTCTCCCCCTAAGATTCTAAAACTGAAAATGTTTTTGCGTTTAGAATATTAATAGGCGAAGAAATAAAATAAAATAAAATAAAATAAAATAAAAAACAAATAAGTGTACTTGTCGGACTAAGTACTATCTTCGTCTGAAATCAATTCACTTTTCTTTTTAACGCCGTTGACCTCTAACAGACTTAAAAAATATGGTGTATCAACAGCTTTTGTATAGAGGTCAGCGCGTTGAAAATCCATATTAATTTTAACAACATCGATTAAATTCTTTTCAAAACAATCACGTATAAAGTGATATTTAATGCCGATGTGCTTGGTCTTAGGACGTTGGACCGGATTTTTAGTTACGGCTATAGGGGCAAAATTATCAACAAATATAGGAGTGTTAGAGAATTTCAAACTGTGGTCCCGCATTTGCTGTTGAATCCAGATGATTTATGAACAATAGTTTGCAACAACAACGTATTCAGCTTCATAAGTTGACAGAGCAACTGATGTCTGCTTCTTACACTGCCACGTGACTAATCTTCTCCCAAAGAATT
Source organism: Flaveria trinervia (assembly GCA_025506515.1). NCBI lineage: Eukaryota > Viridiplantae > Streptophyta > Magnoliopsida > Asterales > Asteraceae > Flaveria > Flaveria trinervia. Next base: position 82,068,652 of record CM046443.1, on the reverse strand, counting down.
GACATCCTGCTGAAGTTGACTTGTAGTTCATTTTTCAGCCGCCACAATCCGAGTCACTATATGATGTAAGCTCAAAGTCATCATCATGTGGATACCACAATCCAAGTGTTGGACTACCCTTCAGATAACGAAATATCCTTTTGACGCCTATGAGATGGTTGACTTTCGGTTTTGCCTGATATCTGGAGCAAAGACACGTCGCGTACATGATATCGGGTCTTGATGTATTGAGGTACATGAGGGATCCAATCATTACTCGGTACATAGTGGCATCCACCAGATCACCATTTTCGTCAGGTGCTACGTCATGGTTTGTAGCAAGTGGAGGCCCAACTGCGGAAGCATTCTCCATATCAAACCGACTTAGAATATCACCTACGTACTTTGTTTGATGTAGAACTATGCCTTTTTGGTGTCTGATCCACCTGTAACCTAAGAAAGAACTTCATCTCTCCCATGGCACTCATCTCAAACTCAGCTTGCATTACTGCGTCAAATTCTTTACATAGTTCTTCATTTTTGGAACCGAAGATTATGTCATCAACATAAATTTGAACAAGTAGTAAGTCACCATCCTTTTCTTTGATGAACAGTGTACAGTCAATCACTCCTCTGCGAAATCTGTGTTTCACAAGATGAGTCGAGAGTTTTTCATACCATGCTCTTGGGGCTTGATGGAGCCCATAGAGAGCCTTGTCTAGTTTGTAAACTCTGTCTTGATGATATGGATCCTCAAACCCTTCGGGTTGACTGGCATACACTGTCTCCTGGATTTCACCATGAAGAAATGCACTCTTTACATCCAGTTGATAAACTTTAATCTTCATGTAAGATGCATAGGCTAGAAAGATATGGATTGCTTCCATTCTCGGCACAGGTGCAAAGACTTCATCGTAATCAATCCTTTCGACTTGTCGAAATCCTTGAACTACAAGCTAAACCTTGTTTCTGATTATGACCCCTTGGTCATCTTTCTTGCATTTCAAGACCATTTGGTGCAAATGACCTTAGCACCTTTAGGTCTATCCACCAGTGTCCATACACCTAACTTCTTGAATTGAATAAGTTCTTCTTGCATGGCAGTCACCCATGCCTCGTCATTTAGGGCTTCACTCACATATTTTGGCTCAAATTGAGACACAAAACATCGATACGCACCATCATAAAGATATCCCTTTTCCATCACCGAGGCATAATCAGCTGAGTATAGTTGATTTCTTGTCTGAACTCCTGATCTTACATCTCCAATGACATTATCTAGAGGATGATAATCATTTAAACGTGATCCAAGAGTGGTGGGTACAACTACCTCATGATCCAGATTGTGAACAGCAGGTTCGGTATCTGAGGCAGTGGGAGTGTGTGGTTCGGAAGTGTTAGAGGCATCAACGTCAGATGCGTGTGTACTTGCAGTAGTAGGAACCTATTCCTCCTGATCCACCTGATCGTTCTCCACATCTTCATCATCAGAGGAAGAGTCACTTACTTCCAGTGCTCCCACGTCTTCATAATCTTTCTTCAACACATAACACTTCTTGTTATCAAAGACTACCTTAAAGCCTTTGTCACATACCAAAGGGAATTATTTCAAAGCTGTTGAACATAGTTTACCTTATCAAACATCACTTTCTGGTTTCCCACTTCTCTTTGAGCTGTGATGTATCCTCCTTTATTTCCAGCAAACCAAACGTGTCCTCTTTTAATTTGTTTGACGTTTGAGAGGAGAGACAGTTCCCAGTCATATGCCTTGATGCCCCGCTATCAACAATCCAGGTGTTTGTAGAAGCACTATAGCGGACACCCTGCACATTTGAAGAAAATGATTAGTTTAGGTTAGGGACGCAAGCCTTAACTGGCTTGGGTGACCTAGAGGCATCAAACTTCATAAATCCTACCCACTGTCCATTAGAGGGTGAGGGCAGGTCTATTTTCTTCTTGTTCTCATTATCAAACATTGTACTTATTTTTTCTTTCCATAAGCCCGTTTTGTGTAAGGGCTGTTTGTGATAAACAGATGACTGGCTTACAGTTTGAACTTTATGTTTACTAATCCTTTTTGGTGGAGTAATAGAGCTCTATATTCAAGGACTAGGTTTAGTGTCATGAAGTTCAACTTTCTTCCTTGGTGTCTGATAGTAAGGACAATAAGAAGTGATGTGTCCATACTTTCCATAGTTGTGGCATGATCAAATTTCTATATGTTGGTGGAACTATGTCTGTGGGGATGTGTATGACACAGATGTGACCTTAGTCTACTTGGGTTTTGTCACTTCTTGTTTAGATGTTTTATCTTCTTTAATAAAATTAATTGTTTGTACCATTTTAACATCTTTACCCTTTTGTTTATTTGGACTTAGACATGATACACATGATTAGTTAATTTGTTTGGTCTTTTTGGGTTTAGGATTAGACATGCTTGAACCTGACTTTATGTTAACCTCTTCAAATTGTTTATCCAAATTAACAATAGGCAATTTACCTTTAGATTTAAGAGTGGCCTCCTTCTGTTTAGAGACAGATTCTTCCAATTTTCTCGTGGAATCTGGATCATTAACTAGAGGAGTGGACACCACATGATTCTTGACAGGGTTGTTATTTATTGGTCTACATTTTTCATTCAACACTGTCTCATGTGGTGGTGGAACCTCTTGAAACCCAAACCCTCCCCATTGTTTCGCTCTCTCACTAAGTGTTGTACTATATGAGAAGAACTTGTCCAACTGTGCAGTTTTTGTTTTAATGAGTTTACTTCGACTCCAAAACTACTTTCTCTTTCTTAGTTTCTTCTAAGGAGTTTAAGTAGAACTTTATGTCATTTTCTTGGTTAAAAGCAACAACTTTGGTTTCCCTTAGTTGTTTATTTAAAAGCTCTATTTTTTCTTTTGTAACTGTGCTCATTTTGTTTTAAAATTTGGTTAGCCTCTGTGCACAGTTGTAAGTCATTTACTAAGCTGTCATTGTGATCTAATAACCTAGCAAATTTTGAATCTATGCTGTCTCTAAATTTATTACATCAGTACAAGCATGATTATCAAACAGTTGGTCAGTGGTACGTACCTGAGAAGGTTCGATTGAATCAGCCATCATTGTAGAGTTTGACTGTTCGGGTGCTGGTGATTTTGAACATGTTGTTTTGGGACCTTCTTTATTCAGGTGAGTGACCACAGTAGCAGTATCTTCATGATCTGACATTACTAGTTCAACTGCTATATCACCTTCGCTCCCAGTGTCATCATCCAAAACTTCAACATTTGCGATGTTGGACTCTCTCAGAGATACAAACTGAAAGGTCCAATCTTGCCCTTCGTGATCTTGAGCGGTCAAGGCCTTAGGATCCTTGCTTGATGATGCAGTACTACTTGTGGGTTTATCTTGGCAATTGAAGGATGAGAACAGATTACCATTGCTTGTCTTCTTGGGCTTCACACATTCACGTTTGCAGTGCCCTTTCTCTCCATAGTTAAAACAAGTAACTTTGGTTTTGTCAAAACCAAAAGTTGTATCCTTTGTGGCCATCAGGTTCTGTCCTGTCTTCTTAACAAACTTCTTCGCCCTCCGGACAACACTAGCAAGAGGCCATATAATGTCCATCCTTTCTAGCTTATTCTCGTCTACTTGCTCGTAGTCTTCATCTGCCAGATGGCAATTTCCTATCCTTCCTGCAACTAGACCGTCATAGGAGTGAACAACAACTGCTAGGAGGTCCATATGCTCCTTTGCTACCTCTACAGTCACATTACCGAGATTCTCGGTCTTCAATTTTGTAGCGTTGTCAGATGCAATGTATTGGGTGCAAGATGACCCTGACGTGTCAGATCCTGAGGTAGTGGCTTGGGATAAAGCAGCTGAACTCGACAAGAATGCGGTTTGAAGTGGTCCTCTACACGTTTTTGGACAAGGAGTTGAATTGTACAATGAGGGGTTCTGATCATATGAACTCTTTGGTGACCTATACTTCATCCTCAACTCTTCCTCTCTCAGCTTTAGAATGAAATCATTGATATCCAACTTTGCCAGCATATCATTCTGTCTGAGGTTTTATACAAATGAAACCCACTTTTCTGGCAATCCATCTGCGAAATTCAACACATTGTCTTCTATAGACGTAACAACCCCATGAGTGTGCAGCTCACACATTAAGTGGTTGGAGCGGTCTATAACATCATCCAAACTCTCCTTACCCATCGATGAGAAGTTATCAAACTCCTTCTTCAAAGCCTTAGCCTTTAGAGCTTTTAACAATGCATTCCCGTCATACCGTTTTTCCAGAGTATCCTATAACTTCTTTGCTTGCTTGTTCTCAGAAAACTGATAGAATATATCCTTAGGAATTGACTGAGTTAGCAAAGCCTACACCTTTCCCCCCGCATTGTACTTTACCTTTGGGCTATCAGTCATGCCACCTAAGGTAAGTTTAACTCCATCGGCACCAACCGACATACTATACCCTGTCTCGATTGATTCCCACAGATTAGGATCAACTCCATTTAAGTATATCTCAAACCTTTGCTTCCATTGTGGGTAATCATCTAACGTTATAAGCTTAGGGGGCTTATTATGATTCCCAACTTCATTTTCCAGAAGCAATAGATTCTGGATCTGTGAATCCCTGCTTGCGGTGAATGCTGAGTACTGATCTTCCATTTCTATTTACTTTGACTTTTAGAACAAATTGTTTCACTGGTGAGAACGAAGGGATGCGATTGGGCTAACCGTGCGATTGAACAATGCGGATGATTCAATCGTGCGATTGGACAGATGCGGATGAACAATGCGAATGGGGTGTTCAGTTGTACGAATGGATGAGTGACTGAGTTCAATCATGCGTATGGGAGGTGCGAATGAGTTCAGTCGTGCGATTGAGTCAATCGTGCGACTGAAGCTGCTGGTTTTGAAAAATCGAGGGTTTTTGGTACTTTGACACAAAATTACGAATTTTCACGAACCCTAATCTGCCGTAAGCCGAATAACATGAACTTGGAGATCTGGAGACGTCGAAAACACTGTTTTAACCAAAAAGATGGTGTTTTTGAGTGAAAAACGTGAGATTTACACCGAAAATGATTGAATCAACATGCAAAATCAAGAGCCAAGGCTCTGATACCACTTGTTAGGACCGTTTAGGTATGGAGTACTAACTGATTCTACGCGTATACCAAGTCAAATAGTGCGGAATCCTATTTGATTGGCGATCCAATCACGGATAACATAGTTATGATCACTCTAATGATTAAAGAAACATTATGAATGATTAGAACACGATCAACTGTGATCTATGAACTTGGAACATGTTTTCTTGAGTCTTTGGACGGCTAGGGTACGATTGTGTGTGTAGGTATTAGAATTGTTACGTTTTTCCACGAATTAGGTCGTATTTATAGGTTAGGGTCTTCCATTCGTACGACTAAACCATTAGCATGGTTCAGTCGTGCGACTGAAGCATGCGATTGATGCATCCGTACGACGGAAGATCCAGTCGTGCGATTGAGTCAATCTTATGTCTTAATCATGCGACTGATCCAGTCTCCTGGTTCAGTCATGCGACTGGTCTATTAGCATGGAGTCTTCATGCGTATGGTCCATTAGCGTGGTCCATTCGCATGAGAAATTCAGACGATTAAGTTTGAACACGTTTCTCAACCATTATTGACTAAGAGTTATGTAAACAACCACAAACCTATATACTTAGTTCAATAAGTGTTATCACACAATAAACAATAAAATATTAAACATTATATGCATCTACCACACATTGTATATCATTCATAGCCATTCAATTACACATATGTAAGACACGAAAAACATTTTACATTTAGCTCCTGAACTAGGTACACATGTATCTACAATATTACACGACTTGCCACATGCTATAGTCCAATATGTTTTGAATCCAATGGTAATCATAACATAAAAAATCCCAAATTAAAATCAATATTTCTCACTACCCTAAAGTAGAGAAACTTTACTTAATTTATTCAAACCCTTGGTGTTAGCATTTACCATGCATCTGGGCCTACAGGTTTAGTGGAAGGTATGACCGTGATTCCTAAGTCACTTCGGCTAGTTAAGTTAGTGCAGTTAGGGTTAAAGGTTGTGACATCCGGTACTTTTCCGTTACCAAACTTCGTTAGTTCGGTTAAGTCTTGCATACATGTGTTGTGAGCACACACTAGTTTTCGTTGAATGTTGGGGACTTAATAATAATAATCTAATTAATAATGTTGATTATTAGTTGTGATTATGTGGTTCTTGAATTTACAGAATTTTAAATATTTATTTTGTGAATTTTACACGATAACGTGAGAACGTGTTATATATATATATATTATATATATATATATATATATATATATTATATATATATATATATATATATATATGTTGTATGTGTTATGTGACTTGTTGTAAATGTTTAGGATTATTATTGTTGGTTAATAATAGTTATAAATTATAGTCTAGATTATTTAAAAAGTATTAGAAAGATAGTTTTTATAAAATAAAGTAAAGGGGTTATTTTGTAAATACTTTTTATCCAAATATTACCAAAATTACCCAATCCTAAACCCCCAAACCCCATAATCGGGTGCAACCCCTTCCCCACCCTCACTTTTTTGTGATATTGATCAAGAAACAACAAGAACAAATCGAATTTGATCTAGTTCAAGCATTGCAAGGTGTTTTACAAGTCCATTGTTGATTTTCTACACATCTAAAGGTTTGTTTTAATTTGTTGGTCATAGTTTTTGATATAGATGAACCCTAATTTCGAAATTTATGATGATAATATGAAATTGATGATTGTTAGATGATTATATGATGTTAGTTAGGTTGTATGAATGCTAGATTATGTTGATTGTGCAAGAAATCTATGGTTTGATCATCTAGTTCATAATTTGCCATAAGAGGAAACTTTTTGTTCTTGGAATTCATGATTTGGAGATGCTAAGATGTTAGATGTAATGCTTAGATGTTAGTTTAATTGATTGTGCAAGAAAATCCATGAAATTGAGATGTTGATCACGACTTAATAAAAGTAGAAACTTTTATGTATGATGTTTGGGAATTTGAATGTTTTGGAGGTGATTAACATGTTAGAATGAATGCTATGAACTTGATTAGGTATATAATTTTTGAAATTATGATTGAATTGGATGCTAGATCACTTTTGGGTATTACTTTCCCAAAAAGGAAAACTTTATTTTTGTAGAACTTTGGATGTGATGATTTGGGCATGCTTATGATGTTAGGATCATGTTAGAATGATTGTTGATGATGTTTAATGAGATGGAATATGAATATTGAGTTATATGGGTGCTTGGTTGATCATGTAAGAAATTTAGGTTTGATGATCATACATGGTAATGAATAGTAGTTAGTGTTTAAAGAATCATGATTGGGTTTGGAATTGGTTGTCATTATGTATGCTAGTAATGTGATTATGATTGTCATACACGCATACGAATCCGAGGCCCCTACTTAGTAGGATTGACAGGGTTTAGGATGTGAGGTCGTGGGTGGCTTCATATGGCATGTAGTTCATGATTAGACTTCACGTATGAATTGTTTGGTGTGATGTATTTATATTAATTGAGCAAGATGGTTATTTGAGATTTGAATGAGTGTATGATGATCTAATATGGTATGATGACCTAAGTAGAACTTGGGTTGATGATGTGATGCATGTGGATAACTTACATGATATTCGTGTATGATAAGTTGATTTGCATGATCAAACAATATTCCATTTAAAATGTCACCAATGGGTCAACTAGGTTAACCTAGGGTTGTTAAGTTTTCAGTGTACACATACTTATGTACTTGTGTGTTCTAGGTAACCTTTGAAGGGTTGTCTTTGCACCTATCACGAGTCTTTTTATTCATTATCATTATACAACAGGTGAGTTCATGCCCTCTATTTTATAAACTCTCTTCTAGGGGAGGTAGCATACTTGTACTCAAACGCTATTTTATTACTATAAGTTGTGTATGTTTTAACATAGTGTTTGATACCTTGAAAAGTCCTCACACTTTCAGATCGTTAATAATGGTAACTAGCGGGAAATCTTGGGTAGTACTATTGGGTCTGACGAGCCCCACTTGTGCGACTTGAGGTCAAACGGTGAAATTTTGTCCAAAACACAAACGTCTTCATGACCTGGTAAGTCGTGACGGGAGGCAACAAACAAAACACAGTCAGCTTCGATTATGAAATTACTATGATTATTACTTTTGAATATAGACTAAATATCTATTTCAATACACTTGAACTCACCAACCATTGTATTGACATTTTAGTATGCTATTCTCAGGTTGTTAGCTCCGCTTGCCAATAGGAGCACTACACGGGTCGTGCATGCATTCTATGATTCTATATTAAAGACATCTTTGTTGGTTTTTATTTATGAGTGTTTAAACATTGGGGTGGCACGTGTTTTTGCCATATTATGCATTTTATTACTTTGGGTTGGTCTTATTTACAATACACATCCGCATAGTTTTAAAAGTTTGAACTTTGGTTGGTTTTATTTTTAAATGTGGCATATAGAGTCGTTCTGAGTAACTATTGATTGTGATCATGGTTTGTTGGACCAAAAGAACCAATGAGCCAAGATCAGAAAACCTCTAAGTCCCACATGGTATCACAACAACTGCTCAAAGCCTCATCAGTAGTTTGACAAGTGCTGAAGACTTCAACAGCTGAAGATCAAGTGCTGAAGACCTCAACAGCTGAAGAACCAAAGTGCTGAAGTACAACAGCTGAAGAACACAAGTGCTGAAGCTGAAAGACCAAAGTACTGAAGTACAACAGCTGAAGAGTTTACAAGTGCTGAAGATCAACAACTGATGTACAAGGTATGAAGACAAAGACTGAAGACATCAGCTGATGATATCTACTGAAGTCATCAGCTGATGAAACACCTGAAGGTCAAAGTCTGAAGATCAAGTACTGAAGCCTCAGTAGTTTGTCACAACTGCTGAAGAGTACTTCTTCAGTAGTTGTGATATCAGTAGTTTTATATTTTCATGTTTCAGTAGTTTTATGTTTCAGTAGTTTTGTAAAACGACTGAAGAGCTTGTTCTTCAGTCGTTGTAGTTTCAGTAGTTTTATATTTTGTACTTAACACGCTGATATGTTCTCAGTAGTTGTGAACATTTCAGTAGTTTGTTAAGAATTAGTTATTTTTGTATTAGATCTACCAGTTGTCACTTTCCGTGATAACAGTAGTGATTGTTGCACTCTATATAAGGAGTGACAACTTATTGTAACATGAATGAATGGAATGAATGAATGATTTGATTAGAAATATTCTACATCTATAAACATTCCTTGAAATCAGGAATATATATTCTCTCCCTATAACCGTATGCGATCTTGATGCTTACAAGTATCGATTGCTTGCTACAATTTGTCTAATTCTAGTTTGTATTCCGCTGCTTTGTATCCTAATACATCAAACGTGTGATCGCTGAATGTATTCCGCTGGTTTGTTCACATGCCTCGCAGTAAAAATTCACACAAGGATTTTGAGGGTGTGACAAAGGTACTAATGCTTGATAATGGTCATCAATCGTCCCCAAACATGAGATTACATTATTGGACACAATTGGTAATTGTTACCTACCAACCCGCGTAAACATGCCAGTTGACAAATCTTTAGCTATTGATTGAGTTTTAATGAAACGAGATTGTTGATACATATCTACCTAGTTTAGAAGCTTAATGTAAAATGTGTATCATGTCTTACATATATGTAATGAATGGGTATGAATGAAATACAATGTGTGGTTGATGCTTATAATGTTTAATATTTCATTGTTTATTGTGTGATAATTTATAGTGAACTAACTATATAGGTTTGTGGTTGTTGTACATAACTCTTAGTCAATAATGATTGAGAAACATGTTCAAACTTAATCATATGAAGTACTCATGCTAATGGACCATACACATGAATACTTCATGCTAATGAACCAGTCGCACGAATGAACCAGGAGACTGGATCAGTCGCACGATTGATACATAAGATTGACTCAGTCACACGACTGAACCTTCAATCGTGCAGATGGATCAATCGCATGATTCAATAGCACGACAGAACCATACTAATGGTTCAGTCGTACGATTGGAAGACCCTAACCTATAAATACCACCTAATTCGTGGAAAACATAACAATTTGAATACCTACGGACATAACCGTACCCTAGCCGTCCAGAGACTCAAGAAAACCTGTTCCAAGTTCATAGATCATATTTGATCATGTTCTAATCGTTCTTAACGTTTCTTTAATCGTTAGATTGATTTGAACTGTGTTCTCCCTGATTGGATCACCAATCAAATTGGATTCCTCACTATTTGATCTGGTATATGTGCAGAATCAGTTAGTACTCCGTTCGTACACCGTCCTCTAACAAGTCGTATCAGAGCTTTGGTTATTGATTTTGCATGTGATTCGATCGGTTTCGGTGTAAAAATCACGTTTTTCATTTAAAAACACCATCGTTTTGAGTAAAACAGTGTTTTTGATGTCTCCAGGTCCAAAAGTTTACGTTTTTCAGCTTACGGCAGATTAGGGTTCGTGAAAAATCGTATTCAGTCGTATGATTTACTCAATCGCACGACTTAACTCGATCGCACCTCCCATACACACGATTGAACTCAGTTGCCTATCCATTCGTACGACTGAACAATCTCATTCACCTTGTCCATCCGTACTTGTCCAATCGCACGGCTGTTCATCCGGACTTGTCCAATCACACGATTGATTCATCCGCATTTGTTCAATCGCACGATGGACCAAAAGAACCAATGAGCCAAGATCAGAAAACCTCTAAGTCCCACATGGTATCACAACAACTGCTGAAAGCCTCATCAGTAGTTTGACAAGTGCTGAAGACTTCAACAGCTCTTCAAGTGCTGAAGACCTCAACAGCTGAAGAACCAAAGTGCTGAAGTACAACAGCTGAAGAACACAAGTGCTGAAGCTGAAAGACCAAAGTACTGAAGTACAACAGCTGAAGAGTTTACAAGTGCTGAAGATCAACAACTGATGTACAAGGTATGAAGACAAAGACTGAAGACATCAGCTGATGATATCTACTGAAGTCATCAGCTGATGAAACACCTGAAGGTCAAAGTCTGAAGATCAAGTACTGATATCAGTAGTTTTATATTTTTATGTTTCAGTAGTTTTATGTTTCAGTAGTTTTATAAAACGACTGAAGAGCTTGTTCTTCAGTCGTTGTAGTTTCAGTAGTTTTATATTTTGTACTTAACACGCTGATATGTTCTCAGTAGTTGTGAACATTTCAGTAGTTTGTTAAGAATTAGTTATTTTTGTATTAGATCTGCCAGTTGTCACTTTCCGTGATAACAACAGTGATTGTTGCACTCTATATAAGGAGTGACAACTTATTGTAACATGAATGAATGGAATGAATGAATGATTTGATTAGAAATATTCTACATCTATAAACATTCCTTGAAATCAGAATATATATTCTCTCCCTATAACCGTATGCGATCTTGATGCTTACAAGTATCGATTGCTTGCTACAATTTGTCTAATTCTAGTTTGTATTCCGCTGCTTTGTATCCTAATACATCAACGTGTGATCGCTGATCCTGCCAAATGGTATCAGAGCTGGTTAATCATTGATCGATCTAATAATTGATCATTGAAACTGCTATTCAAGATCTAAGTTTGATTGAATTAGCTTTTGTTTTTGCAAGAAACGGTTATAGAGATTGAATTTTCTGTATTTCTGCTCATTCATCCTGAGATCTTTTCTTGGTTCTCATTGAGTTTGTTGTGGTCTGTCTAAAACTTTTAAAAGCTTGAACTAAATTGTTTTTGAACTGAAAATGACTACTCCTTCCAATGATCCTCACAATACTGGTTCCTCAACCAAGCCACCTATGCTGGTTAGGAATGAGTATAACATATGGCAAAGACGTATGCTCCATCACCTGTCTGTTAACAGCGCAGGGTGTTGGACATTAGTGGTACATGGTCCACACAAGCCTATGGTGAATAACCCGGAAACCAATCAAATGGTTCCGAAGAGGAGGGAGCAATACTCAGATGAGGATAAGAAGTTGCTTGAAATTGATGCAAAAGCCCATGGAATTCTGGCCATGGCACTGCCCAATGAAATCTATTCTGGGCTAATGCATCATGAAACTGCCCATGACCTCTAGAATGCCTTGAAGGAACAATTGGAGGAACAGATGAGGTCTTGGCAAATAATAGAGAAATTCTTGCCCAACAATATGAGACATTCTCTCATAGAAAGGGTGAGACACTGACTCAACAATATGAGCGGTTCTCTTGTTTGATCTCTGAACTAAAAATGGTCAAACTTGAATACACCAATATTCAGATGAATAACAGATTTCTCAGATCACTGCCTGAGAGATGGGACACATATACTATTGTCCTACGCTCCAGTGCAAGTTTGGACAAACTATCTCTCACCCAACTCCATGGGAAACTGCTCACTTTTGAGAGAGAGATAGAACAGAAGAGAAAGCTGTCTTCATCTGGAAAGCTCACTGAAGACTTTGTACAAGGCAACACTGCCTTGGTGGGTCATGAGTCAGAATATGCTTCATCTGAATGCCAGTATGATGAGCATATTAATTTCTCTTCAAGCACTTCTGATTCTGTATTTATGAGTGTTCATGGTCAGTTTACTGGGTGTAATAATGACAATCTATGTTTCATTATGGATGATCTCAAGGGGATTGCTGATGATGACTTAGAAGAGATGGATATTTTGAGCCAAATGGCCTTGATAAATATCAGATCTCAGAAGTTCTACAAAAGAACTGGAAGAAAATTCCCAGGACTCTCTGGCAAAACCAAAGTTGGTTTTGACAAGAGCAAGTTGAGGTGTCACAAATGCCAAAGCTTGGACACTTTGCAAGAGAGTGTAGATCAACTGGATCTAACTCCACTGCACCCTTTGTGACTTTTCCTGGCAATAGTCAACAACACAGAGGGCAACATCATGTCACCTCTAGTCATCATCCTCAACAACAATCTCCGGCATATTTTGTTCCTCAGGGTCAAATGCCATATCCGTACCCTTGTTATTACATGCCACAGTCAAATCAAGTTCAAGTTCCTATGACACCACAACCTCATGCACTATCAGAACCTCAGCCTTCCCAATCTCATCAACAACCTCAATCTCAACAACACAGCTTCTTCACCCAGGAGTTGTTGACTGGAGCAGTTTACCAGATGACTTGTCTGGTCATGATCAACTGTTCTCAGGTGCTGGTCAACATGGTGGTGACAGTCCCTTTGGGAATCTAGCTCTTATGGCTTTGGGGTCTGCTGATACTTCATTTTCCAATGCCTCTACACCTCAGGTATCACAGGTATCCTCTGAGGCAAAAGCCAAATTATGTTCTGAACCATGCATAGCAGCATTTGCTTCCATTAGAGAAGCAAATGTAGCTCTAATTAATAAGAACATTGAGCTAGAACAAATAATTTCCAAAAACAAAGCTGAGTTTGAGTTTGTGCTCGAAGATAAAAATGATGAGATTTATAAACTGAATTGCCAAATAATTGATGATAAGGCTAGAGAAGAAGTACTTCTAGAGAAGTACAAAGATCTCAAAGAAACCCTTGCAGTTACCCAGGTCGAGTGTGATAGATGGGTACAATCATGCAAAGGTTTTGAAATGCTTCTTAGTAAGCAGTCTGCTTCAAATATGAAGTTTGGAATTGGTTACAATCACACTGCTCCACCTACAGATTTTACACCAAGAGCAGAGGCAGAATCTGATGGTGAGAGTGATAACCAATCCATCACATCATGTGATCTACCTTCTGATACAGCACAATCAGAAGTAGCAGTCAGCATCAAGCCCTCTTTGAACCTATCAGCTGATGTTGATGGTTCAAATGCTAACATTCACATGATTAATGAGTTGATCAACTCAGGAGTTAATCCTGAAGGTCCTGAAAGGACTAAAGAGCAGGATTTAACACCTGAAGTTCAAACTTCAACTGCTGTCAGTACTGAAGAGAAGAAAACTGGCAGTAGAAAGAGTTTGAAGACTACTAAAGAGGTAGTCAAGAAAGCAACCAATGCTTCCAAAGCATTGAAGAACAAGTCTTCTGTTGCTTCACCCTCTTTAGTTGATGATCAACCTAAGATGAAGAAGAAACCATGTGAAGTATGTGGTTTGTTCAATCATCTTACAGATGATTGTTGGTACAAAAGAGGTTCCAAACTCAAACAAAAAGAAGAAATTAATGAGAAAATGGTAAAAATGAAAACTGAGTTTGAGACCACATTTGTATCAGCAACATCAAATCCTGTAACCCTTAAGTCCTTAAAGAAATCCAAAAAGGAGGGGTTAAACAGGTGACAGCTGAGGGTGCTCGGAATAAGAAGGTGCAACATAGGAACTTATCAAACTCCACTAGCAATGTGTCTGATGAGCTGAAAGCTTTATCACAAAATCAGACACAGCTGGTGATGATGGTACAACATCTGTTGGGTAGAGTTAACCAACTAGATTCTCCTATGTTGAAACCACAGAAAAGGAGGTCCAAGCCAAAGGACTCCTCTTCTACACCATCTTCTTCCTCTCAGGCTGTTGTTTCAAATAAACCTGTTAGTTTACCATCTACTCATGAGACCAGGCCCAAAACCAAAAAGGTTTGGGTCTCTAAAACTAACTGATTGTTTATTATTGCAGGGTTCTTCAACATGCCAAAGTAGCATCTGGTATGTAGACAGTGGGGGATCTATGCACATGACTGGGAACAGCTCTCTTCTTCATGACTACTCTCAAGGAAAGAAGGGATTTGTCTCTTTGGCAATGATGCTAGGGGTTACATCATCGGTAAGGGCTTTGTCTCCAATGGAGAAATCAAATTTGATGATGTTAATCATGTGGAAAATCTCAAGTACAATCTCTTGAGTGTCAGTCAAATGTGTGATAAAGGCCATGTTGCCCTTTTCACCAGTCAAAACCGTAGGATTCTGTCATCCAAAGTTTTGCACTTGATTGACAAGGTGTTGGATGATCACACTCTCCTGAAAGCCAACAGGACAGGAAGAGTGTATGCCTTAGATCTCTCTAAGAAGATAGATCTCAAAGGCAATCCTTGCCTATTTTCCAAAGCCTCTTCTCAAGAATCTAAACTGTGGCACAGGAGGCTTGGTCATGTTAATCTCAAAAACATGAATCAGCTTAGCCACAATAGTTTAGTCAGAGGCTTACCAATAAAGGAGTTCCACTGTGATGAAACCTGCACTGCTTGTTTAAAAGGAAAACAGCACAAAGTCTCATTCCCTCCTATTGAAGTGTCCAAGTCCACTGCCTGCTTGCAATTACTGCATATGGATCTATTTGGTCCTGTGAGAGTAATGAGCATGGCAAAGAAGAAATACTGTCTGGTAATTGTGGATGATTACTCCAGATTTATGGACTTTCTTTCTACATTCAAAGGATGAGGCTGCTCAGAAGATTATTCACTTTGTGCTGTACATTGAGAAGCAGTATTCCCTTCCAGTCAAGTGTATTAGGAGTGATAATGGAACTGAGTTCAGAAATCATACACTTGATGACTTCTATCTTTCAAAGGGAATCAAAAGGCAGTCCAGCATTCCAAGGACTCCAGAACAAAATGGAGTAGTGGAGAGAAAGAACAGGACCCTCATTGAAGCTGCAAGGTCCATGCTGGCTGACTCAGGTTTGCCACTGACCTTTTGGGCTGAAGCTATCAACACAGCTTGTTATGTGCAAAATAGAGTTTTTGTAAATCAGAGTTTGATGAAGACTCCATATGAAGTTCTCCATCATTTGGCTCCTCTGATTTCATTTTTCAAAGCATTTGGGTGTCCCTGTTCATTCTCAACACAAAGGATCAACTCCATAAATTTGATCCTAAGGTGGATGCAGGGTACTTTGTTGGTTATTCATCTACTTGCAAGGCATACAGAGTCTTCACTGCAGAACAAAGATGGTTGAACAAACTCTACATGTTAAGTTTAATGAATCTCCAAAGGACAAGATTCCACAAAGTCCTGTGGAGTTATTTGATTTGGACATACTGCAATATGTTCCTTATCAAACTCCTGCTGTTGCTCCTGACAACAGTTCACCACCTGGTGGTACTGCTGATGATGATGATGATTGCAGTACTCACCTCTTCAGGTTTAGTGATCAGCTGCCTGACTCAGCTAGACCTGATGTTCCTGTAGCTCCAGTAGCAACATCCACAACAAATGCTGATGAGATTTCTTCGAATTCAACTTCCTTTGAATTACCATCCACTGATTGGTTTCAAGGAAATGATTCACCATCACCATCTGTTGCTGCTGAACCGGCTACAAACACTTGCACAGATCTCATTGTGTATCAAGATTTGAAGAATCACCCTATGTCTCAAATCATTGGTGATATCACTGCTGGAGTATCAACAAGAAGTCAATTGTCAAATTTCTGCTTCTATGCTCTCTTCATCAGTCAGCAAGAGCCAAAGAATTATCACATTGCTTTAAAGGACAATGGATGGGTTGATGCCACGCAGCTTGAGCTTCTTCATTTCAAGAAACAGCAAGTGTGGGAACTGGTTCCTCTACCTCCAGGTAAGTGTGCAATAGGCACTAAATGGGTGTTTAGGAACAAAACTGATGAAAATGGGCTTATTGTTAAGAACAAGGCCAGACTGGTTGTTCAGGGGTTTGCACAAGAAGAAGGTATTGATTATGATGAAACCTTTGCCCCTGTAGCCAGACTGGAAGCAATTCGATTGTTTTTAGCTTATGCTGCTTATCAAAACCTTAAAGTTTTTCAAATGGATGTCAAAAGTGCATTTTTGTATGGAAAAATTAAAGAAGAGGTTTATGTATGTCAACCTCCAGGCTTTGAGGACAATGAACATCCTAATTGGGTGTATAAGCTTGATAAAGCTCTTTATGGGTTAAAACAAGCTCCCAGAGCCTGGTATGAGACATTATCAAACTTTCTTCTGGAAAACAATTTCACTAGAGGCTCCATAGATAAGACTTTATTCATTAAGAAAGCTGGGCAGCATAATCTACTTGTTCAAATTTATGTAGATGATATCATTTTTGCATCCTCTGATCCAAAGTTGTGTGATGCCT
Organism: Flaveria trinervia; assembly: GCA_025506515.1. Taxonomy (NCBI): domain Eukaryota; kingdom Viridiplantae; phylum Streptophyta; class Magnoliopsida; order Asterales; family Asteraceae; genus Flaveria; species Flaveria trinervia. The sequence goes on along the minus strand of CM046443.1, from coordinate 82,051,512 downwards.
TTACAAAGTTGATGCGACAGAAGTTTGAAATGAGTGCCATGGGAGAATTACAGTTCTTTCTGGGGTTGCAAATCAAACAAAAGGCTGATGGAATTTTTATTCATCAGTCCAAATATACAAAAGATCTTTTGCAAAAGTTTGATTTACAAAACTGTAAGTCTTGTTCTACTCCCATGAGCAGCACCACACAACTGGACACAGATCAGAAAGGTAAAGTGGTTGATGAAACACTTTACAGATGTATGATTGGGTCCTTGATGTATTTAACAGCTTCTAGACCAGATATTATGTTTGCTACATGTGTTTGTGCTAGATTTCAGGCTGCACCTAAAGAGTCTCATCTGATTGCAGTCAAGAGGATCTTTAGATATCTGCAAGGCACTCCATCTCTAGGTTTATGGTATTCTACCAGACATTCTGGTAAATTAGTTGCTTTCTCTGACAGTGACTATGCAGGGTGTAAGTTGACCAGGAAATCAACTTCTGGTGGATGTCAATTCCTAGGCAACTGCTTGATTTCTTGGCAGAGCAAGAAACAGACCTCAGTTGCTACATCCACTGCTGAAGCAGAGTACATTGTTGCCGTAAGTTGTACATCACAGGTACTCTGGCTTCAAAACCAACTTTTGGATTATGGCATTACAGAGACTAAGACTCCATTGTTAATGGATAGTGCTTCAGCTCTTTGCATTGTCAAAAATCCAGTCCAGCACTCCAGGACCAAACATATAGAGATCAGACATCATTTTATAAGGGATTGTTTTGAAAAAGGTCTGATTGATCCTAAGTTTGTGCCTAGTGCTGATGAGCTTGCAGACATTTTTACTAAGCCTTTGGATAGTTCAACTTTCCAAAACCTGGTGTTAAGGCTTGGTATGCTGCAGCTAGAATAAGTGACAACTACTGATGATCTTAGTAATTCATACTGATGATCATGAGTACCTATGTCACATTTGAGTACTGATGAGCTCTTTTAGCCTCAGTAGTTTTTATAACTACTGAAGGCTAAATGTCTCACAAGTACTGAAGTACTTCATCTGTTCTAAACAACTGATGTAGTTACAACTACTGATGCAGTTACAACTACTGCAATCAGTAAAAACAGATAAGTACTGATGTCCTATGAAACAACTGAAATCAGCCAAAAAGACTGATGAATGTGTTGAGGACAGTTTGAAACAGCTGAAAAGCTAAGAATTGACGAAAACAGCTGAAGAGAACTTTCTCTTCAGTCGTTTGTACAACTGCTGTTTCATTTTTAACAACTGAAGCAAAACCACGTCTTCAGTAGTTTTTATAACTACTGATGACTAATACCAAGTCTTCAGTTGTTTACAACAGCTGATGACAAAACCACTGTCTTCAGTAGTTTCATAACTACTGATGACAAACACCAAGTCCTCAGTTGTTTCAATCGCCCATCTGGACTAAGTTCGATACTGCTATCGATCTTATGGTTCAGTCCCAATACAACACGGCATTTCTTCTAAATCCCATTTTACATGCCGAATCCTTGCACCAATTTTGGATGAACGTTACTGTTACCACTGGGGAGAACAACACACCATCCCTCTGGTCGGTCGTCAACACTGAAGAAGTAGTCATCACTCCTGCAATAATCCGCCAAATTCTTCAACTGAATGATGCTACTTCTCCTGCTGGATATCCGAAGGGCACCATAGATCTATCCTTTGCTCAACATGGATATCAAGGCGATCTCAGTGCCTCCACTATCATGAAGAAACACTTTAATGACGCTGAGCGCCTGATCTTTCACATGGTGAATGTATGTTTGGCCCCTAAGACGTCGTCTTGGGATCAAATGTCCACCAAATGGCAGCAGGTAATGTATTCTATTCTTGAGCAACAACCACTTAATTTTTCTGAAATAATATTTTTAGAGCTCAAGGATATGGCTCAAAAACTAACTGCCAACCGTTGGATACTATATCCACGGTTCATCATGGCCATTATTACAGACCAGCTTAATGCTGAGGGACTTGTTGGCTTGGGAGTCCCTGCTACGGCTGTTCTGCCAGAAGTATACTCCCAGCACAACTCTGACCGGACACTCAAAATGGCTGCCAAGCTGCGCAAACCCACGCAGCTGGAACCCACAGCCACCACCTCCAAATCCAAAGTCCCCACCAAACCCACCAAAAAGAAACCCAAAACGGCTACTCAGGGAATTGAGTCCCCTGAGGATGCCCCTGCAACACAAACGCAGGATATATCCACTAGTCCAAACCCCCTAGTGGATACACTGACTCCTCCAGCCACAGCCGCTCAGGCTTCCTCTCAACAGGAGCCTGCAGCAACCACACAAGGGTACCTACTTATCTGTGATCTTCCTCACTTGAGGAGATTGCCATTGAAGAGCACCAACCTCCCCAGGTGCAAACTGCTTCTATCCCCTCACCCCAAACAACCGCCCCTCACAGCCCAACTTTAATAGTTGCACAAGTGCTGACTCAATTGCACTCCTCACCCCCTCCCCAGAAACCACTTACTACTGGGAATACCTCTACAATTGAGGGGGAGGAACACAGTGCACTTGAGAACCCACAGCACAGGGGTTTCCCACTTCTATCTCCTGGTGTAGACAAGGAGCTTAGAATATCTGGTGAGGCTGCCACCTCCTCTGACTCAGCACATGACCAGAGTGAGGCTGGTAACATTGCTAAGACCTCACTAGAGGCAACAGCTGATGATGGACATTGTCCTGAGGCTGGAAGTCCCCAGTACGAAGCACAAGGGGCACATGCACCAACTGGTCTACACCCAGTGCATGTAAATCCTGCTCTAAGCAGGAGGTCAGCTGATTCAGCTTCGGCTGATGATGACCTGGGCTTTTTCTATGATGTTCTTGCCCAGAACACAATCCTTGAAGAGAAAGTCAGTAGGCTGCAAAACCTACTTGACCAACTCTCACAAGGAGAAAGACCATCTGCCTCTATCCACCCACAGATGGCACCTTCACTTGAAGGTTTCCCAAACACCGAGCCACTCCAAAATCAACCACCTGCCTCTGCTTCAGGCCCTACTTCTCAAGAACAGAACCCTCCTGAGCAAATAGGTGCTGTACTCCAAAATTCCCTCCCTCTCATCACACCCATAATCACTGATATAGTGATCAAAGCCATTGATGAGAGGCTTTCCTCAACATTACAGCCCTTGGTTGATGCTGCTGTCCAAAAGGCTCTTTCTGCGGTACAAACCCCTTCCTCCAATGCAACCAAAAAGGGGGAGAGTACTTCAGTGAAAGAAAAGAAGAGGAAAAGATCCGAGGAAAAGAATGAAGCGAAGCAAGCCCAAAAGGAGGAGAAAGAACAGCAACCAATGCTCACCTACAAGCGGAAGAAGGTGCTGATGAGCACATTGCTGAAGATAAAGCCTTGGAGTTACTGATAAAAGAGGCTGATGCCGAACACAGCAGATCAATGGACAACATCATTGATCTTGTTTAGGCAAGGCCATGACACCAACAAACTTGACTCTGAGATTCGACGACTAGAGATTGAAGAAATCCAGAATAGATGGGCAAGTTATGAAGTGTTAGAAAGAGAAGGCTTGAAATCATGATAAGATTTATTGCAAAATATCTTGGAAGATCAATGATTGAAATCAAAGCTTGGTCCAGGGACCGTATCTTGGCAATCACCACCAAGATCTGTTCGTCTGAAGCATACACTAAGGGGCTTGTTATTGAAGCTTTGAATGATTTGATTAGAAATATTCTACATCTATAAACATTCCTTGAAATCAGGAATATATATTCTCTCCCTATAACCGTATGCGATCTTGATGCTTACAAGTATCGATTGCTTGCTACAATTTGTCTAATTCTAGTTTGTATTCCGCTGCTTTGTATCCTAATACATCAAACGTGTGATCGCTGAATGTATTCCGCTGGTTTGTTCACATGCCTCGCAGTAAAAATTCACACAAGGATTTTGAGGGTGTGACAAAGGTACTAATGCTTGATAATGGTCATCAATCGTCCCCAAACATGAGATTACATTATTGGACACAATTGGTAATTGTTACCTACCAACCCGCGTAAACATGCCAGTTGACAAATCTTTAGCTATTGATTGAGTTTTAATTAAACGAGATTGTTGATACATATCTACCTAGTTTAGAAGCTTAATGTAAAATGTGTATCATGTCTTACATATATGTAATGAATGGGTATGAATGAAATACAATGTGTGGTTGATGCTTATAATGTTTAATATTTCATTGTTTATTGTGTGATAATTTATAGTGAACTAACTATATAGGTTTGTGGTTGTTGTACATAACTCTTAGTCAATAATGATTGAGAAACATGTTCAAACTTAATCATATGAAGTACTCATGCTAATGGACCATACACATGAATACTTCATGCTAATGAACCAGTCGCACGAATGAACCAGGAGACTGGATCAGTCGCACGATTGATACATAAGATTAACTCAGTCACACGACTGAACCTTCAATCGTGCAGATGGATCAATCGCATGATTCAATAGCACGACAGAACCATACTAATGGTTCAGTCGTACGATTGGAAGACCCTAACCTATAAATACCACCTAATTCGTGGAAAACATAACAATTTGAATACCTACGGACATAACCGTACCCTAGCCGTCCAGAGACTCAAGAAAACCTGTTCCAAGTTCATAGATCATATTTGATCATGTTCTAATCGTTCTTAACGTTTCTTTAATCGTTAGATTGATTTGAACGGTGTTCTCCCTGATTGGATCACCAATCAAATTGGATTCCTCACTATTTGATCTGGTATATGTGCAGAATCAGTTAGTACTCCGTTCGTACACCGTCCTCTAACAAGTCGTATCAGAGCTTTGGTTATTGATTTTGCATGTGATTCGATCGGTTTCGGTGTAAAAATCACGTTTTTCATTTAAAAACACCATCGTTTTGAGTAAAACGGTGTTTTTGATGTCTCCAGGTCCAAAAGTTTACGTTTTTCAGCTTACGGCAGATTAGGGTTCGTGAAAAATCGTATTTAGTCGTATGATTTACTCAATCGCACGACTTAACTCGATCGCACCTCCCATACACACGATTGAACTCAGTTGCCTATCCATTCGTACGACTGAACAATCTCATTCACCTTGTCCATCCGTACTTGTCCAATCGCACGGCTGTTCATCCGCACTTGTCCAATCACACGATTGATTCATCCGCATTTGTTCAATCGCACGATTGACCCATTCGTACCTCTCCATTCGCATGAGTAAATAAATTTCAGTTTGAAGTTTAAAGTTCATAGAGATGGAAGATCAGTACTCAGTGTTTACTGCCGGAAGGGACTCATGGATGCAGAACCTTTTAGTTCTGGAAAATGAAATTGGGAATCACAACCCTAAACTCATAACGTTAGATGATTACCCATAATGGAAGCAAAGGTTCGAGATATATCTAAATGGAGTTGATCCCAATCTGTGGGAATCAATCGAGACAGGTTATAGCATGCCGGTTGGTGCTAATGGGGTTAAACTTACTTTGGGCGGCATGACTGATAGCCAGAAGGTGAAATACACTGCTGAAAAGAAGGTGTATGCTTTGTTGACTCAGTCAATTCCTAAGGACATATTCCATTAGTTTTTTGAGAACAAACAAGCAAAGAAGTTATGGGAGGCTATGGAAAAATGGTATGACGGGAATGCAACGTTGAAATCATTAAAGGCAAAGGCTCTGAAGAAGGAGTTTGATTGCTTCTCTTCGATAGGGAAAGAGAGCCTGGATGACATCATCGACTGATTCTACCACTTGATGAGTGAACTGCACACTCATGGGGTAACCACATCCATGGAAGACAAGGTGTCAAGTTTTGCAGATGGGTTGCCAGAGAAGTGGGTTTCGTTTGTATCAAACCTGAGACAGAATGATATGCTTGCAAAGTTGGATATTAATGATTTCATTCTAAAGCTGAAAGATGAAGAATTGAGAATGAAGTACAGGTCTCAGAAAGGATCATACGATCAGAACCCGTCACTTTATAACTCATCTCCCACTCCAACAAGTTCAGGAGCACCACTTCAAAAGACATTTGTGTCTAGTTTAGCAGATCCTTCCCAAGTCACTACTTCAGGATCTGAAACGTCAGGATCATCTTGCACCCAATATATAGTACCTGAAGCAAATTCTACGAAGTTGAAGACCGAGAATCTCGATAATATTACTGTGGAGGTGGAAAAGGAGCATATGGATCTGCTAGCAGCGGTAGTTCACTCCTATGATGGCCTAGTTGCGGGGAAGATTGAAAACTGCCATCTCACAGATGAAGATTACGAGCAGGTGGATAAAACTGAACTCGAAAGAATGGATATCATGTGGGCGTTGGCTAGTGATGTCCGGAGGGCAAAGAAGTTAGTGGAAAAGACAGGACAGAACTTGATAGCCACAAAAGACACTACCTTTGGTTTCGATAAAACCAAAGTTTCCTGCTTTAACTGTGGTGAGAAGGGGCATTTCAAATATGAATGTGTTAAGATCAAGAAGACAGGTAATGGTAATCCATTCTCAACCTTCAACCATCAAGACCAACCTACGAGTGGAGCTACCTCGTCAAGCAATGAAACTAAGGCCTTGACTGCATAAGATGATGAAGGACAAGATTGGACCTTTCGTTTTATTTCTCCGGGTGAATCCAACATTGCCAATGTCGAGGGTTTGGATGATGACACTACAAGCGAAAGTGAAATCGCAGTTGAACTAGTGATGCCAGATAATGAAGATACCACGAATGTGGTCAATCACCTGAATGAAGAGGATTTCAGAACGACATGTTCAGAATCACCAGCATCTAAGGAGTCAAACTCTGCAATGATGGCTGATTCAACCAAATCTTCATAGGTAAGTACCAAAGACCAACTTTTTGAAAGTCATGCTTGTAATGAATGTAATAAATTTAGAGAAAGCATAGATTCAAAATTTGCTAGGTTATTAGATCACAATGATAGCTGAGTAAATGACTTACAACTGTGCACAGAAGGTAATTGGATTTTAAAACAAAATAAGCACAATTATAAAGAGAAAATAGAACTTTTAAATAAAAAACTAAGGGAAACCAAAGTTGTTGCTTTTAATCAAGAGAATGACATAAAGTTCTATTTAAACTCCCTGGAAGAAACTAAGAAAGAAAAAGTAGTTTTGAAAGTATAAGTCAACTCATTAAAACAAAAATTGCACAGTTGGCTAGTTCTTCTCACATAGTCCAACACTTAGTGAAAGAACATAACAACAGGGAGGGGTTGGGTTATAAAGTGGTACCACCACCACATGAGATCTAGTTGAATGCTAAATGTAGACCAATAAATAACAATCCAATCAAGTATCATGTGGTGTCCACTCCTCTAGTTAGTGATCCAGATTCGATGAGTAAATCGGTGGAATCTATCGCTAAACAGAAGGAGGCTACTTTGAAATCCAAAGGTAAGATGCCTATTGTCAATTTGGACGAAAAATTTGAAAAGGTTAATGTAAAGTTAGGTTCAAACATGTCTATTTCTTAACCCAAAAAGACCAAACAAGTTAACCAACCACGTGCTCCATGTCATAGTCCAAATAAACAAAAGGGTAAAGATGTTAAAACTGTTCAAACAATGAATTTTGTTAAAGAATAAAAAACATCTATACAAGAAGTGTCCAGTCCCAAACAGGCTAAAGTCACACCCGTGTCACACACTTCCCCACAGAAACAGTTCCACCAATATGTAAAAAGTAGATCATGCTACAATTGTGGAAAGTATAGACACATCGCTTCTAATTGTCCTTATTATCAGACGCCAAGAAAGAAAATTAAACTTCATAATACTAAACCAACTTCTTCGAAAAGGAGTTCTATCACTCCACCATAAAGAACTAGTGAACATAAAGTTCAAACAGTAAGCCAGTCGCCTGTTTATAACAAACAGGCCTTACACAAAACTAGCTTATGGAAATAAAAGTCAAGTCCAGTGTCTGACAATGAGAACAAGAAGAAAAATGATTTTCCCTCACTCTCAAATGGACAGTGGGTTGAATTTATGATGTGTGATTCCTCCGGGTCACCCAAGCAAGTTAAGGCTTGGGTCCATAACCTAAACTAATCATTTCCTTTGAATGTGCAGGTTGTCTGCTATAGTGCTACTAAAAGTACCTGGATTATTGATAGCAGGACATCAATGCACATTACTGGGAACCTGTCTCTCTGGTCTAATGTCAAACAAATAAAAGGAGGACACGTTTCATTTGCGGGAAATAGAGAAGGATATATCACTGCATAAGGCAAAGTGGGAAACCAGAAAATTAAGTTTGATAAGGTAAACTATGTTCAACAACTTCAAAATAACTTACTTTCTATCTCCCAGATATGTGACAAAGAATTCAAGGTTATATTTTACAACAAGAAGTGCTATGTTCTGAAAAAGAACTATGTCATCCCGGAGGACCAAGTTTTAGTGTCTACTTCAAGATATAACGATTTATATGTCTTGGACCTATCAAAGGCCTCCACAACCAATCATAATGTACAATGCTTCTTGTCTAAGGCAACAGAGAAAGACTCCATCTCCTGGCATAGTAGAATGGGACACATTAATCCACGAAAGATGAATCACTTGATCCAGAATGATCTAGTGCGTGGAGTAAATGTTAAGAACTTCCAATTACCAGCTTTTTGTGTCGCATATAAGAAAGGGAAACAGACAAAGAAGTCTCATAAGGAAAAGAAAGTTAACTCAATTGACCTGCCTCTTGAACTTCTTCACATGGATTTGTTTGGCCCAGTTAGTACAAAGAGCATTGCCAGTGATTTGTACTGCTATGTAGTTACGGATGGTTACTCAAGATTTTCTTGGGTGATGTTTCTGAAATCCAAATCAGAGACATTTGCATCATTCAAAGAGCTGGTAACTACAGTGGAGTCACTCTACAAGCTGAAGGTAAGGCAAGTTCGCTTAGATAACGGTACCGATTTCAAGAACAAGTGGATGGAGGCATTCTACAAAGAAAAAGGAATCGTGCACCAGTTCACATCTGCCTACACTCCTCAAATGAACAGAGTTGCTTAGAGAAAGAATCGAAGTATAGAGGCAACCCAGACGATGCTAGCAAACACAAAACTACCTATCCAATTTTGGAACGAGGCAGTAGCTAACGCATGTTACACCCTCAATCGAGTCCTCGTGGTCAAACGTCATGGTAAAACGTGCTATGAGTTGCTCCAACGACGTAAACCAAATCTGGAGTACCTCGAACCATTTGGCGCACCATGTACGCCGCTGAAGAAAACTCAGTCAGGGAAGTTCAGCGAGAAGGCCGAAGAAGGAATTTTCTTAGGATACAACATACCGAATAAGAGAGATTACAACAACTCGACGGGTCAAGTAGAAGTGTGGTGCAACGTTGATGTACAGAGATACACCACCCCCTTGCTGGAAAATGCCCCTTCTTCTTTTTTGACTATGATGGATTCTTTAAGTCCTTCTACATCCCTCTCTCCCCTCCTGAGGATGAGTTATCGACCAGAATAATGTACAATGTGTTAAACACACCATCACTAGATTCGACAACCTTAGCTTCAGAAGATATGTCTTCTAGTTCTTCAGGGGGAGCACTTGAGGTAAGTTAGTCCTCCTCTGATGATGAAGACATGGCAATTGATCAGGTGGATTAGGAGGAACAGGTTCCTACCACTACAAGTACACAAGCATCTGATGTTGATGCCTTTGACACTATAGAACCTCACACTCCCACTGCCTCAGATTCTAAACCTGGTGTTCACAATCTCCATAATGAGGTAGTTGTTTCCACCAGTCCTGGATCATGACTAAATGCTTATCATCCTTTGGACAATGTCACTGGAGATGTTCGATCAGGAGTACAGACTAGAAATCAGCTATACTCAGCTAATTATGCCTCGGGAATGGAAAAGGGATATCTTCACGATGGTGTGTATCAATGTTTTGTGTCTCAGTTTGAGCTAAAATATGTAAGTGAAGCCCTAAACGACAAGGCATGGGTCAGTGCCATGCAAGAGAAACTTCTTCAATTCAAGAAGTTAGGAGTATGGACACTGGTGGATAGACCAAAAGGTGATAAGATCATTAGCACTAAATGGGACTTGAAATGCAAGAAAGATGACCAAGGGGTCATAATAAGAAACAAGGCCCTACTTGTAGTTCAAGGATTTCGACAAGTCGAGGGTATTGATTACAATGAAGTGTTTGCACCTATGGCAAGAATGGAAGCAATCCGTATCTTCCTAGCCTATGCATCTTATATGAAGATCAAAGTCTGTCAATTAGATGTAAAGAGTGCATTACTTCATGGTGAAATCCGGGAGACAGTGCACGTCAGTCAACCCAAAGAATTTGAGGATCCGTATCATCAGGACAAAGTGTACAAGCTGGATAAGGCTCTCTACGGGCTCCACCAAGCCCCAAGAGCATGGTATGAAAAACTCTCGACTCATCTTGTGAAACATGACTTTCGCAGAGGAGTGATTGAATGTACATTGTTTATCAAAGAAAAGGATGGTGACTTACTGCTAGTTCAGATCTATGTTGATGACATAATCTTCGGTTCCATAAGTGAATCATTATGTAAAGAATTTGAAGAAGTAATGAAAGCTGAATTTGAGATGAGTGCCATGGGAGAGATGAAGTTCTTTCTCGGGTTACATGTGGATCAAACACCTAAGGGAATATTTCTACATCAGACCAAGTATGCAGGCGATATCCTAAGTTGGTTCGATATGGAGAATGCTTCGGCAGCTGGGACTCCACTGGCTATAAACCACGATGTGGCACCCGACGAAAATGGTTATCTGGTGGATGCCACCATGTATCGAGGAATGATAGGATCCATCATGTACCTCACAGTCTCACAACCTGATATCATGTACGCGACCGAAAGTGTCGGACCAAAAGAACCAATGAGCCTGATCAGAAAAACCTCTAAGTCCCACAGACATTGCAACTGCTGAAGAAGATCACAACAGCTGAAGACATCAGCAGATTACAAGGTCTGAAGACAAAGTCTGAAGACAAGATCTGAAGACTTCTACTGAAGACAAAGTCTGAAAGTAAAGTACTGAAGACAAAGTCTGAAGCTATCAGCTGAAGACAAAGTCTGAAAGTAAAAGTCTGAAGAACAAAGACTGAAGACAAGACTGAAGACCAGAGTGATCAGTAGTTGTCACAACAGCTAAAGTTATTAACTTCAGTAGTTGTCACAACAGCTGAAGTTATTAACTTCAGTAGTTGTGATGGTTTTCCTTTTCAGTACTTGTAATTTACATTTTAGTAGTTTATAGTTTTAGTAGTTTTAGTTCAGTAGTTTTATGTTTTTGTACTTAGCATTCTCTGAGATGTAATCAGTAGTTGAGGACATTCTCAGTAGTTTGCATAGTTTCAGTAGTTTGTATAATTCTGTTAGATGTCACTATCAAGTGACATCAGCAGACGTCACATTCCCTATATAAGGAATGTTGACCTAGTTGTAACGTGTGACATTCAGCCACCACGAAAGCATATAAATGAAATATTCCTTTTGCAGAATTCTCTCTCTATAACCATTTACTTTTCATTGAATATCAATTGTGTTCTTGCGAATTGTCTAATTCATTGTTCAAATTCTGCTGCAATCTACTCTAATTAATCAAACCTAGATCACTGATCCTAACAAATAGTATCAGAGCGGGTTAATCATTGATCGATCTAACAATTGATCATTGAAACTGCTATTTCGATATCTAAGTTTGATTGAATTAGCATATTTGCAAGAATTGGTTATAGATCATTGAATTTCTGCTGCTTTTAGTTATTTGCTTTGAGTTTTCTCTTGGTTCATATTGAGTTTGTTGTGTTTTGCACTAAATTAGTTAAAACTTGATTGAATTTGGTTCAATCTGGGAATCACTACTCCTTCTAATGACCCTCAAAGTACCGGTTCCTCAACCAAGCCTCCGATGCTGGTTAGGACTGAGTATAACATATGGCAACGAAGAATGCTCCATCACCTGTCTGTTAGCAGTTCAGGTTGTTGGACATCTATGGTACATGGTCCACACAAGCCTATGGTGAACAATCCGGAAACCAACCAAATGGTTCCAAAGAAGAAGGAACAATACTCAGATGAGGATTGAAAACTGTTTGAGATTGATGCTAAAGCGCATGGTATTCTGGCCATGGCTCTGCCTAATGAAATCTATTCTGGGCTTATGCATCATGAAACTGCTCATGACCTCTGGAATGCATTGAAGGAACAATTTGGTGGAACAGATGAGGTCTTAGCAAACAACAGAGAAATCCTTGCCCAACAATATGAGACATTCTCTCATAGGAAGGGTGAGTCACTGACTCAACAGTTTGAGTGTTTTTCCTGTTTGATCTCTGAGCTGAAAATGGTCAAACATGAATACACTAATAGCCAGATGAACAATAGATTCCTCAGATCACTACCTGAGAGATGGGACACATATACCATTGTCCTACGCTCCAGTGCAAATCTGGATAGCCTATCTCTCACCCAACTCCATGGGAAACTGCTTACATTTGAAAGAGAGATAGAGCAGAAAAGGAAACTGGCATCATCAGGAAAGCTCATTGATGACTTTGTACCAGGGAACACTGCCTTGGTTGGTCATGAGTCAGAATATGCTGCATCAGAAAGCAATTATGATGAGCATATAGATTTCTCTTAAACAATTCTGATCATGCATTTGTTAGTGTTGATAGTCAGTCAGGCTGTAATAGTGACAATTTGTGCTTCATTATGGATGATTTGAAAGGTATTGCTAATGATGACTTAGAAGAGATGGATATTCTAAGCCAAATGGCCTTGATTAATATCAGATCTCAAAAGTTCTACAAGAGAACTGGTAGGAAATTTCCAGGACTCTCTGGCAAAACCAAAGTTGGTTTTGACAAGAGTAAGTTGAGATGTCACAAATGTCACAGGCTTGGACACTTTGCAAGAGAGTGTAGATCATCTGGATCTAACTCCTCTGCACCCTTTGTGACTTTTCCAAGCAATAGTCCACAAAACAGAGGGCAACATCCTGCTAGTTCTGGTCATCACTCACAACCTATATCTCCTGCATATTTTGTCCCTCAAGGTCCAATGCCATATCCATATCCCTGCTATAACATGCCACAGCCAAATCAAGTTACGTTCCTATTGCACAACAACCTCAAGCCTTACCTGAGCCTCTACCATCTCAATCATCTCAATCACAACCTCATCACAGCTTCTTCACCCCTGGTGTTGTTGACTGGAGCAGTTTACCAGATGATCTCTCTGGTAATGAGCAATTATTTACTGGTGATGGTCAACATGGTGGTGAACATCCTTTTGGGAATCTTGCTCTCATGGCCCTGTAATCTACTGAGAGTTCATGCTCCAATGCATCTTCTTCACAGGTAACCCAGGTTTCCTTTGAGGCTAAGGCCAAGCTATGTTCTGAATCTTGCATAGCTGCATTTATCTCTATTAGAGAGGCAATGTAGCTTTAATAAATCAAAATCTTGAGCTTGAGCAAACCCTTTCCAAAAGAAAAGCTGAGTATGAGTCTGTCCTTAAAAATAAAGATGATGAGATTTATAAGCTTAAATACTAATTAAATGATGAAAAGGCTAAGCTAGAGGTCATTCTTGAGAACCACAGAGAACTCAAAGAAAATCTTGCAGCTACCCAAGTTGAGGGTGACCGCTGGGTATCATCCTGCAAGGGATTTGAAATGCTGCTCAGCAAGCAATCTGCTTCGAATGTGAAGTTTGGAATAGGTTACAATCACATTGCACCACCTACAGATTTTACTCCAAAATCAATAGTAAAACCTGAAAGTGAAAGTAATTTCCAAACCACATCATCATGTGTCCCAAGATCAGAAGATGAAATTAGTGTTAATACCTGAGCAAATCAATTGCCTGATGGGTTAGCTACTGATAAGCACATGAAGCTGAGTACTTCAGATGTTGTCCCTCAACGTACCTCAAGTACTGAAGGGCAAGTCATAACATTTAAAAAGCATTTCAAATCAGCTGAAATAAAAGGATTAACAACTGCTGATGAATCTATCATACGGTCTTTCAGGACGGATAGAGAACAGCTGAAGAACAAGTCTTTAGTTGTTACAGATCCTTCAGTACTAAACAAAAGTACTAAAAGGAGGAAAGTACTGAAGATCACACCTTCAGTAGTTTCCACATCAGCAGTTGATCAATCCAAGATGAAGAATAAGCCATGTGAAATATATGGTAAATTCAATCATCTTTCTGATGAATGTTGGTACAAGAAGGGTTCCAAACTCAACAGAGATAAGGTCATTAAAATCCAGATGGATGAAATGAAAAATGAGTTTGAGACTAAGTTTGTACCATAGTCATCCCATTGTGATAAACCCAAGACTTCATCCAAATACAAAAAGAAGGATAGGGTTTATCATAAAACAGCTGATAGTGCTTCTCATGATAAACATCAGACTAAGTCTGTGAGTTTCAAGGAGGAAATGGTGGGCCACAGGAACTCATCAAAAACAAATACTGATATGTCACAAGAGCTGAAAGCTTTAACTACAAATCAGACACAACTTGTTATGATGGTTCAGCATTTGTTGGGGAGAGTTAACCAACTAGATGCACCTGTGATCAAATCACTAAAAAGGCATTCCAAGACCAAATCCAAGGAATCCATTTCAGCACCATCTCCACCTTCATCTGCTGTTAATCATGAGAAACAAGTTATGGTTAAATCTGTTGATGAAAACAGACCCAAAAACAAAAATGTTTGGGTCTCAAAACCTAACTAGTTCCTTGTCATGAATGCAGGGTTCTTTAGCATGCCAAAGAAGCATCTGGTATGTAGCCAGTGGAGGATCTATGCATATGATTGGAAGCAGTTCTCTTCTTAATGACTACTCTCAAGGAAAGAAGGGATTTGTTTCATTTGGAAATGATGCTAAGGGTTACATCATTGGGAAAGGATATGTGTCAAATGGAGATATCAGATTTGATGATGTTAACCATGTGGAGAATCTTAAGTATAATCTACCGAGTGTCAGTCAGATGTGTGATAAAGGGCATGTTGCACTTTTCACAAGCTAGAACTGCAGGATTCTGTCTTCCCAAGTTCTGAGGCTGATTGACAAGGTATTGGATGAACATACTCTCCTGAAGGCCAACAGGATTGGAAGAGTATATGCCTTGGATTTGTCAAAGAAGATTGATTTGAAGGGTCATCCTTGCCTGTTCTCCAAAGTCTCTCCTCAGGAATCTAAACTGTGGCACAGAAGGCTGGGTCATGTAAATCTCAAAAACATGAATCAGCTGATCCACAATAGTTTAGTGAAAGGTCTACCAATAAAGGAGTTCCACTGTGATGAAACCTGCACTGCTTGTTGAAAGGAAAACAACACAAAGTCTCATTCCCTCCTATTGAAGAACCTAAGTCCACTGCCTGCTTGCAGTTACTGCACATGGATCTATTTGGTCCTGTGAGAGTGATGAGCATGGCAAAGAAGAAATACTGTCTGGTAATTGTGGATGATTACTCCAGATTTGTATGGACTTTCTTCTTGCATTCAAAGGATGAGGTTGCTCAGACGATTATAAACTTTGTGTTGTATGTTGAGAAGCAGTATTCCCTATTAGTCAAGTGTATAAGGAGTGATAATGGAACTGAATTCAGAAACCATACACTTGATGATTTTTATCTATCAAAGGGAATCAAGAGGTAGTTTAGCATTCCAAGGACTCCAGAACAAAATGGAGTAGTGGAGAGAAAGAATAGGACCCTCATTGAAGCTGCAAGGTCCATGTTGGCTAACTCTGGTTTGCCATTGACCTTTCGGGCTAAAGCTGTAAACACAGCTTGCTATGTGTAGAATAGAGTATTAGTAAATCAGAGGTTGATGAAGACTCCATATGAAGTTCTACATCATGTGGCTCCTCTTATTTCATTCTTCAAAGCCTTGGGTGTCCTTGTTTCATTCTCAACACAAAGGATCAACTCCACAAATTTGATCCTAAGGTGGATGTAGGGTATTTTGTAGGCATTCATCCATATGCAAGGCTTACAGAGTCTTCAACGAAGAAACCTTGCATGTGAAATTAAATGAATCTCCTAAGGATAAAATTCCACAAAACCCTGTGGAGCTATTTGATCTAGACATAATGCAATATGTTCCTTATCAACCTCCAGCTGTTGCAGATCATGTGGATAAATCATCTTCTGCAGCAAGTCTTCCACCTGGTGGTACTGAAGATGATGATGATATCAGTACTCACCTTTTCAAGTTTAGTGATCAACTGCCTGAGTCTGCTAAACTTGATGTTCCTATAGCTTCTGTAGCTCCATCCACAACAAATGTTGATGAGATTTCTGATTCCTCTACATCATTTGACTTTCCATCTCATACTGGTTTCAAGAGTCTGGATCAACATCTGTTGCTGCTGAACCGCCTACAAACACTTGCACTGATCTTATAGTGTACCAAGAGCTGAAGAATCACCCCATGTCTCAAATCATTGGTGATATCAATGCTGGTGTCTCAACCAAAAGTCAATTGTCCAACCTCTGCTTCTATGCTCTCTTCATCAGTCAGCTAGAGCCAAAGAACTATCATGTTTCCGTAAGAGAAAATGGATGGGTTGAAGCCATGCAGCTTGAGCTACTTCACTTCAAAAAGCAGCAAGTGTGGGAACTGGTTCCTCTACCCCTAGGTAAGTGTGCAATAGGCACTAAATGGGTGTTTAGGAATAAAACTAATGAAAATGGGCTTATTGTCAAGAACAAGGCTAGACTGGTTGTATAAGGGTTTTCACAAGAAGAAGGTATTGATTATGATGAAACCTTTGCCCCTGTGGCCATACTAGAGACAATTAGATTGTTCTTAGCCTATGCTGCACTCCACAATCTTAAAGTTTTTCAAATGGATGTCAAAAGTGCTTTTTTATATGGAAAAATAAAAGAAGAGGTTTATGTGTGTCAACCACCAGGTTTTGAGGACAATAAACATCCTGATTGGGTATATAAACTTGATATGGCTCTTTATGGGTTGAAGCAAGCTCCTAGAGCCTGGTATGAAACACTTTCAAATTTTCTTCTTAAAAATAATTTCACTAGAGGCTCCATAGATAAAACTTTGTTTATTAAGAAAGTGGATCAGCATAAGCTACTTGTTCAAATTTATGTTGATGATATAATTTTTGCATCCTCTGATCCCCAGTTGTGTGATGATTTTACAAGTTTAATGAAACAAAAGTTTGAAATAAGTGCAATGGGAGAATTACAGTTCTTTCTAGGCTTGCAAATCAAACAAAAGGCTGATGGAACCTTCATTCATCAGTCAAAATATACAAAAGATCTTTTGAATAAGTTTGATTTACAAAATTGTAAGCCCTGTTCTACTCCCATGTGCAACACCACACAACTGGATGCAGATCAGAATGGTAAAGCTGTTGATGAAACACTTTACAGATGTATGATTGGGTCCTTGATGTACTTAATAGCTTCTAGACAAGATATCATGTTTGCAACTTGTGTTTGTGCTAGGTTTCAAGCTGCTCCTAAAGAGTCTTATTTGATTGCAGTCAAGAGGATCTTAAGATATCTGCAAGGTACAGAATCTCTAGGTCTTTGGTATTCCACTGGACACTCTTGCAAATTAGTTGCTTTTTCTGATAGTGACTATGCAGGGTGTAAGTTAACCAGAAAGTCAACTTCTGGTGGATGTCAATTTCTAGGCAACTGTTTGATTTCTTGGCAGAGTAAGAAACAAACATCTGTTGCTACATCCACTGCTGAAGCAGAGTACATTGCTGCTACAAGTTTACATCTCAGGTACTCTGGCTTCAGAATCAATTATTGGATTATGGCATTACAGAGACTAAGACTCCATTAGTAATGGATAGTGCTTCAGCTCTGTGGATTGTCAAGAATCCAGTCCAGCATTCTAGGACCAAACATATAGAGATTAGACACCATTTTATTAGGGATTGTTTTGAAAAAGGTCTGATTGATCCAAAGTTTGTGCCAAGTGCTGATGAGCTTGCAGATATATTTACCAAGCCTTTGGATGGTTCAACTTTCCAAAACCTTGTGTTAAGGCTTGGTATGCTGCAGCTAGAATAAGTGACAACTACTGATGATCTCAGTAAACAAGTACTGATGATCATTAGTAAACATGTCACAAATATGTACTGATTCTGTTAAAAGAAACTGATGCAGTTACAACTACTGATGTAGTTATAACTACTGATGTCAGTAAAAACAGCTAAGTACTGTTGTCCTATGAAAGAACTGAAAACAGCTAAAAAGTCTGATGAGTAAGTGTTGAGGACAGTATGAAACAACTGAAAAGCTAAGAATTGATGAAAACTACTGATGAGAAATTTCTCTTCAGTCGTTTCCACAAACAGCTGTTTCACCTTAAATAGCTGATGACAAAACCATGTCTTCAGTAGTTTCACAACTACTGAGGACTAACACCATGTTCTCAGTTGTTTACAACAACTGATGACAAAACCATGTCTTCAGTAGTTTCACAACTACTGATGACTAACACCAAGTTCTCAGTTGTTTACAACACCTGAAGACAAAACCAAGGCTTTCAGTAGTTTCACAACTACTGATGACTAAAACCAAGTCTTCAGTTGTTTTCAAACGTCTGATAGTTAAAACCAAGTCTTCAGTTGTTTTCATAACAACTGATGATAACACCAACACTTTCAGTCGTTTTCTTTTCAGCCTTTTCTTAACCTATAAATACCTGCACTTATAGCCAAATGTTTCATTAGCCGCTTTCAATCCTTCTCTCTCAACAATGGCGACCATGAAACTCAAACCCCGACACAACTGTGTTGCCTACTTTCGAAATCGGCCTTCTGGAACAAGTTTGATAATGCCATCGATCTTACGGTGGATTCGTAATACCGAACAGCTTTTCTACTTAATCCTACCATATACCCTGATTCCTTAACCAAATTCTAGACCAATGTCTCTGTAACAACTGGTAAGAATGATAGCCAAATCACTCTCCAGTCGTTGGTCAACCAGAAACAGGTGCTAATCACCCATGACATCATTCGCAAAACCCTAAATTTGCATGATGGCACCTATACTAAAGAATACCCGAAAGCCACCACTGATATGTCTTTCATCAAAGGCGACTTAAGTGCTACAAAAAGGATAATTCGTTATTTGAAGGATACTCCAACACTTGGGTTGTGGTATCCTCATGACGAACTTGAGCTTACAGTGTATAACGATTCGGATTATGGCGGCTGCAAAATGAACTACAAATCAACATCTGCAGGATGTCAATTCTTTGGAAGAAGATTAGTCACCTGCCAGTGTAAGAAGCAGACATCGGTTGCTCTGTCAACCTATGAAGCTGAATACGTTGCTGCTGCAAGTTGCTGTTCACAAATCATCTAGATTCAACAGCAAATGCGTGACTACGGTTACAATTCTCTAACACTCCTATATTTGTTGATAATTCTGCTGCTATAGCCGTAATTAAAAATCTTGTCCAACATCCAAAAACTAAACACATCGGAATTAAATATCACTTTATACGTGATTATTTTGAAAAGAATTTAATCGATGTCGTTAAAATTAATACGGACTTTCCACGCGCTGACCTCTACATCGAAGATTTTGATAAACCAAGATTTTTATATCTGTTAGACGTTAACTGCGTGAAAAAGAAATGTGAAGTGATTCCAGAAGATGACAGTACATAGTCCGACGAGTAGAGTTATTTTTTATTTTATTCTCTTTTATTTATTTTATTTCTTCGCCTATTAAAATTCAGAAACGCAAAAACATTTTCGGTTTTAGAATTTTAGGGGGAGAATAGGTTAGATGAGTATTATGTTAGCCGTGTTATTTATTTACATAATAAAAACAAGAGCAGAGGAAACCTTAGCTAAAAAGAAAGTAATCAAATATGTGCTACTCACTCAACGTATTTGGAAAATGATAGTAAACAAGGAACAGATTGTTTGGGACATCAAAAGAATTTAACCGATCAAAATGCGAAATTCAAAATTTAAGTCTAAAAAGTCAAAGCAAAATAAAAGGAAAGATGATAGTTGAACTAGTACGCTACTATGGCGGCATAGAGAAAGTAGACCTAGAGGTTGTTAGCTCATTATATGATGTGTCGGTAGATTCAACACAATAGATAAGTAGACCTCATTGGTGATTTCAAGATCAAACTAAGTTGTTCAACAAGTTGTGGGATCCCATCTTATCCCTGGTTAACACAATCAACGAAGTTCCAATAAGGGGTGACGAGCAAAATAAATGCCACAAATGTGTGCGGATGACCATAAAATATGAGCAAAGCACATGAAAAATGCAAAAAGCAATCAAGCTATAACCTATGTTGTTGGTGTGATAAGTGCAAAAAGAAAATAATTGCTTAAACAAGAAGATAGGTTGTGTGCCTATCTGCTATGCGTTGGCACTGACATGAGGATAAGCATAACCTAAATATTCTAGAATCCATTGTTGTTTACGCCTCTCTGCTGTGCGGTGGCACTGACCTGAGGCTTAGCATCTCTTTGAAAGCTCTTAGAATAGTTTCTTCTTGAAAGATACTCGTACACCGCTCAAAAATCTCCTAGCGAACGTTGATTACCATATAAACATGGGATCCACAAATGCTTGTTGAAATAATTAAATCTTAAATCATCACCAATGTGCGTCAAAAATTTGTGTATGGGTTTAAGTGGACAAGTATACTGACAATCATCGTGAGCTGCAGCTCTTGAAAGTCAAAATCTTGTGTGCATCTTGTAGCTCTAGTATGATTTCCTAAAATTGCCATTGACTATCAGTGAAAACAAGGATCAAGCATCAAATGCGTTTATTAAAATGTCCCAAGTGATTCTGATATACCTGTATGATTCCAAAATGAATCGTACCAGATATGATTAACTAGAATTGAAGCTGTGTTGTCCAGGAAGTAAAATCAATTAGAATTATTCTAATAGGTTGAATTTCATCTCTAATCAAAATTACAAAATTATATTTTGTTATAATTCTTAATTTCAAGTTGTTCTGTTTAATTTTATTTAATTGTAAGGTAAGAGTCGGACTCAACAACTCGTCTAATCTGTGAATCACTCACTCAAAAGGGTCACGTCTGAGGTGACCAAAACATTCAAAATAAAATGAGTCACGTCTGATGTGACAAATTCATTTTAAGTAAAAGGATTACGTCTGAGGTGACCAACAGTAGTTTTCAATTTAATTGGGTCAGTCTGAGATGATTATCGCTGATAATGTTATATCTATTGTTAAAAGGATAAGTGTTTGAAACTGCATAAGGTCAAATTAACAAGTCAGAGTCATTCACACGACTGGACCATAAGTATGGACAAGTGACCCGAATGGAACATGTGATTGAACCATTCACGATTGGATCATGAGAATGAGCCAATCACACGAATGAAGGTGCCCGATTGATTCAGTCATACGACTGAACCCCAGTCGCACGAATGGATGATACCGACTGAGCCAATCGCACGATTGAGATGCAGTCGCCCGAATGAAGCGTGCGAATAGGTCCAATCGCCTGACTGAAGATAAAATCAGTATAAATAGGGCTAAAGTTGGTTGCATCTCTTCATCACCCCTCAATCGCCCTAAAATCGCCCGAAGGCACAAACACTCTCCAAAAAATGATTAAGAAGATTTCTCACCGCCATTATGTACTCACATGATTTTGAATCATCTGCTGGTAATGAGTGATAGAAATCACCCAAATATGCGGTGTATTCAAACCCTAACAGACCAAATTGTTTAAAATCAAGAAATCAGTAACAAGCAACAAATAGACCACATAAATGTGCATAATGCATAAAATGAAAGACATACTGTGACAATTAGGGTTCCTGTGAGTCTAAAGAGTCTAAACACAATGTCTAACTTCAAGTTTTGACCTAGATTCGGGGTTTAAAGTGTCGAACAGAGAGCTATGCGACTTATCACTCCGAATGAACTTCAATTGCACGATTGAACTAAGAGAGTGACTCAATTGGCCGAATGAACTGAGCGAATGACTCAATCGGCCAAATGAACCAGGCATATGAGCACAATCCCCCGATTAAACTCAGCCGCATGCATAATCACCCGATTGAACTCAACCGCATGCTCAGACTCCCGATTAAACTCAGTCACATGCTCAATCAACCAACTGAATTTAGTCATATGGTTCAATCGCACGATTGAACCAGACTGATTTCAAACAGTTTATGTTTCAAGTATTTCTGTTATGGATTAATCTGATGTTTATGTATTTTATGTTACAAAAACATGGTAGAAAGGTGGACTATAAACACCAAGCACAACATCTGTGCCCACCTTGATCCTACATCCCGGAACGCTACTGAGTTCTCTGGGATTATATCTTTTCTGCGCCGATCACAGATCTTCAAGGCTATCACCACTCCGTGTACACGTTACAGGTCTATCCAGCAGGCATTCTGGGAGAGTGCCAGGGTTGACCGATCAACTGAGCCCCATTGTATCTGAAGGTCCATCTTGCGCCAAGAGATAGTGATCACTAAGGAGGACTTGATACGAGTCTTAGGTCTGGGTGAGGATGGAGACCACCCAACTAAGCTACATCCCTTGATAGTCTGAGGATGCTTTATGAGGATCAAGTACGCCGGCAACTTAAATGTCGATGTACTGAACAAGAGTAACATGTGCCCTCAAATTTATTATTTGGCACACGTGATCCTCAAGTGCATTGCCTTTAGGCGTGGAGGATTTGACGACCTCTCCGACCAAATCCAGAATGCATTCGTCGCACTGGTACTGAACCATCCATTCAGTTTCTCCTGCATGATGTTCTCATATCTGGTCGAGAACCTGGAAGCCAAGGGTAAGGATGGATTCTGTATGTACTCACATTTCCTCCAAATGGTCATTGACCAGAAGCTGCCCTCACTGCCTAAGGAGAGTCATGATGCAGTTGCTCTGGAGGTCATGGATGACACCACTCTCGAGAGGATAAAGGTCTACCGGGGCAACCAGGTGAAGCCTTCGGTGAGGAGACTATTTGGGCATCTTGCCAGGGAGGATTATGTGGCACCAGCTAGGAGGAAGTGGCTCCACGGCGATAGTGATTCTGATGTTGAGCAGATTGCTCTACCCTTTGATGATTCTGACGGTAATGACCACGATGTTGGTCAAGAAGGTGATGGTCAAGTTGGACCCGAGTCTGCCCCTATTCACCCTGATTTCCAGATGGAGGAGGAGGAGGAATCTGATGAGGAGCCTCTGGTGCGAACGGTGGGGAGCTGGGTCATAGCCACGGAGAGAGGACTCAAGGCGGTTGGTGGACGCCAAGGGGAGTTCGAGGATGCTGCTACTGCTGATACAGACCCATGTTTTACCCCGGACCTTCGAGCAGCCAAGGGGGAGCCTCCATTTCTAGAGGCTCTAGGAAAAAGAGGATGGCTCACCCTTAAGGCAAAAGGGTAAAAGGCCAAGATTTACATTGACCACCACTACTGCTACAGCCACCACAACCACTGCTATAGCCACCACCATATTCACCACAGCCACCATTACCACCACCAGCCACCAAGAAGGACCATCAACCCACACCACCTTCACCACAGGACCCACTCTACCCCCCATTAGGGTAGAGGAACAGCTGGCGACACTAAACCGCATGGTGCTTAAGCTATTGGCTGCTGACGAGGAAAAAGCTACTCAGATAAGTTAGCTTGTGGAGCTAAATGCTACTAAAAAACAACAAATTTCCCAGCAAGCCCAGCAAATTGCTCAACTTTAGGAGCTAAATGACCAGTCAGTGAAGAAGATTGAAGAGTTGAAGGCCTCAAACAAGACAATCATGCTCAAACTGAAGGGATCTAAAGAAGAGCCTCTAAAGATTAGAGAGGGTGATGATGCTATTGATGATGATGATGATAGTGATGATGATGAGATTAGTGAAGATGAAGATCCAAGGGCAAAGAAAGATGATGATAATGATGAAGAAGGAGATGCAACTGCATCTCTCTCAGCTCAAAGTCACGAGAGAATGACAAAGAGAAATCAAGACCATGGAGCATCATCCTCTGCCCCACCTACTGAGAAGCCGGCAATTCAAGACAAAAGTAATGCTTATGTTTATATTTGATAACTTTTGTACTTCAATCTTGTATTATAGTTGTGAAATTAATGTTTATATATATTTATCTACTGTTTAAATGTCTTGTTCAATTACTAATGGTTTGTGTTACATGTTTCAATCAAGCAGATCAAACATCTTAGCAAGATGAATATGATGTTGCTCCCCTTCAGCAAATCAAGTCTCAAGTCATAATGATTCTTGATTTGCAAGGGATTGTCAGAAGGTCTGTGAGCTATACTCCTGAAGCAGGGGAATCATACATGACCTGACTGACGAGCAACTTCCTGAGATGTTTAGGCTAAACCCAGACGAGATTGTTAAAGATGCGCCTACTTTTGATGTCACAAGTGACGATGAGCTCAACGATGTAGATGAAATCGAGATAGAGGATGTCACTGCTGACCACTGTCTAGAGTACACTGATCGAGAGGGCAATATGATCCTAAACTTGGGTAACACTATCAGCAGTGCTACATTTGACAAGCTGGATGAGATGGAGAAAGAGATAGACAAGAATGAGAGCCAAGCCCAAGCTTTGGATGCTGATGTTGATATCAAGAAGGCTGAATGGGCGGTTTATTTTGCTAAGATTCGAGCCCTATGCACTGCACAAAAGCCAAATGCCTACCCAAGCTATACGAAGTCAAGAAACACCTAAAGGTGTCGGACAAGATCTGAATGTGTATGCAATTAAAAGAGAGAAGGGAATGGAGTACTTCAGATTCCCACACGATTTGAAGACTCTCCCTGTTTTTGAGCTCAACCAGCTGGCACGCTAAAGCTGTTATATGCTGATCCGAAGAAAATGTCAGGCTGGTTTGAGGCTGCACTAAGGAAAGAATACCACACCAGGTGGGTAAACTTTAGACCTCAACAACCAAAGAGGTACATCTGAAGGTCTGAAGTGGATCCCATTTCTGGAAAGCCTAAGGTAGTGCTGAAGTGGAGTCCTCTGCGTACAATGTCCAAAATCTCTCTAAGGGAAATGCCACAGGACTTCACTCCACATTTCAAGTGGTGGTATTACGATTGAAGAATAGGTGAAGCAATCGTAGTCTTACAGAAAGATAGCAAAATGGAAACTATCCGGGTGTTTGACCCTATGTGCCTAACCAACTTGTCTGTCGATGATGTCTATACTTTATACAAGTGGCCACTATTCTACTACTCGCAAGATATAATACAAGCCCTCCAGTTCCAGAATGTGATACGACTCTGTTTTGCGTTCGATATACATGCTAGAGATACAAGAGAGGAAAAGTACAAGAAATTTGTAGAGCTAATGAAAAATGTTAGACAATGATGTAAACTAGGTCCAAGGGGAAGTTTGTTGATACATATGTACCTAGTTTAGAAGCTTAATGTAAAATCTCTATCGTGTCTTACATATATGTAATGAATGAGTATGAATGTAATACAATGTGTGGTTTTGTTGATGCCACTATGTACCGAGGAATGATCAGATCTCTGATGTACCTCATAACCTCTCATCCTGATATTATGTATGCCACATGTGTCTGTTCGAGATATTAGGCTAAACCAATATTGAATCATCTAATTGGTGTAAAAAGGATTTTTCGTTATCTAAAGGTACTCCAACACTCAGATTGTGGTATCTTCATGATGATGACTTTGAGCTTACAGCGTATAGTGACTCGGACTATGGTGGTTGCAAGATTATTTACAAGTCAACATCAGTGGGATGCGAGTTCTTTGGAAGACGCTTAGTCACCTGGCAGTGTAAGAAGCAGATATCTGTTGCTTTGTCAACATGTGAAGCTAAATATGTTGCTGCTGCAAGTTATTGTTCACAAATCATTTGGATTTAACAGCAAATGAGGGACTACAGTTTGTAATTTTCTAACACCCCTATCTTGTTGATAATTCTGCTACAATTGCTATCACTAAAAATCCAGTTCAACACCCAAAAACTAAACACATCGGTATTAAATATCACTTTATACATGACTGTTTTGAAAAGGAATTAATCGATGTTGTTAAAAGAAATACGGATTTTCAACGCGCCAACCTCTACACAAAAGCTTTTGACAAACCTCTTATATCTTTTGGAGGTCAATGGTGTGAAAAAGAAAAGCATTGTGATTCTAGAAGAGTCGACTTCTTAGTCCGCCACATTTTTTCTTTATTCTTTAATTATATTTTCCTGTCTGTAAAAATCAAAAAACACAAAAATATTTTGGTTTTATAATTTTAGGGAGTGAATAGTTTAGTTTCAGTATTTAAATTAGTTTTAGTATTTAATTACTTAAAAAATGAGGGTGGGCAGATAAGCTAAAAGTAAAGAAATCAATTCTGTGAGATTGATTCAACATTATGGAAAATGATAGTACATAGGGAACTAATTGTTTGGGACTTTAAAAAGGATTTAAATGATCAAATTGCTATATTCAAATTACAAGCCGAAAGAAGTCTAAGCAAAATAAAGGAAAAATGATAGTAAACTAGCTTGCTACTGAGGTAACATAGAGAAAGTAGGCCTAGAGGTTGCTAGTTCGTTATATGATGTGTATGTAGATTCAACACAATAGACGAGTAGACCTCATTAGTGAATCAAATTTAAACTAATTTGTTCAACTTGTTGTGGGTTCTCATCTTATCCCTGGTTAACACAATCAACGCATTTTCAATAAGGGGTGATGAGCAAAATAAACGCCCCAAATGTGTGCAGATGACCATAAAAAATGAGCAAAGCACATGAAAAAAATGGTTAAGCACAATCAAGCTAATGATTAATTTTGTTGGTGCGTTATGTGCAAAAGAAAAAATATGCTCTAACAAGAAGATAGGTTGTCTGCCTCCCTACTGTGCGATGATACTGATCTGAGGATAAGCATAACCTAAAAGGTAAATTTTAAGTGTATGGAAGTTCATAAGTATGATCTAATCGAACAATTGAATCATAAGTATGAGCCAATTGCACGACTGAACTATAAGTATGAGCCAATCACAGAATTGGACCATGAGTATGGGGCAACCATGCGATTGGATCCTAAGATTTTACCAATCGTACGACTGGATGAAGGAGTCTAAGCCAGTCGCATGACTGAACCCAGTCGCACGAATGAATCATGCGTATGGGTCCAGTCTCACAACTGAACTCAAACAGTATAAATAAAGGTTTAGTCGGTCGTATTCTTTACCACCCATCAAAAGTCTCAAACCGCCCATACACAGACACTCTGCCAAAATTCTGATTATTGTGATTACCCTTAGATAGTGATACTAACTGATTCCCAAC
Source organism: Flaveria trinervia (assembly GCA_025506515.1). NCBI lineage: Eukaryota > Viridiplantae > Streptophyta > Magnoliopsida > Asterales > Asteraceae > Flaveria > Flaveria trinervia. The sequence continues at coordinate 82,024,090 of CM046443.1, read as the reverse complement.
TCATCTATAGGTACTTTGAAACTAAAAGTAGTTCTAATGAACGGATGAATCGAACCCTAAATGACCGAAAGTGTTAAGATCAATAACCGGGACTATACTCTTAAAATAGATCACTTAAATGGACAAAAATGTTGATTTATTTGATAATAACTGCTATTTCGAGTCCCTGCTTACCTAATGAGTCTAAACACAAAGTGTAATCTAACGTTTTGACAAAGATTCTAAGTTAGAGTGTCGAATAGAACAAGATGTGAATAGACACTCCATATGAACTTCAGTCGCACAATTGAACCAGGCGCATGACTCAGTCACATGACTGACTCAACCGCATGGCTTAGCATACGACTAAGTTCAATCGTAGGCTCAATCGCACAACTAAACTTAGTCATAGGCTCAATCGTACGACTGCACTCAATCGTATGGTTCAATCGCACGATTGAACCAGTTGATAAAATTCAACTAAAATTCACCTGTTATCTCCTATGCATAAATCTAATATATATATGTCTCTTGTGTTGCAGCAATATAGCTGAGAGATGGGCTATGAGCACTAAGCACAACATTTGTGCTCATCTGGATCCTACATCCCAGAACGCCTCAGAGTTCACTGGGATTATAGCCTTCCCACGTAGATCGAGGATCTACAAGGCTATTTCTACACCATGCACACCGTATAAGTCTATACAGTAGACTTTCTGGGATAATGTTGTAGTTGATCAGTCCGTTGAGTCCCACAGTATCTAGAGCTCTATATTCGGATAGGAGATTGAGATCACTGAAGACGACCTGAGGAGGGTCTTCGATCTGGGTGAGGATGGTGCTTACCCAACTAGGCTGCATCCCCTAACTGTTCAGGGATGTTTTCTAAGGAACAAGTATGCTGGGAACATTAATGCAGGCGTGCTGAACAAGAGCAACATGTGCCCCAGTTCAAGTACTTGGCTCATGTCATCCTAAAGTGCATAGCCTCCTGGCATGGAGGATTTGATGAGATGTTTGACCAAATCCAGAATGTATATGTTGCACTGGTGCTGAACCACCTGTTTAGCTTCTCTCACATGTTGTTCTCCTACTTGATATTGAGCATTGAGGCAAAAGGCAAGGAAGGCTTCTGCATGTACCCATGTTTCTTGCAGATGATTATAGATGAGAAGCTTCCTTTGCTGCCAAAGGAGAAGGATGATGTAGTTATTCTAGAGGTGATTGATGACACCACTTTAGGCAGACTGAAGGTGTATCGGGGGAAGCAGGTGAAGCCCCCGATCACGAGGCTGTTTGGCCATATTGCAAATGAGAATTATGTGGTGCCCTCTCGTAAGAATTGGCGTCATGATGACAGTGATTCTGATGTTGAGCCCATAGTGGTTCCTGCTAATGAAGAAGATGACGATGATGATAATCATGATAACGGTCAAGTGGTGGAGATGCTGGTCCCAGTCAATCGAGGGACACCGACACGTCTACTATATCTCCACCACCTCCACATAGTACTTCAGCAGCATCTGGTGGATCTGAGCAGGCTGCTTTTCACTAGGATTTCTTGGTAGAAGAAGTGGATGAGTCAGATGATAAGCCTCTCACCCGGAGGGTCGGTAGCCGGGTTATGGCTACTGAGAAGGGGAAAGAGTCGGTTGGTGGACGCCAAGCTGGGTCTGAGGGTGGTGATACTGAAGTCACAGATCCAACATACCCACCCGACTAACCTACCAACTTAGGGGGAGCCTCTACAGCCAAGGGCTCAAGGAAGAAGAGGATGGCCCATCCCTATGGCAAAATAGGTAAGAGACAGAAGATTACCCTGATCACTTCTACCATAGCCACTAACACTTCCACCACCACAACCACTACCACAGCCACCACTACTACCACAGCTACCACAACTACCACAACCACTAATACTCCCACCTCCACTCATACAGTCATAACCAACTTAACCACAATACCCAACACAGCTCCACCACAACCCACTTTCATTCCTACTCCCATCTACACCACATCCACCACTACCCCACTACTCACCAAGCCGGCACATCCACCCACTTCACACCTACATAGGGTTCCACTCTACCCACTATCGGGTTAGAGGAACAATTGGCTAGCCTCAATAGATTGGTGCTAAAGCTGTTAGCTACAGATGATCTTAGAGCCAACTAGATGAACAACTGATGGTGATCAATACCGCCCAAGGCAAACAGATTGCTCAGCTAATAGAGAAGAACACTGCTCAGGAGAGACCGTTAGGCCAAGCTCACTATGCACTGAAGGCCCAAAACGAGCTGGTGATGGCATTTGTCAAGAGGATAGAGGGGTTGGAGAAAATAAACAAGAAGCTATTGTTGACATTGAAGGGATCTAAGGGTGAGCCTCTAAAGATTAAAGATGATGGTGATGATAGTGGAGATGATGATTATGATGAGCTTACAAATGATGAATCAGAAGAAGATGATGATGTGAAGGAAGCGGGACCGAGTGGAAAAGGAAAAGAAGACGATCAGGATGATGAGGATCAAGAAGGTGGTGCATCTGCATCTGCCTCAACTCAAGCAGCTCAGGAGAGCCACTCCAAAATAGCCACGTCCTCTACATCTCCAGCTGAGGAGAGCTATGATTACGGTAGAAGTGAAGCCCCATGGCCTAAATACTATGATGTTCTTCCCCTTCAGGAAGTCAAGACTCAACTAACTATGATTCTTGACTTGCAAGGGATTGTTAGAAAGTCAGTGAGCTACACTCCTGAAGAAGGAGAAATCATTCATGACCTGACTAACGAGCAGCTCGGTGAAATGTTTGGACTGAATCCTCATGAGCTTGTTAAAGATGCTCCAAAATTTGATGTTTTGAGTGATGAGGAGCTAAAAGATATGGACGAGACAGAGATAGAGGATGTCACAACTAATTACTATCCACTGTACACTAACCATAAGGACAACCGTATCTCAACCTTGGGTGAAACTTTTAGCAGTGATACTTTTGAGAAGTTGGAGGAGATGGAGAAAGAACAAGAAAAGGATGAAAGTAAAGCCCAAACTTCGGATGCTAATATTGATATTAAGAAGGCTAAATGGGCAGCTTGTTTTGCAGAAATGAAAGCCCAACATGCACCTCCAAAGCAAAATGCCTACACCAAACTTTACAGAGTCAAGAGACATCAAAAAGTGTCAGGCAAGATCATAGTGTGGGTTTACTTTGAAGATTTGGATGTTTATGTTGTGAAAAGAGAGAAGGGGATTGAGTACTTTACATATCCACATGATTTGAAGACTCTTCCTAGTTTTGAGCAAAACAGATTGGCATGTATAGACCTTGTGTATGCCAACCCCAGGAAGATGTCGGGATGGTTTAAGACAGTGCTGAAGAAAGCATACCACACCAAATAGGTCAACTTCAGGCCTCAACAACCTAAGCGGTTCATTCATAAGATTGAAGTTGATCCTATATCTGGAAGACCTAAAGTAGTGTTAAAGTGGAGTCCCCCACGCACAATGTATGATTTAAAAGTGTCAAAAGGACAAAATGTCTGAAAAAGTGGGTGTAAAAGGTGATGGCCACCCATGTTGTCTGCTTACATCTTTTCATTCAAATATTTCTAGAGAGAGAAAGTGAAGGAGAGCAGAAACACTCGGATTTTGAAGAACAAGAGCTGAAAAGATCGAATTCAAGGTAAGAATTCATGTGTTTAAGATGTTCTTAACTGGTTTCATCCTTGGTTGTATGCTTATGTATGTTTTGTGCGTTTGGGTGTGTGTTTCAAGTGGGCTTCTAGGTGAGAACTTGTAGCAATCGGGCTTTGAAGGAAGTCTTACCCGAAGAGGCTGCTAAGATGAGCTCTAGAATCCCCTTTTCACATGTTTTTAACTATTTTGGGGCTGGAAATGCATGTATGAATACTTTTATAAAGTTGGGTTTTATACCCGTATGTATGTATGTGTGTATGTTGCAGGTGGGGTTTGATTTTGGGCTACGTATGGGTTTGATGTTGTTATGGACATGTTTCTAAGGTTTAGAATGTATGATTTAAGCTTATAACATGATAGATGGTTGAGGATCATGTATAGGTTGGACTCACCTTAGTTTAGAATGTTTACTTTTGATTGTAATAGGTCTTTTGTTAGTATCCGTTTGTATGTAATTAGATTATGTTGTTTTGTAGTCCAGCGAAAATATGACCGAAACAATAGTTTCACTCACAGTCAGCTGATTAGTTCACTTGGCGAAACTATTTTTCTGCCGGGCGAAACTAAAGTTTCAGCAAAACAGTTTCGCTGATAGCGAAACTGTCTGTGAAACTAAGACTGCTATATATAGTTTTGATCATTCTCTTTGTTGGTAAGCTTGCAAAACCCTAATCGTTGATCCCTGTTGCAAGTTACCATTTCGAAGCAGTTATTACACAGAAATATCATTGTGCTTTAATGTTATTGAATGTTATGATCTTCATTGTCTTATATTGAATGAGTTGTTATTGTGTTCAATCTTCATTGTTCATCTTGTTTAGTTTGTGTTTTTGACATTGAACGATTCTTCATCTCATTTACACTGTAATACGATCAAATGGACCAAAAATATGGTATCAGAGCCTTAGTGCTCATGATTTGTTGAGTTTTTGGTTGTTTTAGTTCAATATCAACTTTCCATCAATTTTTAGTTCACAATAGTGTGTATTTGACATGAACATTGATTGAGTTTTGCTGGTTATTGGATGGGGAAGCTCTGTTAATCATCAGATCTCAAATTCATTGAGTTTTTGGTGATTTCAGATTGATTTTGGGTTGAAAAAGGGTGGAAGGTTCGACCAGCGAAACTAGTGTTCTTTCAATGAAATTGTGAAGTTCTTTGTGCGAAACTACTAGTGTTATCACTATTGAACTTGTTTCTTGTAGTTCTGTGAAACTAGTCTCTTTGAACGAAAGTTCACTAGTGCTTGTGAAGGTTTAACAAGCGAAATTGTGGCCAAAAGTAATTTTGAACGAAAGTTCAAGCTTGTTTCGTGCGAACCTATCGGCGAAACTAAGCTTTTTGTGACATTCAGCTAGCGAAACTTCTGCTGAAATTGTCATTGAAATTACACAACTCAGCAAAATTAGCTTTCGCAGCAAAATTTTCTGCGAATTTACTTTCCTTCTGCGAAACTACTGCATTTTCAGTGAAATTGCCTCTTCTGTTGTCGAAACTACATCAATCCCAGCGAAACTACCATGTCAAAGTTAACCTCACTCACTCTTGCCGATCTTGAAAGTGTTGCTCCCAATAGGCCACTGAGACTCATTAACGGAGACAATTTCAAAGATTGGAAGAGATTTCTCAAAGCTTTCTTCTTCTACACTTGCCACAACTAATGGGAATAAATTATTTCTGGTCCTCACATACCAACTGTCGTTGTTGGTGATGTTTTCTCTCAAATAAGGACCCATCTACTTTCACTAAAAAGGATCTGAAGCTGATCGATCATGACCAGAAAGCTTTTGGTGCATTAACACTATGCCTGGCACCAAACATCTACAATCGTTTTGTAGAGCATAAAAATGCTAAGTCCCTTTACAATGCCCTATGTGAGTTCTATGATGGTAACGATGAACTAGTAAAGGATAAGAGCATTAAGATGAGAAGGAATTCAATTCCTTTGTTAGATACAGGAACGAGAGTCTGATAGATCTCACAAATTGCTTCTTGACAGTTTCAAGCACCTTAAAGAAATACGATGAAAAATTCTCCAACAGTGAACAAGTTAACAGGCTACTAGACTCTCTCCCATCTCAGTGGAGCCTTCAGGTGAGAATACTAAAGCAAGAAAGAGGGCTCATAGATTACAAGCTGATGGATATTATCAATAAGCTTAAATCTTTTGAGTTGGACATGAAGAGATGGGAATTTAACCAGACCATGATGCCTACATCTAGTTTTACTCAAAATGTTTCTTTATTATCATCCGCTGCAAGCTCTCAAATACAAAATTCAATTCAAGTAGGAGTTAATACAAGTAATTTCTCAGGAGGAAACGTTAGTGTTGGAAGAGCTCAGCTAATTCTAAGGTGAATGTTGAAACTTCAGTTCCATGAGAAACAATGGCTCTTTTTGGAATGTTTGTTCAAAGTTATGAAGCACTCGTGGCTGGAGATTTGAAAGGGAAGGCAATGACATGGAGGAAATGTATGAGGTAGATCCTGATGATCTTGAAGAAACTAACATTCAGTGGCAAATGGCAATGTTGACTCTTAGAGCTCGAAGATTTATGGAGCACACTGGACGAAAGAACTTTGGCGGTCAAACCTCTAATTCAAAACTGGGATTTGATAAGTCCAAACTGAGATGTTTCGACTGTAAACAATTGGGACATTTCAAACGTGAATGTCCATCACCAATTGTCACCGATTCTAGTAATTCAAGAGTTCCAAGACTAACCGTTGAGAGGGAGAAGAAATATATGAATCACAAAAAAGAGACTGCCTTGATTTCTAACTTTGATTGGAGTGTAGAGGTTGAAGAGACAAGGACTGAGATAAATCATACATTGGTGGCTGAGTTTGTTAAAGGGAAAGGGAAGGCACAAAGTAAAGATGGATTTGATCTTTTCAAGGAATTCAAAGAGGACGTTGAGTTACCTGTGAAAGAGAAAGAAGAGAAAGATAAGAGAATAAGAGAAGGTAAATCTGAAGGACTAAAGCAGGAAGGAAGTTCATCCACTGAGCAAAGAAAGGATTATGATGATGCTACTATCACTGTGAGGAAAGCAAGTCAAGTACTTTGGTGTGCCAATGTGAAAAGGCCTTAGCAGCAGAAAAGGTGGTGATGGGACTTCCATATGAGGTAATTCAGGATATGTGTTCATCTGCTTGCAAAATAAGATTATTTGGGATTTATAAAGCTAATCGGTTATTATTGATAATGAAAAAGATTTAAAAGAATTAATGAGGAACTTAAAATCAATGAATCAAAATATTTTGTCAAACTAAATGAGGCCTTGAAAGAAAATGATCACTTAAAACGAATTGTTTTGGAAAGAAATGTTGAGATTAACACTTTGACTGAAAGAGTTGCTCTTGTTAAATTGGAAACAAGCAAACTTCAGTCAAAGTTAGACAAATGAACCATATCAGGAATGAAACATGATGATTTATGTAAATCTCAATGGGGAGCTAGGATTAAAACAGGATTGGGATATGAAAATGTAAAGGTTTATCCACCACCTAGTACATACAGTTATTCTCCTATGCATGTTCCTCATCCTTCTAATGATTTAATCAAAACAGATACTGACAGTATGTCTGCAGGTTTAGAGGGTGTTAATCCTAAGCGCATTCGTGAGGACTACAACTATGGACCTACTAGTGGGCTTGGATGCACTAGTATTAGTACACTTGATTTTCAGCAGTCTATTTTAGATCATAAGTCTAGTTTAAATTCTGCCTTTGTTTCTAGTACACCTGTAACCGACACTGTCGTATCATGTTCTTATGATGTTTCTATTTCATCTTTAAATTTTGTACACTGTGGTGATGCTTTTTGTTTTGGTGATGATAATGGTGAAACTGATCTCACTACAAAGACTAACAAGAGACTTAAAACTAATTGTTTTGATAAATTCTTTTCTTATCCAATTCCATCTTTTACTCCATTAAATATTTCTTTATCAATTGAAAGAACTGTAACTTCGTCTGAAGCTAGCATAAGTGGCACTAGTTCTACTTGTACTTACATGATCATTCATCACTTTTGTAAATAATAATTCTTGTTAACATAAACTTCGACCTCGTGGCATGTATGAGATATTAAGTGACATTGATTCTAGTGTGTCTGAATGTGATGAGGAAATTCACATTGATCATATTTTTATCTCATCACATCACAGACCTAGACACAAACCATATTGTTTTAGGTGTGGTCAAGAGGATCATCTTGTCAAGGATTGTCCTACACTTCTTCATGGTCATGTAAATAGGAACTATTTAGGAAATAAGTTAACAATTTAGTTAATAATTTATTTTACAAGAAATCTGGTTCTTCTAAAGCTAAAATTGTTCAAACTTGGGTTCCTATTGCACCTGGTTAATCTATACTTTATTTGATCACAGGAGTCATCCACTAAGATTGTAAACATCGTATGGCATGTAGATAGTGGATGCTCCAGACATATTACGGGCTTGAAAGATATGCTGACCAATTATCAGATTATAAATGGAGGATATGTTGCTTTTGCTGGTGACAAAAAGGGTGGAAAGATGATTGGTCAAGGAGAAGTTTCCAATGGTTCTTTAACTTTGGAGAAAGTCAACTATGTCCCTGAGATTGCGTTTAATCTCTTGACTGTCTCTGAAATCTGCGATAAAGACATTATAGTCTTGTTTCAGTCCGATGGATGTCTATTTTTAAAATTAGAGATTGATATTCTAGAAGATTTGATTCTTATGCGTGCTCCGAGAAAATATGATACATATCTTCTTGATATGAACTCAAGGGAGTCAAAGTCTACACAACCTGTCTTCTTTCAAAAGCTTCAACCTTTAACTCTCTTTTATGGCATCACTGATTGGGCCACGTTAATTTTAAAATAATAAACAAATTAGTGAAAAACAATCTTGTTAGAGGACTTCCTTTAAAAGATTTCTCTGTGAACGAAAAATGTATGGCTTGTGCCAAGGACAAACAACATAAGAAACCACATAAGCCTAACCTTGAAAATATCATAACTTGTCCTCTCAAGTTGTTACATACTGATTTGTTTGGCCCAATAAGCGTTAAATCAATTATGCGACATCCGTCACCACAAGGTCTGTCAACTAACGTGAATATCCATTAACTTTTCCTTGATCGTTCATTCCTCATCTTTATTAACCCCTTGTGTGGATATCCTACTTGCTTTATTATCTTTGTGCTTGTGTTTCCTTCATGAACGTGTGCTATGCTTAAAACTTTTACAAATTTCATCGTTATTGTCACTAAATATATCATTTTTATATAAAATCATTTTCATTAATAAAATTATTTTTTAGTGCCAATTGTAATTAAATACATTTTAAGATAAAATAGAAAACACTTTTAAAGTCGTTTTCAACCAAAACAAACTTTGGGAACTCGGGGGCTAAATGCAGGGCCTAAACTTGACATTTTGCAAACTTCGGATGGGTATAAAAACCCCATTTTCCCAGCCATTCTTCATTCTTCTTCACTTCTTCTTCATTCTTCTTATTCACCTTACATCATCATTTTTGCACCAAAACCGCCCCATTTCGTCTCGTTTTCTTCATCTACACTTGGTCTACAACATAGTCTACTCCATCCTTGCAGGTAGACGACTTTGGTTGTCTCTTTCTTGCTCGTTTTACTACTTTCCATTTCTAGGGTTTCGGGTGTTCGAGTCAACCTGAATACATGTGGTCGTATGGGTGCGTGTGATGTCTTTCTGGAAGTCCTTGTGGTGTAAAACTCGTGCACGAAGCAACGGAGGCTGCTCTGCACTTCAGCAGTGCGAACCTACAGTTCCGGCGACTGGGTCTGTCATGCGACTAAGCCATACGACTGGGTGAGTCGTGCGACTGAGTCATGTGATTGTGTCACTCAGGCGACTGAGTTGTGCGACTGGGAATGTCATGCGATTGAGTCGTGCCATTGAATGAATGTGTGCGATTGAGTCAATGCGGATGAATTTTGTGTGTGATTGAGTCAATGTGGATGAATGTTGTGTGCGAATGAGTCATGCGATCGACTGAATGTATGCGATTGTGCGTGTATCGCACGACTGAAGGCCAATCATACGAATGAAGGTTCAGTCGTACGAATGAAGCTGATTCGTATGAATGAAGGTTGATTCGTACGTATGGAGGTTAAGTCGTGTGATTGGGTGCTGTGTGGTACGACTGAAAGCCAGTCGTGCGAATGAAGGTTCAGTCATACGAATGAAGCTGATTCGTACGATTGAGGGTTGATTCATACGAATGGAGTGTTGAGTTGAGCGTCTAGTCCTGTCATATGATTGATGATGCGGTGGTGTGAATTTCCTTCTTGAATGACATGTGATGATAAGGTAACATCAACACAAATGTCATTACTCGAACACAAAGATTAAAGTCAACACTATCAAGGCCACAAATACTATTCCAAATCAAATCAACCTAACGTTTTACAATTATCAACACCCGATTTGTGACTACTAAGATTTAGCAAGTACTTTTCCTATAAAAATGAATCTTTCACAAAATATCACTGGCAATGGCAACGGTTTCTAGTACTTGGATCTACATAAGATCTAATACGCGTGTCAGCTTGTGTGTGTTACGCGCGACCAAACCGAAACAGCCCGAACTGACTGAACATTATTGTTTAATTTAAACATATCATTAATGCTTAACAATAACTGTCAATAGGTATTTGATTGTTCTTTGCATACAACACTTGAGAAACTGTTATCATTCATACTTACCACTTAACAAGTAAGTTTCGTGTCCCCTTTTATGCTTATACGACTTTTCAATCATTTACAAACTTGGGGGAAACGTATGCTCACTCGTTTTCTATGTTGTACAACTTACATACAATTTACATACTTGGAATCAACGTGCTAATGTTTGTGAGTACTTATCTGATACATGCCTGAGTCTACTGTGTGGTTCTTTCTTACAACCATTCAATTCCAGTGTGGAACCGACGGATAGGTATTGGTAGTACTACTTGGGTTGACACCCCCACCCTCGTTGTTGGTATACTAGTTGGTACCAAACTCACGAGGAACGGGCCTTGGGTGAATATATTCCGACAAGATTATTTGTATACATCGTTAGGTTTGGTTGTAAAGCTCATGTCATGTGATTTTTCTTACTTATAACTGTATACACGGTATTCCGCAACAACTATTATACAACATCAATTACTTATTTACTTTTAAACCTGCGAGCTCACTTACAATTTTGTTGACCATTTGAGCATATCTTTTCAGGTGATCACGCTAATTGAAGATCTAGGTGTGTTGCCTTAGTGGAGACCCTAGGATGCATTTTGTGGCTAAACTTTGTCTTTTGTAAACATTGTTGTAGTTCGTCTTGAACAACATTATACTTTTGTAACTTGTTTCCGGGTTGTGGAGTTGCATACAATGTTATCATCTTTGTTTATGTGAATCATTTAACATGTTTATGCTTATGGCTATGTTGTCGTGAATATGACTAAACACGACACAAGTCCCTTTGTTGTCGGGTGTCGTCATGACACGCTTGTCATCATTTATTATATTGCATCTCAATCGCTTACCATGTGTTATGACGATCTTGTCTCGTTACATCCCCGTGTTTCCGCTCTTAGTGAGGGTGTGACAGACTGGTATGAGAGCCATTGGTTATAGAGAATTAGGCAATTTACTTGACCTAGACTATAACCTAAGAACCTTCATGTAGATTTGCATGCTAGGGTTGTGTGCATTTTATATCTTGTGTATGTGTTCCTCTTTGCTTGATTCGTTTATCTATCTGTTTCGTGATCTTTTCTCCCTATGAGGGAGCCCTTGTGCTCACTCTTTTTGGGATGCTTCTATTGGATCTTTTGTTTCCCTCTACGCGACGAGTTACTTTATCAAACCTGGGTATTAACCCGAAGAGATCTCTACAGATCATACTATTACGCTTGACCTTGGACATTGAGAATTACCCTGAGAAGCTTATGTCTGAAACCTCGAAAGAGGAGGAAATGGACAACCTGCGCTAGACTAACATGTTTATATGCATGGGTTGCAATTATTATGATGGATTATCGTTGGAACATTATCAATTCATGGTGTGAGAATTTCATGACTTGTATGTGATGTGTGGTAACAACAAGTGTGATATTAACTTGGAATGCCGAACTTTGATATGTAGTATGGTTAATATGCTCGGAAATGGTTAAAGCTTATGTGTTTACTACTTCTATGATTAGAAAATGCCACCTCGAAGAGTTACCCACAACAACAGTGGCGGAAGTGAAGCCCCGAGGCCCAGAGGCAGAGGCAGACGTAGAGCACCAAGAACAAATGATGGCCCTGCCTGCAACAATCAGGGAATAGGAAACGCTGACGTGCAGCTCTGATCACTCAACAACTGGCCGCACTGATCCCGAATATTGTGGCCCAAGTGAACGATGCTCTTCAAAATCCCCACCCCCACAGGGATGGTGGCAATGATAACGAGGATAATGGAAACCCGACTGGAAACGAAAGCAATCAGGAGACCCGGAATGGTGGTACAACCATTAATAAGACTGGGGTTGTTAATGCTAGAAGGGGGTGTTCGTACAAGGATTTTGTGGCCTGCAAACCAAAAGATTTTGATGGAAAGGGCGGAACGATAGCCCTGACCAGGTGGCTAGAGAAAATGGAGGCAGTAATTGACATCAGTGAGTGCCTTGACAGCGAGAAAATCAAGTATGCCACGTGCTCACTGCAGGGCAAGGCAGTAACTTGGTGCAACACTTAGATACAGGCTAGGGGAAGAGAATCAGCGATGGAGATGTCATGGGATGAGTTTAAAGCCTTAATCACTGAGGAATACTACCCCCTCAATGAGATGCAAAAACTAGAGCATGAATTATGGAATCATGCCATGGTGGGGGCTGGGCACGCCGCTTACACTGATCGTTTTCATGAGTTGGCAAGATTGATTCCACATCTGGTCACCCGGAATCAAAGAGGATCGAGAGGTATATTTGAGGACTTGTGCCTCAAATTCGGGGAATGGTAACAGCAGCTGCTCCTCCCATGATTTAGAGCGCAATTCTCATGGCTGGCGCTCTAACCGATGAGATGGTGAGAACAGGGGTATTGGGAAGGGGAGCAGAGAAGAGAAAAGATGTTGGGGAAACGAGTCGGTCGAGTGCCGGGAAATTTGATAAAAGGGCCAAGACAACCAGAAACTTTGTGGCCGTGACACAAGGCAGGAGAGAGTATGTGGGGCCACACCCCAAATGCGACAGGTGCAACTTCCATCATCCCCCAGCAATGTCGTGTCGAGTGTGCGCGAACTGTAGACGCTCGGGGCATATAGCAAAAGACTGCAGAACAACACCGAATATGGTGGCACCGGTCAACGCGGTTAATCCCGCCGGGAATGCCAGGGGCTGTTATGAGTGTGGAAGCCCTGACCACTACAAAAACATGTGCCCTAGGCTGAATCAGGCACCGGGTCAACAAGGAAACAACCCGCAACTGGTGATGGCGATAGCTGGAAATCAACGCTTGGGAAATCAAGGGAATACAACTCGGGGACGTGCATTCATCATTGGAACCAACGATGCCTGTCAGGACCCAAACGTTATCACGGGTATGCACTTAGTCAATAATCACTTCACATCTATATTGTTTGATACTGGAGCAGACAATAGTTTTATATCTTCTGAGTTTGTGCAATTGCTTGATTTGAGTCCTAGTAGGCTAGAAACTAGCTACTCCGTAGAAATGGCCAATAGTAGGATTGTTTAGGCTGATGAAATCATTAGAAAGTGCTAGATAATGTTGGAGGACCATGCCTTCGATATAGACTTGATACCCTTTGAGTTAGGAAGTTTCGACGTGATTGTGGGAATGGATTGGTTGTCGAAACACGGAGCTGAGATTGTCTGTCGGGATAAAGTAGTACGAATCCCCATGCCAGACGGGGAGGTACTCAAAATTCAAGGAGAGCGACCGGGAAGAAACTTAAAGCTTACGTCCTGCATGAATGCACGCCGAAGTTTACGAAAACAGTGCTACGCTTTTCTGGCTCATGTGGTAGAAAAGAAGGAAGAAGAGAGGAAACTGGCAGATATTCTAGTAGTCCGGGACTACCCAGATGTATTTCCTGATGACTTGCCTGGTTTGCCTCCTCCACAACAGGTGGAATTTCGTATAGAGTTGGTTCCTGGAGCTACACCGGTAGCAAAGATGCCATACCGGTTAGCACCGTCTGAAATGCAAGAATTATCTAGTCAGTTACAGGAACTACTGGAGAAGGGTTTCATTCGGCCGAGTCACTCACCATGGGGAGCACCAGTGTTATTTGTCAAAAAGAAGGATGGGTCGTTCCATATGTGTATCGACTACTGTGAGTTGAACATGTTAACTGTGAAGAATCGGTATCCTCTCCCCAGAATCGAATATCTGTTTGACCAGCTGCAAGGAGCTTTGTATTTCTCCAAGATCGATCTTCGTTTGGATATCATCAACTAAGGGTTTTTGAGGAGGACATACCAAAAACAGCGTTTAGAACTCGTTATGGGCACTATGAGTTCTTGGTCATGCCATTGGGTTGACTAACGCACCAGCCGTGTTTATGGACCTAATGAATCGGGTGTGTAAACCTTACTTGGATAAGTTTGTGATCGTATTCATAGATGATATACTTATCTACTCCTGATCGAAAGAGGATCACGAAGAACACCTTCGGGCAATTCTGGAACTATTACATGAAGAGAAACTTTTCGCCAAATTCTCGAAGTGTGAATTCTGGTTGCGGGAAGTGAAGTTTTTAGGTCATGTGGTTAACGTGGATGGGATTCATGTAGATCCCAGCAAGATCAAAGCGGTGAAGAAATGGGATACACCTCAGACGCCTCAGAGATACGACAATTCTTAGGATTGACTGGATACTATCGCCGTTTCATCGCGAATTTTTCAAAGATCGCTCAACCGTTAACGTTGTTGACCCAAAAAGACAAGAAGTTTGATTGGGGACATGCACAAGAACAAGCATTCCAAACATTTAAAGAGAAGTTGTGCAATGCACCAATATTGTCCCTCCCTGATGGAGAAGATGATTTTGTGATATACTGCGATGCTTCACATCAAGGATTGGGATGTGTACTAATGCAGAAGGATAAGGTGATTGCCTACGCTTCGCGACAACTTAAGGTGCATGAAAAGAACTATACAACCTATGATTTGGAGTTGGGAGCTGTAGTATTTGCACTTAAGATATGGATGCATTACCTATATGGAACCAAATGCATCATCTACACTAATCGTAAGAGCCTGCAACATATCTTGGACCAGAAAGAGCTTAATATGCGCCAATGACATTGGGTAGAGCTTCTTAGTGACTACGATTGTGAAATCCGGTATCCTCCGGGGAAAGCCAACGTGGTGGCTGATGCTTTAAGCCACAAAGAACGCGTGAAACCACTACGTGCTCGAGCGTTGGGATTGACTATTCAAACGAATTTGAAAGCTCGGATCCAATTGCACAAAGTGAGGCGTTGAAAGAAGAAAACCTTACGGGAGAAGAATTCAAGGGTTGGATAAACAAATGATTTGAAAGGATGATGGTGTACAATACTTCATAGATCGTATATGGGTACCCAGATGGGGAGGTGTACGTACCATGGTCATGGATGAAGCACACAAGACGTGATATTCAATTCATCCTGGTGCAGACAAGATGTACCATGATCTTAAGGATCTGTACTAGTGGCTATGCATGAAGAAAGACATTGCCATGTACTTAAGCAGATGCTTGACATGCTCGAAAGTTAAAGTTGAACATCAGAAACCATCGGGATTATTACAGCAACCTGAAATTCCCAAGTGGAAATGGGAGAACATAGCTATGGATTTCATTACCAAACTCTTTAAAACAAGCAGCGGGCATGACTCGATAGGGTCGTGGTGGATCGAATGACGAAGTCAGCTCATTTCTTGCCGATCTAAAAAGAATATAAAATGGATAAATTGGCGAGATTGTATACAAAAGAGGTCATGACAAGACACGGAGTACCGGTGTCGATCATATCCGACCGTGATAGCGATTTACTTCATGATTTTGGCAGACGCTGTAGAAAGCGATGGGCACTCGATTAGATATGAGCACAGCCTTTCATCCTCAGACAGACGGCCAAAGTGAAAGAACTATACAAATGCTAGAAGACATGTTGAAGGTGTGTGTAATCGACTTTGGTGGTACTTGGGACACTCATTTACCGTTGATTGAGTTCTCTTACAACAACAGCTATCATACCAGTATTGGGTGTGCTCCGTTCGAAGCGTTGTACGGAAGAAAATGCAGATCTCCCATTTGTTGGGCCGAGATTGGTGAAAGTCAGCTAACAGGCCCAGAGATCATTCAAGAAATAACCGACAAGATTTTCCAAATCAAAGATAGACTAAAAGCTGCCAGAGGTCGCCAAAAGAGCTATGCCGACAACCGTCGGAAGCCTCTGGAATTTAACATTGGAGATCATGTTTTACTCAAAGTCTCTCCTTGGAAGGAAATCATTCGATTTGGAAAGAAAGGGAAGTTAGCCCCAAGATACGTAGGACCATTCGAGATTACAGAAAGGATTGGTCCACTGGCTTACCGATTAAGGTTACCACAAGAACTCAGCGGCGTACATGATACTTTCCATGTGTCGAACCTCAAGAAGTGTTTGGGATGATGAATCACTTCACATACCAATTGAGGACATCAAGATTGACGAAAAGTTTCATTTTGTTGAGGAACCCACTAAGATCATGGATCGAAAGGTCAAGCAATTGAAGCGCGGTAGAATACCAATTGTTCGTGTGAGATGGAATTCGAAACGAGGGCTAGAGTTTACATGGGAACGGGAAGATCAGATGAAACTTAGATATCCACATCTATTCGAGGATGACACTCTCGGACCTAACTCTAGCTGAATTTCGGGACGAAATTCTCTCAACTGGGGGATACTGTGACATCCGTCACCACAAGGTTTGTCAACTAACGTGAATATCCATTAACTTTTCCTTGATCGTTCATTCCTCATCTTTATTAACCCCTTGTGTGGATATCCTACTTGCTTTATTATCTTTGTGCTTGTGTTTCCTTCGTGAACGTGTGCTAAGCTTAAAACTTTTACAAATTTCATCGTTATTGTCACTAAATATATCATTTTTATATAAAATCATTATCATTAATAAAATTATTTTTAAGTGCCAATTATCATTAAATACATTTTAACATAAAATAACAAACACTTTTAAAGTCGTTTTCAACCAAAAGAAAATTTGGGAACTTGGGGGCTAAATGCAGGAACTAAAATTGATATTTTGCAAACTTGGGATGGGTATAAAAACCCCATTTTCCCAGCCATTCTTCATTCTTCTTCTTCACCATACATCTTCATCTTTGCACCAAAGCCACCCCATTTCGTCTCGTTTTCGTCGTCTACTTCATCTACAACCTAGTCTACTCCATCCTTGCACGTAGATGACTTTGGTTATCTCTTTCTTGCTCGTTTTACTGCTGTCCATTTCTAGGGTTTCGGGTGTTCGGGTCAACCCAAACACATGTGGTCGCGTGGGTGCATGTGATGTCTCTCTGCGTGTGCTTCTTGTTTGTGAGTGTTTGTAGTGTGTTTTCGGAAGTCCTTGTGGTGTAAAACTCGTGCACGGAGCAGCTGGAGGCTGCTCTGCACTTCAGCAGTCGCGAACCTACAGGTCAGGTGACTGGGTCTGTCATGTGACTGGGTGAGTCGTGCGACTGAGTCATGCGACTGTGTCATTCGGGCGACTCAGTTGTGCGACTGTGAATGTCATGTGACTGAGTCGTGTGATCGAATGAATGTGTGCGATTGAGTCAATGCGGATGATGTTGTGTGCGATTGATTCAATGTGGATGAATGTTGTGTGCGACTGAGTCATGCGACCGAATGAATGTATGTGATTGTGTGTGTATCGCACGACTGAAAGCCAATCGTACGAATGAAGGTTCAGTCGTACGAATGAAGCTGATTCGTATGAGTGAAGGTTGATTCATACATATGGAGGCTAAGTCGTGCGATTGGGATCTGTGTGGTACGACTGAAAGCCAGTCTTACGAATGAAGCTGATTCGTACGATTGAGGATTGATCATACGAATGGAGTGTTGAGTCGAGCGTCTGGTCCTGTCGTGTGATTGATGATGCTGTGTGTGTTTCCTTCTTCAATGTCGTGTGATGATAAGGTAACATCAACACAAATGTCGTTGCTCGACCACAAAGATTAAAGTCAATGCTATCAAGGCCACAAATACTATTCCAAATCAAATCAACCGAACTTTTTACAATTATCAATAACCGATTTATGACTACTAATATTTAGCAACTACTTTTCCTATAAAAATGAAACTTTTACACAATATCGTTGGCAATGGCAATGGTTTCTAGTACTTGGTTCTATATAAGATCTAATACGTGTGTCAGCTTGTGTGTGTTATGCGCAACCGAACCGATACAACCCGAACCGACTGAACATTATGTTAATTTAAACCTATCATTAATGCTTAACAATAACCGTCAATAGGTGTTGACCGTTCTTTGCATACAACACTTGGGAAACTTTGATCATTCATACTTACCACTTAACAAGTGAGTTTCGTGTCCCCTTTTATGCTTATTCGACTTTTCAATCATTTACAAACTTAGGGGAAAAGTATGCCCCCCCGTTTTCTATGCAGTACAACTTACATACAATTACATACTTGGAATCAACGTGCTACTATTTTGTGAGTACTTATCTCATACATGCTTGAGTCTACTATGTGGTTCTTTCTTACAACCATTTAATTCTAGTGTGGAACCGGCGGATAGGTATTGGTAGTACTACTTAGGTTGACACCCCCACCCTTGTTGTTGGTACACTAGTTAGTACCAACAATCACCAGGAACGGGCCTTGGGTGAATATATTCCGACAAGATTTTTTGTGTACGTCATTAGGTTTGGTTGTAAAGCTCATGTCATGTGATTTTGCTTACTTATAACTGTATACATGGTATTCCGCAACAACTATTATACAGGATCAATTACTTATTTACTTTTATGCCTGTGAGCTCACCAACAATTTTGTTGACCATTTGGAGCATATCTTTTCTGGTGATCACACTAATTGAAGATCTTGGTGTGCTGCCTTAGTGGAGACCCTAGGATGCATTTTGTGGCTAAACTTTGTCTTTTGAAAACATTGTTGTAGTTCGTCTTGAACAACAATATACTTTTGTAACTTGTTCCCGGGTTGTGGAGTTTCATACAATGTATCATCTTTGTTTATGTTAATCATTTAACATGTTTATGCTTATGGCTATGTTGTCGTGAATATTGACTAAACACGACACAAGTCCCATTGTTGTCGGGTGTCGTCATGACACGCTTGTCATCATTTATTATATTGCATCCCTATCGCTTACCGTGTGTTATGACGATCCTGTCTGATTATATCCTCGTGTTTCCGCTCTTAGCAAGGGTGTGACAAATTGCTAAGAAATCCTTCTGTCTTGTTGTTACAGATAATTTCTCAAGATATTCATGGGTGAGATTTCTTACTCACAAGGGAGAGGTTGATGAGGAATTGCAGAAGTTAATACTTTCAATCGAGATGATAAGTAAGTGAAAGGGTATGGCCATGAGAAGTGACAACGGTACTTGAATTCAAAAATCACATTCTTGATTCATTCTGTGCTCAAAAGGGAATTGTGAGGCAATTTAGTGCTGCAAGGATGCCTCAACAGAATGGTGTAGCTAAACAAAAGAATTAGACTCTTATTGAAGCCGCCTGTACAATGTTGATAGAATCATCGTTACCTATTATCTTTTGGGCTGAAGCAATAAACTGTGCTTCATACGTTCTAAACCGGGTGTTGATAGTCAAGGACAAATTGAAGACTCCTTATGAATTTTTTCATAAACGGAAACCTTTAATTGACTTGTTTTAACCATTTGGTTGTTCATGCACTCTCTTGAATACTCAATCCCAAAAGACAAAGTCCGATGCCGTGTCTGATGAGTGTTACTTTGTCGATTATTCTTCATCTCAAAAGGCTTATCGGGTATATAACAAGAGAACACGTATCGTTCAAGAGTCGGTCTATGTTGATTGGCAGGAGTCTACCTCTTTTGATATTCGATCTGAATCAACATGGTTCTTTGACTCCGATACTATGTTTAACTCTTTTAATCTTCCAGTTTTTGATGATGATGCATCCATCTCAAATGTTCAAACAAATATTATTCCTCAAACCCATCTCTTGTCTATTCCACCTCTTCAACAAATGATGCCACGTCAGTTGATGTTGTATCATCTTCTACATCATTTGATCTTTCACCGACACCTGTTTCTACATCTCTTCCTTTATCACCAACATCTATCCCACCACAACCTGTTCCATCTCTCTCACCCACTTCTACTCATTCACAATCTGTCAGCAAAACTTCTCCTAACATCTTGCCTTTATCCATAGATTTCAAAACTCTGAAAGATCATCCTCATGGTAACATTATTGGATCTATCACTGATGGTGTATGGATGCAGACTCAATCTGGTTTGATTAATATTTCCTCTTTTCTCTCTTTATCTCTCAAATTGTCCCAAAAAATGTGCATGCAGCTATCCAGGATCCCTGGTGGGTGGAATCAATGCAATTGGAGCTTCAATAATTCAGAAAACTCAAAATATGGACTTTGGTTGACTTACCTCCAAACAAATGCCCAATTGGTACGAATTGGGTTTTTAAGAACAAACCAGATAATCGTGGTGATGTGGTGCGTAACAAGTCCAGATTGGTTATACAAGGATTTGCTCAAGAAGAAGGGATTGATTATACTGATGTTTTTGCTCCCGTCCCTCATCTTGAAGCAATAAGGATTTTTCTCGCTCATACTGCTCATAAACAGTTCAAGGTCTATGAGATGGATGTCAAGTGTGCTTTCCTTTACGGTCACATTGATGATGAGATATATGTGTGTCAACCACCAGGTTTTGAGGATCCTGATTTTGTCGATAAAGTTTTTAAGCTTGACAAGTCTTTATGGTCTTCATTAGGCGCCTAGGATCTGGTATGAGACCCTAACGCAGTACCTCTTAAGCAATGGTTTGTCTTGTGGCACCATCGATATGACTCTATTCTAGAGAGAAGTGAATGGTGAAATGTTGATTGTCCAAGTTTATGTCGACGATATTATTTTGGTTCCACCAATTCATAATTATGTTGGGAGTTCGAAGAGGTGATGCGTAATCGGTTTCAAATGAGTATGATGGGAAAATGTGCTTTTTCCTTGGATTACAAGTGGAATAAAAGCCAGAAGGCATTCTCATTCATTAAGATACGTATATTAAAGAAATTTTGAAGAAATTCAAGATGGATGACGCGTCTCCTGAAATGACTCCTTTTATTGCTCAAACGTGCCTCACTCCTGATGAGAACGAGAAACCTGTTGAACCTCATCTCTACAGATCTATGATCGGTTCCTTCATGTGTCTTACAACAAGTCATCCTGACATCACTTTTGCTGTAGGATATTGTGCTTGATACCAGTCGACCCCAAAAGAGTCTCATGAAAAGGCTGTCAAGAGAATTTTTCGTTATCTCAAAGGCTCCTCTCGTTTAGGTCTTTGGTATCCGTATGGTGGGAATTTTGATTTATATGCTTATTCTAACAGTGATTCTAATGGTTGTAGGTTAAATAGAAAATCGGTGACTGGAGGATGTCAATACCTGGGCAACTGTCTGGTGTTATGGCAGAGCAAGAAACAAACCACTGTTTCCCTTTCTACAGGGGAAGCATAATATATTGCTGCCTCTAGTTATTGTTCACAAGTTCTTTGGATACAACACCAGATGATTGACTATGAAATCAATTTTCTCCACACACTGTTGTTTTGTGAGAACGAAGCAGCCATCGGGATCGCAAAAAATCCTATTCATCATTCTCGAACCAAGCACATCAAAACACGAATTCTTGCAATTCGTGATGCATAGAAAAAGGGTTTTATCGATATTATTCCCATTGACACGAAAAATCAAAAGACAGATCTTTTCACAAAACAATTTATAAACCTCGCTTTATGAATTGATCTCTATGCTTGGGTTATATCTTTTTAAACCTCTTTTCTTTTCTCTTATTTTTATAAAAATAAAGGGGTTTTTCTAAAAAAAAAATTTGGGGGAGTGTATATAATTACATATAAATAAACTGGGAGTTGAATTTGAAATGACGTGAAATGATTGTATATTTTCAAGATACGCTCATTTGGGCATGACATGCATTTAAATGAGAAAGATAGAACTGATGTTGCTCTTAGATTTACATCTTATTTTAATTACAAATTAATGAAGATTAAACAGAGTTTTTAAATGATATGCTTGGTAGACTCAGCCTGATGAATAAAGTAGACAGAAGCATGTTGATTTAAATTAAAATATACGCTTAAGGATGTTTGAATTTACCCAATCATTTTGGCGTGCACAAAAACTGAGTCCCAACAATAATTGGATTGAGAATTGATCTTTCACATACCATGATACAAATCTTATAAGTCATATCTATGAATCATGTTTGGTGTATTTTTGTGTTGTACTTGTGCTTATCTCCTCTGTTATATGGTAGTACTGACCTGGAATGATGATCTCCTCTACTGTACGGTAGTACTGATCTGGAGCTCTTATCAGCACGTGTTTAAATGGTCATCTTCTTTGTTATACGTGAGTATAGACCTGGAGCTCTCACCAACTTGATCTAAGTTGTATTAAATCATCTAAATGATGAATTCATCACAGAATGAAATATTCTATTGATAATCACTTACATAGATCTCTACAAGCCTTGTTCTAAAGATCGTATCAAAATTCAAGAAATCCTGAGGTTGGGTGAGGGTTTTTGCCAAATAATTACGGAGTCCTAACATTCTAAAGCATCTAATCGTACCTTAACGAATCATCTGCTGTTTGTTGAAAAAGATAAGGCATGGGTTTAAGTGGACAAATATATCAGCAATCGTTAATGATATGTTTGAGAATTTTAACAGTTCCTTTAAGACTGTGATCAGATTCAGTTATTAGTATGATCTCATTGTTGGTCGATGATTAAAGTCATCTTTGTGCTAAATATATCTTGTGGATGTGATCTCTGATCGATTTAGATCTTATTTATTGTTGTTTATACAACAAAAAAAATAAAAAATATAAAAAAATAAAAAAATAAATTTATTTGCGAAACTCTACTTTCGCTAGTTGTTTACCTAGACGAAATTACAATTTTGTTCAACATTCTCATCCTGTGCGATGTCATTTTTTGTCTGAGTTTCATTTGACGAAATTGTAGCTTCGCTTGGCGAAACTATAGATTCGTCGGGCGAAACTTTAGTTTCGCTAGCTGCGAAACTATTTGCTATTTATGTCTGTTTGCAAGATTATCACCTCACTTTCGCACCTTCGAACTATTTAGTTTCTTAGGGTTGTTCCGTGTCCTCTACATACGATTCTAAGTTTCTGTGTTTTTGCTATCGATTGTTTGTTGATTCATGTTCGCAAGTGACTTTCGAACTCTAGACTATCATTTAATCTTCTTAATATTATCACATTGTGAGTATATTTGACAGGATCAGTGATCTCAAGTTTGATGGATTAGAGTGTAACGCAGCGGAATAAGATCAAGAATTAGACAAATTATAGCAAGAATTTGATATTCGTATGCATTAAGAACAAATACGGTTGTAACGAGAGAATATATTTCTGTGAAAAGGAATGTTTCAATTATATCAAATGTTTCTACTCAATCATTCACTTATTACAATTAGGTTGACACTCCTTATATAGAGTGCAATCACTGCTGATATCACGGGATAGTGACATCTGGCAGATTTATTACACAAATAACTAACACTTAACAAACTACTGAAATGTTCACAACTACTGAGAACATATCAGAGAGTGCTAAGCACAAAATATAAAACTACTCATGCTAAACTACTGAAACTAAACTACTGAAACTAAACTACTGATTACAAAACTACTGAAAAGGGAAAATATAAAACTCCTAAAAGAAAACCGTCACAACTACTGAAGAAGACCTCTTCAGCTGTTGTGACAACGTCTGATACTTGGTCTTCAGTAATTGTCTTCAGCACTTGTCTTCAGTACTTGTCTTCAGTACTTGTCTTCAGACTTTGTCTTCAGCACTTGTGTCTTCAGACTTTGTCTTCAGCACTTGTCTTCAGACTTTGTCTTCAGCACTTGTGTCTTCAGACTTTGTCTTCAGCACTTGTGTCTTCAGACTGTCTTCAGCACTTGTGTCTTCAGACTTTGTCTTCAGCACTTGTGTCTTCAGCACTTGTGTCTTCAGACTTTGTCTTCAGCACTTTGTCTTCAGACTGTCTTCAGCACTTGTGTCTTGAGACTGTCTTCAGCTCTTGTGTCTTCAGACTTTGTCTTCAGCACTTGTGTCTTCAGCAGTTGTTGTGACGTCTGTGGAACTTAAAGGTTTTCTGATCCGGCTCATGGTTGTTTTGGTCCAACAATATTTGATCGAGACTCTTTGGTACCTTCGCTATTCTTCCAGTGAAAGTACCGATAGTCCAGCAAAACTAAAAAAAAGTTCATGAATTCTTAGAGTAACTATAAGGTTATGCTGTCCGAGCGAACTTAACAGTTTTGCTGGCTATTTTTCAGTTTCGCTATGCCGAAACTATTGTTTCGGCTTGTCGAATCTACCTCACTGTTTGGGCGAAACTGGTGTGATCTTGCTACCGAAATTAAAATCATCCTGTGAAACTATAGTTTCGGCCAACAAATTAACACTTTTTGGGCGAAACTGGTGTGATCTTGCTGGCGAAACTATACTTTCGCCTGCCAAAACTAAAACACATCATGCGAAACGATAGTTTCAGCCAGCAAATTTAATTAATAATTTTTCTTTATTCTTTTATTATTTATTATTTTTATTTATTATTACTTTATATATATTTTTTAATTTATTTCATTTGTATTTCATGTTTAAATGGCTAATCTAAAGTTTGATGAGAGAAACAAAATCACCGCCATTTTAGATGATACACATCCCTAAGCAGCAGGGTTAGAGACTGTATTCGGTGGCTGCAAAGATCCCCTATAGCTTACGCTATCTCTCATTCTACTACCATATATGATCTACACATCAGAGACTTTTGGAGATCTGCTGAGTATGATATGAGAGCGAAGACCCAAAGGATCACTACCAAAGTCTTAGAGAATGAGGTGACTATTACTTCTGAGACAGTTTCAAGGATTTTAAGGCTAGAGAGGATTCTGGAGAAGAGGTTACTATGTCAGATACTGAGGTGTTCGCAGCATTCAGGAGTATGGGATATGAGGGGCTAGCTTTTGGTTCCCGAAAAGAGATCAAGAAGTCCTTTCTCTCAAAAGGAATGGAGATTTATTGCCCATGTCTTTATTATGTGTTTAGATCATCGTAAAGGTGGATCAGATGGGCTGAACATAGATTGGGCAAAAGCTATGGTTTTATGCTGCATAGGGGAAAAGGCAAACATTGCAAGACTGATATTCGCTTGTATGGCTGAGAATGTGACGGCCCTGAAGAAGGATAAGTGGCTTCTGTATCCTAGATTTCTTCAGATGATCTTTTATGACCTAATTCCAAATGTGCCAAGACACGGGGAGGTGAAAAGGCTGGTGTAGATGAACCTATGTATTTGCATACTGTTATGCTATCCGACATGACTTTAGTTGGAAGATCCCCCATCTCTGGGAAAACATGTACCCACCCAAGAGATAGAACTATATTAGAAGGGTGGACGAGTCGGAGAATAAGCGAGCTGAAGAAACTAGAGCACAACAGACTAATGCTGCTAAGAAGCGAAAGAGATATGCCAAAGAGAAGGATTATGATTTTGAAGAAGAATTGAATGAAAGGGCTGAAGAGATAAGGGTCAAAAAAAGAGGAGATCAAAGAAAAAGGCTGATATTGGAGAATCAGAAAGGAGAACTAAACAGAGACATCAAGCGTTCTCTGAAACACCAGGAAGGGAAGATAGAGGAAGCTTAGATGAGGATATGATTCGTACCCTAACAGCTCACTAGCGAATGAATTGAGCATGATAAAGACTAAACTCACTAATCAAGAGGTGCAGGAAAGGCAAAAAGATGAGTTGATAGAGGGATGAAGAAGACGCTGCTAGACCAAAACTTACTGCTAAAGAAGTTCTTTGAGGATGTTGGTCAATTGAAAGTTGTTGTCGGCCTGCCTAATCAACTAACTCAATCTGAGTTACATGATTTAACTGATACTTCTAAATACTTGTTCTTGAACGTGGGTACTTCCTCCAGGGCAGGAGAGGGCACATCTGGTGCAGCAACTGCTGGTGCTGAAGGTTTTGAAATAAGACATGAAGATGAAGGTAGGGAGAATAAGGAGGAAATTCAGGCGACTAGGTTTATAAACATGGGACTTGATGTGGAAAAAGATCTGGTTGGAGAAAAGGTGGTGACGGAGAAGTAGGTTGACAGAGATGTTGAGAAAGGAAAGGGACTAGTTGATGAAGAAGAGGACGATGAACAACTGGTAGATTATGATTCTGAGCTAGAATTCTATGAAGTTGATAAGAGACCATTGATATATGTAGCCAAGAAGGGGGAGCTTGATGAAGATGTCTTTGAGATGGATAAAGCTGAATGGTTTTTTAAAGAGAAGGAGCTAGAAGAACTAACTCCCTTTTCCAACATATGGAAGGGTTGAGTAAGAAGGAGGCTGATAAGAGGATTATAAGTTTGTGTTGTAACCCCAGCCTCAAGATGTTCGTGATAAAGAGGAGAGGGGTGGAATTAGCTACATGCATAAGAGGAAGGCATTCAAGACCTTGCCTAAATGAACGAGCCTCACTTTTGGAGAAAGAGATTAAGAATGACCTAAATGACAAATTTGAGTCTTTTGGATACATGAAGGCTGAGATAAAACGATCAAAGAAAGACAAAGATTGGGAAACTGAAAAGGAAGAATTGTACTAAGGGTAAAACCTCTGAAGACTATGAATAGAGTGAGGTTAGTAGATCCCCTCCCCCAACAGTTACAGAATTTTGAGAAATGGTTCTACGATAACAACACGTGGGAGGCTGTGATAAGAATTAAGAATGGCAAAGAATTGAAGGTATTTGATCCTATGGAGCTCTTTAGTTTCTGTGATGAAGATTTGTTGGTTTTATGTGGGAATCATATCAAGGCTGGGGCAGGAGAAGAGACAAGGAAAGTCTATTTATGACTGTGGCAAACAAGATTAGAGGAGTGAAAGCTGAAGTGAAAAGGCTTCCAGAGTGAGTAAGGACTCAAGATGATCTGAACATGGATATACAAGATCTGACAAGACAGTTTGGGCAAGCTAGTGCTCATCCAGAAGGGGCTCGTGAAGTAGGAAGAGACCATGGAGAATCATTTGATTAAGCCCTGAGGAAGTTGTTGCAGGAGATGCTGAAGACAAGTCAAAGGCAACAGAGGATACTGGAGCTGACAAGATACATCAAGACAAGTGAAGGTGGTGAGTTCCAACCTAGGGGAGTATTGAAGATAATGTATAGGTTGGACTCACCTTAGTTTAGAATGTTTACTTTTGATTGTAATAGGTCTTTTGTTAGTTTCCTTTTGTATGTAATTAGATTTATGTTGGTTTGCAGTCCAGCAAAACTGTGAACAAAACAATAGTTTCACTCACAGTCAACTAATTAGTTCGCTTGGCGAAAAACTATTTCTGTCGGGCAAAACTACAGTTTTGGCAAAATAGTTTCGCTGACAGTGAAACTGTCTACGAAACTAAGACTACTATATATAGTTTTTGATCATTCTCATTGTAGGTAAGCATGCAAAACCATAATCGTTAATCCTTGTTGCAAGTTACCATTTCTAAGAAGTTATTACACAGAAATATCATTGAGCTTTGATGTATTGAATGTTATGATCTTCATTGTCTTATATTGAATGAGTTGTTATTATGTTCAATCTTCATTGTTCATCTTGTTTAGTTTGTGTGTTTGATATTGAACGATTCATCATCTCATTTGCACTATGATACGATCAAAAGGACCAACAATGGTGTTTGGGGACCGAAATATGATGTTAAGTGTGTCTTAGGCTGCTCATGCACCCAAACAGTAGCTCATACGCCCAACCATAAATAATGCCTATGTGTTCCTCATGCGGATGAAGAGTCTGCGGGAAAAGAACGGCTTTGTTCTTCCGCATTAACAATGCGGAAGACCAGAAGTGATGCACACAAGTTCTACTCTTACGCATTGTCAAATGCGGAAGAGTGGAGGAAATGCAGATGAATAATAAGAAATGTGGATGAATAATAAGAAATGCGGATGAACAATAAGAAATGTGGATGAACAATAAGAAATGTGGATTAACAATAAGAAATGTGGATGAACAATAAGAAATGCGAATGAACAATAGGAAATGCGGATGAAGACTTAGTTTATTTTCTAAATTCGAGGAAAATGCAGATGTAGGTTTTGACTGGGGAGTTCTGGGGGGTTCATGTAAGCTGACTTTTGAGATCATAGATGATATGATGGGCATGATTGATGATGTATGGTGGTGTTTATGCATGATGGTATGTATGATGTATGTTATGTATGTATGATGATGCCCTATATGGTGATGTTGTATGTTTTTGTTGATGTTAAATATTATGTATGATTATTTTCCCGTAGCTTTACGTTGAATGATTAATGAATGAAATGAAATGTATTATGTAACGTAAAGCGGAAGATAATGGAAAGAGGGACGTAATGTAAGAATGCATGCATTAATGAATAAAAGATGGTAAAGAAAGTCTTGCAAGCACTATATAGAGAAACACACGCAATAAAGAGTGTTAGTTCAACCGGTGTGGGATAGCTACCTTAGAAGGATGCACACTGGGGTCTTTCTTTGTGATTGACCATTTGGATGGAACCTTTGTCGCTTACCCTAGGTGATGTGGTAAGGATGTGAGTGCCATGACAAAGGGTCTATGATAGACCTCGGCCTAGTAACCGCTTTATGCATGATAGTGGGGTATAGCACATGATAATGGTACACCTGAATATAGCCTAGGTGTTGTGGTCAGGCTGCTGAGCGCCATGACAGGGGGTCTATGATAGACCTCGGCCCAGTACCCGCTTATGCATGACGGTGGGGTAAAGTTCATGGTTTTGGATGGAATGTAAAGAAGTAAAGATGAACGTACAAATGAAAGTAATAATGAAAGTTAACGAATTAATGATGAAGATAATAATAATTATTACCTTGATGTATGTACAATGTGTGATCACGTGCGATAGTAATAAAAATGCTTTAACGAATGAAATGTAATGTAAAGTTTTTATAAAACTAGAACTCACTCAGCAACGCTGACTTTTTATGCATTTTCCAGTTGGCAGTTAAAGTTGCTGAGGATGGCACGGGGCAACTACTTGGCTCTTTTGGATGGCTTTCTTTTGTTTAACGTTTTTGCATTGTAATGCGAACAAATGATATTGTATAACGAATGTTGTATTATTTTGCAAAAGCATTTTTAATGAAAATGTTGTTTTTAATGTTTCCGCTGCAACGTTTACTTCAAGTTAATGTAATTATAGGTTTTATGTGCGATGATTGGTCAGTTGTAAATATCCCGGGAACGGGGCCTTACAGAGTGCAAGCATGGGGTCGTGCCTTATTAAGCACGCCCCCATGACTTCCTGAAACACACCCTCATGCTTAAATTGGTACATCTACATGTTTGGACATCTCACATGACAAAAGTATTGTCATCTAAAAGTTGTCACGGGGTCGTGCCCCATGAGTCATGGGGTCGTGCCCCAAAAGTCACGAGACTGTGCCCCACCTCAAAATAGTTCGTACCCCATTTAACATGGGGTCGTGCCCAACACCTTTTTCATGTACGAACCGACAAACTTTTGTAAGTATTTTACTATCATGGGGTCGGGCTTAAACACTCCAGAAAGCCTATAAATAAAGGCCTAAGTTCACCATTTTGGTAAACTTTTGGTGGGAGAGTTGCTCTGCTACATTCTCTCGGGAATCAAGACTTAAAGATCATTTGGAGGCTCGAGAGGTGCATACAACACTTGGAAGAAACTCAGGATGGTCTAAATATCATCCGTTGTGGATCACCGATTTGATTGTTCTATTTCACCAGTGATTTTATATATATCTTCTATGTTACTAGTTGTTATGTTTAAGCTCATTATAAGCTAAACTCTCATTATCATCTAATTAGATGAAACTTATGTAATTTGCGATGAACTACTTGTGTGATTTGTATTATGTTAATGATACGATGATCTTGGGAAAACTTTTGATGGATAGCATTTACATTTGAATGGAAAATTGTAACCTTATGATTTGTAATTGTGAATGTCATACAAGGTTGAAAAATGTATGGCTAACTTTCATTCGCGAAACCTGTTTTCATAATAAATGTACGGCTAATGAACTATAAATGGTTATTAGAAATTATATCACCTTAACTTTTTGATCATTTACAAGTTTCCTTTTGTATTCTAACAAATCTATAGTAATTGTTATGGTTTTTTAAAATTAAAGGTATATTAGAAAGGAACCTGATCTACTCCTTTTTAACATTAAATTATGTTTTTTAGAAATCGTATGTCAAAATGTTACAGGAGATTTACCTACATTACTAGTGGCTTTGATCTATTAAGTAGATCTCATCCTAATGAGGTCCTAGTCACTACA
Source organism: Flaveria trinervia (assembly GCA_025506515.1). Taxonomy (NCBI): domain Eukaryota; kingdom Viridiplantae; phylum Streptophyta; class Magnoliopsida; order Asterales; family Asteraceae; genus Flaveria; species Flaveria trinervia. The sequence continues at coordinate 81,993,662 of CM046443.1, read as the reverse complement.
AAGCGGATAGACGAGAAATCACGCTAGCTCAAATTTATAAACATTAACATAATTACCTTAATTAATATCTTTAATCACACCACCATTTATCATGGTTACATAAGTGTAATCTAATTAGGATGATCGCCTTTATTCCCTAGTTTTAAATCCAAAAGTTTTAATCTTACTTTTACTCTATTTTAATTATTATTTTTTAACTCTAAAAATCTTGATTGCATTAATGCAACTTATCATCTTCTCAAACAAAATCTAATCTAGTAGTCAACTATTAAGGTTATTGAGTAGGCTTGGTGTGTCCACGGATTGATACTCGGTTCTTACTATCACTATATTACCATAGGTTTTTGTGTGTAGTTTAGTATTCGTAATAACCAATTAAAACTGAATCTGTGCAAAAATCTTTATAAAAAAATATATACCTTTCACATGCATCATTTAGTAAATTGTTGGCTAGAAGGCATGCAATTGAAGAAGGTAGAGAGGTGATTCTCTTAGAGTCAAATCATATACAATTACTTTAGTTAAAATCAAAGCTTCACTTACTCCTCAATCAAAAGTTACTTGAGTTATTACAGCATCTACAACTACTAAAGCTCTCGTTTAAGCAGTAAGTCTCTTATAATTAATTTGTTGCTCATTAATTCTCGACTTGGTGTTGTTTAGCTAAAATAAAGCCTGAAGATGACCTAGTGATAGTTGCTCTATTAATCCTGCTTGAAGAAAGAGGGTATGATTTTAACAAAGTGATGAGTTTATGCTTGGATGAGTTGAAAGCAAAAGTTTAGGAAATCGTTTTATAAGAAATGAAAACTAATGCTAGCTAGTTAAGAAAGAAAACAAAGAAATCAGATTAGGGGAAGAAAAGCAATAACAAAATATTAGGATGGCTAAAACAAAGAAGAAATAATACTTAGAGACACTATGGTTACTCTCAAGAAATAGTGTGTAACATTTGCCCATTTTGGAAAATCTAAACCCGACTCTGTTTGTGTCAAGTTGAAAATCAAATTTGTTGTCTAGTTATTCGATTTATCTTAATATTTCAAAAACAATAAACGTGGCAACTAATCAATTTAACTAAATGTAACACCTAGATATTTTTAAAAGACGGGAAAGAAAGAATAAAAGCAAAGAAAAGGAAAGAAACATAATTTAACCTAAGTTGAGGGGTTAAAAGTGTTAAAGGATAAAAGTTTCAAAAAGTTAGTGTAAAGAGTGGGTATGGCCACCCATGTTGTCTACACACATCACTTCACTTAGATATCTCTAGAGAGAGAAAGAGCAAAGCTCAGTTTGAAAAAGAACTAGAAGGAATTCGAATTCAAGGTAAGAATTTTTGGTTTTGTGATGTTCTTGGCTGGCCTATGCCTCGGTTATCTGTTCATATGTGTTCGGTTGTGTGTTTTGGTGGGTTTCTAGGTGTTTGAACTCATTTGTAAATGAGTTTGAAGAAGTCATACTTGAAGGTTGTCAAAGGAGAGTTCTAGCTCCCCCTTTTTACATGTTTTAACTGATTTTGCAGCTGGAAATGCATGTATATATGTTTTTATGTAAGTGGGTGTTACACCCGTATGTATGTGTATGTGAGTATGCGGGTGGATTATGATTTTTGGTGTTATGATGATGTTATGTTCATTTTTTGTTGCTTAGAATGTTAGAACTAAGCTTAGAGCATGTTAGATTGATTATTGGGACTAAACTATGATGAGCTTAGTGTATGTTAGTTGCTCACGCGCTTGGATTGGTCCATCCGCCCAACGGTCTAAATTGCCTAAGTGTCCCATGCGCCCAAATTCCCATGCGCCAAATAGTACACATGTGCCTAGGATAGGCTGAATTTGGCTAAGTGTTCATGCCTCTAAAAAAGCCTATGCGCCTGCATAGTGCCCATGCGCCTAGAGTTTGCCTAGAAAGTCTAGGTCGTGGTCATGTGCCCCAATAGTGACCATGCGCCGAGAAAGTTCCCATGCGCCGAGAAAGTTCCCATGCGCCGAGAAAGTTCCCATGCGTCTGCGCCTAAGTGTTCCCCATGCGCCCAGAAGCCTTCCGCCTACATAGTGCTCATGTGCCTACGCCTTAGAAAATATTCTGAAATTTTGGGGGAAAATGAAAAGTGTAGGCTTTGACTTGGGATGTTCCCAGGGGTGATATAAGTTGACTTTATGATGTCTTATGTGATGGGTGATGTATGATATCTCATGTATGATGCGTATTATGATGTTATGCTTATGTATGGCTATGTTTATGTTTATGTTCCTTAATATGTACGTTTATTTTCCGTGACTTTACGTGGTATGGTTATGAAACTAAATAGAAAGTATTATGTAACATAAAGTGGAAGATAATGAAAAAAGGAACATAATGATTGAAAGAATGCATGCATTAATGAAAGAAATTAAAGAAAGTCTTGCAAGCATTGTATGGAGGTTCACACCCATGAAGGGTATTAGCTCAACGGTGTGTGGGTTAGCTACCCATGAAGGATGCACACTAGGGTCTGATCTTTATGATTGACCATATCTATGGGACCCTTGTCTCTTACCTCGGTACTGTGGTGAGGCCACCGGGCATAATGTTTGGGGGTCTACTTATAGACCTCGGCCAAGTACCCGCTTTATGCATGACGGTGAGGTATAGCACATGGCATTGGTTTGGAATGTAAAGAAGTTAATGATGAATGTACGTAAGGTACAAAAATGAGATAACGAATGATAACAATGATGTGCGATGATGAATGAACGAAAGATAATGAACGAATGATGATCAAGATAACAATGTTATTATCTATGTGTATGTATGATGCATGATCGCGTATGAAAGTAAAGAAAGGTTTTAAAATGAAAGTAAAGTATATTTTATTTTATAAAACTAGAACTCGCTCTGAAATATTGACTTTTATGTGTTTCCAGTTGGTAGGTAACTCATTGCTGTGGATTACACGAGCGGCTACTTGGCTTATTTTGGATGGTGTCCATTTTGTATAACGATAATGTTTTGTGATGGCTTATTTTGGCTTATATTCTATAATTTATAAAATAAATTTATAAATTCTAAAATTTTATTTATAATTAAGGTAATCTTATATTTCCATTATATTATACATTTTTATATTGTTTCAATAATCCTAACATCCAATTTTTCCAATCATCCTAACATCCAATTGTTCTCATGACTTTATGTTTTTACTTTTATTCTTTCTTCTGCTAAATATATTTTAATTTTAATTATTATCATTTGATCATTAACCTTATAACTTTCACTAACCTTATAATAATCACTAACATTCCTAAATCAAGCTAAGAACATACTAATGTAAACAAAAAATCCCGTTTGCATATGGACGGCTATGCCGCCGCATTGGGTTATTTCACAAAATTATTTCTCTAAATGATGGCTATGCCAAAGTTTTGGATTGTTTATAACCCAAATTAAGTCTAATATACCATATATCAACAAAATAAAATTGTACTAACCCATTTTATGCTTTAGCAATTTTAAAATGCACATAAGTACCCTACTATGTATTTGTTAGAATATAGTCTGACTTCAACTAACCATAACTTGGTCATAACAAGCAAAACTTGAGTAAAATTTGACTCCAATATAAGGTTTGTTGAATTACCTTTTTAAAGATAGTTGGACGACTCAACAATAACCTTCTCAAGATAAGTACGCATTTCAGTGCTTCTATCTTCTGCTTCTGTTTTGACCTATTTAAATATCTTTTCATTAAAGTGTTTCTAAATGAAACTTATCCGGGAGACTCTAAAATAGTTTATGTAAATTTTTATAATTTATAAAACCGTTTTATATTTTTAAAACCTGCTTTAACACATACCAAACATTCTGTCAAAAATCTAAAAATGAATTTCGACCTCAAGTTATTGTTTCTTTTATCTTTTAGGACATCACCTTTGACTCTTGAACATCCAAGCTTCCTTATATACTCTACAACCATTATTATTCAATGTGAGTTTTCATGCCCCTCTTTTACTTTTTTCCACACCTTTGGGGTGAAAATATTAATGTAAAAACTTACACATGTAAACATCTTGATATTTGTAAATGCACATGCAATTGATCTTTACCTTTTTTCGTGATTATTTGTAATATTATGAGTCTTATATGATAAACATTATATGTTAACAATCATTAACTATTGCTAGTCTCATGACGTCATAGATCTATGGGCCTAACAAGCCTATTTGATTATAAAGCCGAGGTTATTGCCGGCTCTTGATGTGTATCCTTGTTCATTATGGGAACGAAGTGCACTTAGCTAATCGTTAATTCTAATTGATATCTTCGTCAAGGTTTGATTGTAGTTATATGTTATCTTTAAGCTTACTTTATTCGTAACCATTGACATGAATTGCTACTTGTAAACTTATATATATATATATATATATATATTATATATATATATATATATATATATATATATATATATGTGTGTGTGTGTGTGTGTGTGTGTGTGTGTGTGTATATGTATATATATATATATGTATTCTTAACCCACGGAAACACACCAACTTTCAAAGTTGACCCTTTATTTTTAAGATATTTCAGGATCGCTACTTGCGGACTTTTTCTTGCACATATAGGACTTGGACTTGGTTTAATTAAATATCTTGTTGTTGTGGTTTAATTCTTTGTTGTATTGTAGTGCCTTAATTTTATAGTATTATTCAATGAAAAATGGCGTTTAATATTATTTAAACTTTTTTAATTTCATGAGCTATAAGCAATCGTTTCACATTCCTCCGCCCTGATGATTCCGCCCTTGGTCAGGGTGTGACAGAGTGCATCTATGAATTTGTCCACACTTGATAACCATGCCATAAAAAAGAGAGTGAAGGCTAAGCAACCTACCTCATTTGAAAGAGTCTATGTAGAGTGAAGTGTTAAGGTAGAAGTAACTAAGAGGATAGTTAAACTACCACCTACATTTCAAAGTCTCCATAATGTTCTACAGCTCATTCAGATGTTGGTTAGTAGCATATATCCTTTATGTTCAAAAGAAAAGAAGGGTACATGAGTAAGATCTTATGGATTTAAAATAAATGTGTATCTGTACAATGTGATAAGACAAAATGGTGTTTCTAGCTACTATGATACTATAAGTGAGATTTTAGATCGAACATGGATATCATTAAACAATAAATCATAAATTTAAGGGCCTTTATGGATTGACTCCCGCCTAGCTCCATATGATCCAACCATAGAAATATGAGTTTGATGGTGAAAAAGATGCATATTGTTTCATGAATATACCAGTTGGAAGAGTAGAATATAAGAGTGATCAACTTATCTACTTAAAATGGACTAAGATAAAGATTTGACAAGACTTTGGGTAATCAGTAAGAGTGGGTGTACAAAAGTGATGAAGCAAAGGTTTTAATGAAAAATTTTAGGAAACATCTTCAACATGAAAATGAAGTGGAAAGGTTCTCATAATCAACCAAAGTCTAAGAAAGAGAGTCTTCAACAAAAAGAAGAGCCTTTGAGTAACCAAAGTCTCTAAGCACTATTATCATAACAACCCCCCCCCCCCCCCCCCATTCTAAGTTAAATCTAGAAAAAGTGATAAAAGTTACTTTGCATCTAAAATTCATAAATCAAATGAGAATCTTGATTCTTTTAAGGAAGTAATAATAGATCCCAAGAAACTAACCCTATTGATCTAACAACAAAACAACATTCTAAGATCATAGATAGGGCCATTGACTAACAATGAAATAAATTCTACATGGAGCATATGTATCATTCAAAAATATTCTTTGACTCAAAGAAGAGATTCTTTCCTTTATTGTAGAACATAAAAAGAGCTACACAAATTGAATAAACACTCAACATACATCCTAGAGTATTTAAAATGATTAGTCTCTACATTTTATGAATAATTTACAGAAGAAATTGCTAAAAAGTCTAAGGAACATGAAGAAAAGGAAAAAGTGTTAAATATGGTTGCTCTATCTACATATGATCTTGTTGTATCATGGACTTATGATCTAACAACTTCCATGTATGTAATTAAAAGAGCATTTTGACGACCTGAAAATTGGTTATGCTACAGATAATATATCGAAATGAGTATAATATCCGGTTTCTTGTAAAGTTCCTTATAATTGATCTAGCAAATGATTGAATAGGGAAAGTAATAGTGATAATGGTGAAAAGAATTGTAACACCCGGTTATTTATATATTTTGAAGCTGACGAATGCAGAAAAAGAAATAAGTCCAAAGTCGAGGGACCAAACTCGCCAACAAGGGAAAGTTGGAAAATGTGGTGATATGGGTAGGGAGAGGGCAGCCATACTCTCCCCACACTCATATTTTAGCCACACAAGAGTGGAGAAGAGAGAAAGGAAGAAAAGAGGAAGAAGTGTTGGTTCGGGTTGGTTCGAGTGGCTAAAATCGTTAAGAAGCGAGTCAAATCGAAGCTCTCCTCATTATGGTCATTTGTGTGAGTTCTAGGACCCCTCCTTTAAACGTTTTTAAATGATTTGGGGTGGAAAACATCTGAAAATTGGGTTTTTGAGTGTGTTCATGTTTGACTCGTTTGTGTATGTGTATGTGTGTGTATGTGTGTATGATGCGTTTGAGCCTTGTTTGTGAGCTTGTGTGTGCTTGAATGGTGTTGTGGTATGCCTCCCTAAGGTTCAGGATGGTTGATTTGGGCTTAGAATGGGTTTATATGAGCTTGGAGGTCAAAAATGGCAAATTATGTTCAGGATGAACTGCATTTTGCATCGGCTAGGCTAGGAGATCGACTGGAGGCCATACGGCCGAATGAGGAGTGATTGGGGTCCATTCGCATGAAGGGAGTTCATTCGCACGATTGGGGCTAGTCGCATGGGGAGTCATGCGACTGAGGGTCCAGTCGCATAAGTGCTCATCCGCATTAGTTCCATTCGCATGAGATCCATCCGCATTAGTTCATTCGCACGATTGCCTGTTCATTCGCATAAGTGTTCATCCGCATTGGTTCAATCGCATGATGCTCAGTCGCATGGAGGCCATGTGACTGAAGGGTGTCCATACGCCTTAATAGGGCTGTTACACCCGAAGGAAAGTGTAGTTTGACTTCCGACTTTCGGGGAAAAGTGCAGATGTAAGTATTGATGTAAAGGTTCCTATAAGTTCATGTAAAATGACTGTAGGGGCCTTAGAGGCGATGTTGGGCATGATGATGTTGCATGATTATGCATGTTATGTATGTATGATGTTGCCCTGTATGATGTTGATGCCTGTGTATGATATGCTCCTTATTATAATGTATGTTTATCTTTCCTAGGGCTTTACGTGTCATGTTAATGAATGAAATGAAGTATTATGTAATGTAAAGTGAAAGATAAAGAAAAGAGGAACATGAAGTAAGAATGCATGCACTAATGAGTAATGAAAGTAAAGAAAGTCTTACAAGCATCGAATGCACATCGGGGTCCTTCTTTGTGATTGACCATTTGTATAGAACTATTGCTGCATACCTTAGGTACTGTGACCAGGAGGTGCGATGCACAGTTATAGAAGGTCTATGATAGGCCTAGGTCCAGAACCATGAAGAGAAAGGTATCGCATATGGCAATGGTACACTTATATCATACCTTAGGTATTGTGACCACGAGGTATGATGCACCGTTATAGAAGGTCTATGGTAGGCCTAGGTCCAGAACCATGAACAGAAAGTTATCACATATTACATAGTGCACCTAAACTTTACATTAGGTGTTGTGGCCATGAGGTGCGGTGCACCGGTATAGAAGGTCTATGATAGGCCTAGGTCCAGCACCATGAACAGAAGGGTAAGGTTTATGGTTGATGGAAAGAAAAAGTTGTAATGATAAAAGAATGTAAAGGAAAAGTATAAATGAATGATGAAGAGAATACTAATATTATCTGTGTATACGTATGATGTATGATCGCATGTGGGAATGGAATATTTTAATGAAAGTAAAGTATGTTTTATTATAAAACTAGAACTCACTCAGCAACGCTGACTTTGATTTGTTTTCAGTTGGCAGGTAATGGTTGCTGAGGATGGCACGAGGCGGCTTCTCAGCTCTTTTGGGATGGCATCCATATTTATAATACTTTTGTGATGTAATGCAACTGGGGTTTTGTAATTGAATTATGATGTATTAGTTTGCAAAAGTTTTTATAATGAAACGAGATGTCATTTTTGAATGTTTTCGCTGCGATAATTGTGTAAAACAAATGAAAATGTATGCTTTATGTGCAATGATCTACCAGCTGTAAGCGTCCCGGGAACGGGGCCTTACAAGTTGGTATCAGAGCCAAAGTTTAAGTGAAATGGGTAAATTTTCAAAATAAACCTTAACTTAAATTGAGAATGGGGCGGAAAGGGAAGGGATGCCAATTGCGTGCCATCAGGTATTTTCGTAAAGTTAACCGGTATTATGTGCGCATGTGATGTGGTATGTGTTGTTTGTGGATTTAAATACTGATGTAGTCAGGATAGGTAATGCTCGGAAGAAGAGTAAAGTAAGTGGCTAATCACAACTGGCCACTATAATTATGGACTTACTATACTTGACATAAACTAAGTTGTTCCTTGAATGACCGTGTTGGTGTTTGAATCTTTCAGTGTGCATGTGAATGGCCGGTGGTAGATCTTCGAAGGCTTCAGATGATGGGGGTCACGGTGTTGAACCGCGACCTAAGAGAGGGAGACCGGAGTTGAGAAGGTGGTTCATGAGGAACCCAAGACTCCTCATCCGGAGGGTGGTGATGAGAGTGCAAATCTGAAGGCCTCGGTGAAAGAGGCGGTGGTCGAAGAGGTGCATCAGGTCATGGAGACAATCTTACCGTCTGTGGTGACCGAAGTTATCAAGGCAGTACGGGAAGGGGAAAGGAAATAGAGGAATAGGTCCTCAGGAGAACGGAACACCCAGAGCCTGAACGGTTCTAACTGATGAGGAGGAGGAGGAAGAGGAAGAGCCTGCATCGGAGGCGGCATGAGGCTCTAACTACGGGGCAGTTATGAGATGCAAGCCCACTGCTTTTGATGGTAACGGCACTGCTGCTGCTGCTCACCGGTGGGTGAGGGAAATGGAGGCTGTACTTGACATCAACAAGTGCAGAGAGGACTAGAAGGTGAAGTTCGCTACCCACTCTTTTGTGGACTCAGCTCTATGGTGGTGGCAAAATATTGTCCAAGCTGAGGGCAGCAGGGCCATTGGGAGAATGAGATGGCCCGAACTAAAAAAGTTAGTGATTGAGGAGTTTTGTCCCCACCGGGAAATGGACAAGGTTGAGAGGGAGTTTTTGCAATTAGATGCGGAAACGATGACACACCAAGAGTACACCACAAAGTTCAATGAGATGGCGCACTTGGTGTCGGACAAAGTGGCACCTTTGTCATGGAAGATTAAAAGATACATCCAGGGTTTGCCCGCGGATATTTGCACACACATGATCGATGTCCGACTGAGCACGTTTAGGTTGGTGGTGGACTTGGCAGGGAGACTGTATGATGAGAGAACGGTGGTGGTGACTGGAGGTAGCAAGAAGGGTGGTGGTGATCGGAACTGGCAAGGGAAGAGGTTTGGTCGCGGTGATGCCTCGACGGGTAACAAGAAGGCACGGGTGGAGACTGCCATGTGGTCGCATCGGGTGCTGGTATAAAGAAGTGTGGTAGGTGTGGGAGATAACATAGCGGGGAATCCAGGCTGGGGTTAAATGTGCGCTTCAAATGTGGGAAGCCGGGGCATATAGTCAAGGACTGTCATACGGTCCGGTGCTTTAACTGTGGCATGGAGGGCCACGTGGTTAGGGATTGTAAGAAGCCAAGGGCCGAGGGTTCCGGAGCGAAGAAGACAGGGAGTGAAGGACCGAGAGCAAGCGCCAGGGCATTCACTATGACATAGGAGGAAACTAGGACGGACCCTGATGTTGTGTCTGGTACGTTTCTAGTAAACCAAACTTTAGCTTCTGTGTTATTTGATTCGGGTGCCAGTAAAAGTTTTATTTCTACTGCTTTCTGTGCTAAGCTGCCTGTTAGTAGTAGACGTCTTGATGCACCCTTTGATGTAGAAACTGCCATAGGTAAGTCTACCAGGATTATTGAAATAATGGAGAACTATGATGTGGAGCTAGAGGGTCATAAGTTCCTGTTAGACCATTTGTGATGACCTTAGGCGGTTTCGATTTGGTTCTTGGGATGGATTGCTTAGCGGACTCCGAGGCAAACATTATGTGTCGCAAGAAGATGATTCGTTTGACACCGCCCGACGGGATTTTGGTAACTGTATATGGGGATCGGGTTACTACGATCCCGAAGTAATCTCAATGACGGTGGTGGGAAAGTGTATGAGCCATGGATGTAGTGCTTACTTGGCCTATGTAAAGGATGTAGATACGCCAACACCACAACTATCCGATGTACTAGTGTGTGTGACTTTTCGGATGTGTTCCCAGAAGATTTATCAGGAGTGCCACCCGACCGAGAGATCGAGTTTCAGATTGATCTGATACCGGGTGCCCAGCCTGTTGCCAAGGCATCGTATTGGTTGGCTCCGACGGAGATGAAAAAGTTGATGGAGCAGTTGCAAGAGCTACTTGATAAGGGGTTCATTAGGCCGAGTATCTCTCCTTGGGCTCCGGTCCTGTTTGTAAAGAAGAAAGACGGTAGCATGAGGATGTGCATTGACTACCGAGAGCTGAATAAGTGATAGTGAAGAACTGATACCCCTTACCAAGAATAGATGATTTGTTCAATCAGCTTCAAGGTGCCAGTTGGTTTTCAAGAATAGATCTTTGATCCGGTTACCATCAGTTGAAGGTGAAGGAGCAAGATATCCCTAAAACAGCTTTTCACACGCGCTATGGTCACTACGAGTTACTCGTTTTGTCATTGGGTTGACCAACGCGCCAACCACTTTTATGGACTTGATGAATCGAGTGTGTCGCCCGATGTTGGATAAATTCGTGATTGTGTTTATCGCTGATATCTTGATTTATTCGATGAGCGAGATTGAGCACGCCGGTCACATTCGAGAGGTTCTAGAGACGTTGAGAAAGAAGAAGTTGTACGCCAAGTTCTCCAAGTGTGCATTTTGGTTGCGCTAAGTTCAATTCTTGGGTCATGTGGTGAATCCTGACGGGATTATGGTGGACCCAGCTAAGGTGGAGGCAGTGATGCAATGGAAGTCTCCAAAGACGCCATCCGAGATTCGCAGTTTCTTGGGTTTGGCGGGCTACTATAGAAGGTTCATCCAAGACTTTTCCAAGAGCGCTTCTCAACTAACCAAGTTGACCCGGAAGGATGTGAAGTTTGTATGGGGTCAAGCTCAAGATCTGGTGGTTTATTCCGATGCTTCCTATTCAGGGTTGGGATGTGTATTGATGAAGAGAGGAAAGGTTATAGCCTATGCATCCCGATAGTTAAAGGTCGATGAGTTTATTACCCTACTCATGACTTGTAGCTAGCAGTCGTGGTCTTTGCGTTAAAGATTTAGAGGCACTACCTTTCGGGATGAAGTGCACCATATTCACCGACCACAAGAGCTTGAAGTACTTCTTCAAGCAGAAAGATTTGAACATGGGGCGAAGACGATGGTTGGAGCTCATAAAAGATTATGATTGCGAGATCTATTACCATCCAGGCAAAGCCAATGTGGTGGCGGATGCCCTTAGCCGGAAGGAGAGACCCGAGCCGATTAGGGTGAAAGCTTACCAGTTGATCATGACCTATGATGTGATGAAGCAAGTCAAAGAGTTTCAAGATAAGGCATTGAAGGAAGATCATCTTAACTCAGAAAGAATGAGAGGTCTGGTGTTGAAATTGGGTGAAAACACACTCAGTGTTAGAACCTAATTTGGACGAATGTGGATTCCTCGTTTTGGGGATCTACACGTGAAGATCATGGATGAATCTCATAAGACTCGATAATCTATTCATCCCGGTGCTACGAAGATGTACCAAGACATGAAGAAAGACTATTGGTGGCCGAGTATGAAATGTGCTGTGGTGGAGTATGTGAATAAATGCCTTACTTGTTTACAAGTGAAGGCCAAGCACCAAAAGCCATACCGGAAGATCTAACCGTTGGATATACCGGAGTGGAAATGGGAGCACATCACCATATATTTTATTACGAATCTGCCACGTACCATGAAAGGGTATGATGCCATATGGGTGATCGTTGATCGATTGACGAAGAGTGCTCATTTCCTACCGATCCGCAAGACATAATCATCCGAGAGGTTGGCGGATCTGTTCATCAAGGAGATAGTAACTCGTCATGGTTTACCGGTGTCTATTGTGTCTGATCGTGACACCCAGTTTACATCTAAATTTTGGAAGAGATTCCACGACGCGATGGGGATGAGGTTACATATTAGCACGGCATATCACCCTCAGATGGATGGTCAATTAGAGAGGACGATTTGAACGCTGGAAGATATGCTCCGGGCGTGCGTCATTGATTTTGGAGGAAGTTAGGATGACCACTTACCGTTAGCTGAGTTCTCATATAACAACAATTATCATGCCAGTATTGGTATGCCTTCTTATGAGATGCTATAAGATAGGAGATGCAGAACCCCATGTGTTGGGGTGACATCGGTCATAAAGAATTAGGGAACGTCGAAGTGGTCGAGGCTACGACTGAGAAGCTGGAAAGAATAAAGGTCTTCATGAAGGCAGCCAAAGATAGGCAAAAGTCGTATGCTGATAAGCGACGTAGACCGATTGAGTTCCAGGTGGGTGATAGAGTCATGTTGAACGTCTCACCTTGGAAGGGTATCATTCGGTTTAGAAAGCGGGGCAAGTTCAGCCCAAGATACATAGGGCCTTTCCGAATCATTCCTAGAGTAGGAGAGGTGGCCTATAGATTGTAGTTACCAGATGAGTTAAGTGGAATTCATCACACATTCCATGTATCTTATCTGAGAAAGTGCTTAGCAGACGAGGATGTGATTGTACCACCAGAGGATATCGAGGTAGATGAACGGCTCAATTATATGGAGCAACCAGTGGCGATCATTGATCATAAGGAGAAGAGATTAAGGAATAAAGTGGTTCCTCTTGTGCATGTATAGTGGAAGCACAGGAAGGGATCTGAGTCTACGTGGGAGACAGAGGAAGAGATGAGACAGTATTACCCATGACTGTTTGAGAAATAACAGGTTCGGGGACAAAACCTAAATAAGGGGGTGGACTTGTAACACTCGGTTATTTATAAAAGATAGAGAAAGAAGAATAAATTGAAGAAAGAGAAGGAAAATATATTTTACCCAAGTTGAAGGGTAAAATTGTCCAAAAGGACAAATGTTTGAAAAAGTGGGTGTAAAAGGTGATGGCCGCCCATCACTCTCTCTGCACACATAACATTCGGATTTTTTTCTTTAGAGAGAGAGAGAAGAGCTAAAAACTCTTAGTTTGAAGAAGAGAAAGAGCAGAAGTTCAAATTCAAGGTAAGAATTTTTATGTTAATGGTGTTGTTAACTGGTTTTATCCTCGGTTGTATGCTTATGTGTGGTTGTGTGTGTTCGGGTGTGTGTTTTGGTGGGTTTTTAGGTGTGAACTTGTAGCAAACGGGTTGAAGGAAGTCTTAACCGAAGAGGCTGCTAAGTTGAGTTCTAGAACCCCTCTTTTACATGTTTTTAACTTCTTTGGGGCTGGAATTGCGTGTATGAACTTTTATAAAAGTTGAGTTTTGTACCCGTATGTGTTTATGTGGTATGTGTGGGTGGGGTTTGAGTTTGGGTATGTATGTGTTTGATGTTGTTATAGTTGTGTTTCTATGGCTTAGAATGTATGATTTAAGCTTAGAACATGATAGATGGTGTTTGGGGACTGAATTATGATGTTAAGTGTGTCCTAGGCTGCTCATGTGCCAAAACAGTAACTCACACACCCAACCATAAATAACTGCTTAAGTGTTCCTAATGTGGATGACCCTAAGTCTAACTCATCCACATTTGCTAATGCGGATGAGCAAGAGCAAATGCGGATGAAAGTTATGCGACTGGAGGAAATGCGGATGAAAGTTATACGACTGGAGGAAATGCGGATGAAAGTTATAAGACTGGAGGAAATGCGGATGAAAGTGATGCGACTGGAGGAAATGCGGATGAAAGTTATGCGACTGGAGGAAATGCGGATGAAGAGTCTACTCGAGAAGAACTTATTGTTCTTACGCATTGACAAATGCAGACTACCAGAAGTGATGCGGACAAGTTCTGCCCTTACGCATTGGCAAATGTGGAAGAGAGAAAGAAATGCGGATGAACAAAAGAAATGCAGATGAACATGTAAGGCCCCATTCCCGGGCACCTCATAGTTGGTCATTCATCGAACATATAACATTTTAAAACGTACATTTATTTTGCAGCGGAATTTAAAACTTTCATTAATAACTAAAAACATGTCATTTCATTCATTTACAACATTCGTTTTCATCTCAAAATACAATGACATGTCAAAATTTGGATGCCAACCTCAAAACACTCCCAGTAGCTATGCATCCATGCCTGTAACTCCTCAGCATCAACAAAATACCTGCCAACTATCATGCATACAAAAGTCAGCGATGCTAAGTGAGTTCTAGTTTTTATAATAAAATACTTTATTTCCTTTAAAAACTATCTTTACATTCATTCGTGGTCATACAACATACGTACACTCAATCTATGTTCTTTATTCGTTTCGTTCTTTCATACTTTCATTGTTTCATTCTTTTATTTACTTTCGTATTCATATTATCGTTCATACTTCTCAATATCTTTTACTTTCTTTTCTCTTACTTCCTTTTCGTACTTTACGTTCGTCAGTTGTCATACATCATACATTCATACTGATAATAACTATTATTATTATCTTCATCATCATTCATTCATTCATTCATTCATTTCTTCTCTCATTACTCTTCATTACTCGAATCTTGTCTCATGCAATATCCCCAACTCATGCTCGAAAGCTGATGCTGTGCCGAGCCTTGTACAGAAACCCCCGACTCATGTCTGAAGACTGACACAACACCGGGATCCGCGACAAAGATCCCATTCGAGTCAATCATCGGGATTGAACTCTATCCGAGTCTGTTGCAACCCAAGTTGCTCACCTCATTATCTCGTCTCATGAAATACCCCCGACTCATGTCCGAAGACTAATACTGTGCCGGGGCCTGATAAACAAACCCCCGACTCATATCCAAGAACTGACACAGTACCGGGGTACGCGACACAAATCTCATCATCCTATTTTGTCTCATGCAATACCCCTGACTCATGTCCAAAGACCGATACTGTGCCAGGGCCTCATAAACAAACCCCCGACTCATGTCCGTAGACTGACACAGTACCGGGGTACGCGACACGGATCTCATCATCCGTCACTTTCATGTTCACCATTTGTTATCTCATGTGTTCATTTCATACTCTATCGTATTCATTCATTTCGTACTTTATCGTTATCTTTCACTTCGTTACATAATACTTTACATTCGTTAATTTATTTGTTCATACGTCACACCACGTAAAGTCATAAGTATTATAAAACATAATACGTACGTTTTGAAAACTCTTGACCAAGAAAGATAACACATCACTCACACATATACACATCATAATTCATCACATCACCATGCACACATCAAGCATAAGTCATAATGTCATAACAAGGCCTATATCCCGATTTTACCCCTTATAACAACTTAGAAGATCCGAAGTCCGAAATGGGTGCATGGGACTTTTTAGGCGCATGAGCATAAAAATTCTAAGTGTAAAACAATCTGGGCACTGTTCGGACGTTTCTGCCTTGTTTGGGCGTTTCGCCACTTTGCAGGCGCATTGACACTTGATCATTTATACTTAGACGCGTGGCCCTTTTTGGGCGGTTGGGCACTATGTAGGCGCATGGCCCAACACGTAGGCGCATGGCCAACATGCTGGGTGCATGGGCCATTGTTCATGCATATCAGAACATTCTGAAATGTTTTCTATGCTACTAACATCACCCGATTATCATTCTAATAATACCCAAGCACAGATCTAACACACTAAGGGCACCTAAGCATGCTAAACATCAACACTAACCCATAAACCAACTCTAAAACATACATACACACTTCAAGTTCGAGACCCACCTTCAATTCAGCTCTTAAATCCCGAAAACAAACACTAAACACCAAGAACTTCGGTCAAGAACTCGAAACCCAACTGAAACCAAGCTCATATAAGAGAAAACTCACCTTGCAGCTGCTTCTTCCTCTTTCTCTCTCTAGAACCAAGGGCTTTCTCTCTCTTCTTTCTTCCTTTTAGCCGAATGGAGATGGTGAAGAAGGGATGGGCGGCCATGCCCCTTTAAACCTTAAAATAATAAGGTTTTGCACTTTGTACACTTTATTCCCCTCCACTTGTACTCATTATCTATTCTTTCTATTTACTTTTTTTTTCCTTTCGTTTAAATAAAAATTCGGGGTGTTATAGAACAAAAGAAATGTGGATGAACAAAAGAAATGCGGATGAACAAGAGAAATGCTCATGAACAAAAGAAATGCAGATAAACAATAGGAAATGCAGATGAAGACTTAGTTTATTTTTGATTTTCGGGGAAAATGCAGATGTAGGTTTTGACTTGGGAGGTTCCGGGGGTTCATCTAAGTTGACTTTTGAGGTCATAGATGATGTGATGGGCATGAATGGTATATGATGATGACGTATGATGTATGTAAGATGTATGATGGTATGTATGATGCTTGTTATGCATGTATGATGGTGATGCTTGTATGTTCTATTGATGTTCCTTATTATGATTGATTATTTCCGATGGCTTTACGTGAATGTTAATGAATGAAATGAAAAGTATTATGTAACATAAAGTGGAAGATAAAGAAAAGAGGAACATAATGATAGAATGCATGCATTAATGAATAAAAGATGGTAAAGAAAGTCTTGCAAGCACTGTATAGAGAAACACACTCAATGAAAAGTGTCAGTTCCACGGTGTGTGGAATAGCTACCCCAGAAGGATGCACACCAAGGTCCGTCTTTATGACAGACCATTTTGGATGGAACCTTTGTCGCCTACCCTAGGTGTTTTGGTCAGGCTGCTGAGCGCCATGACGGAGGGGTCTATGATAGACCTCGGCAAGTACCCGTTTTATGCATGATGGTGGGGTATAGCACATGAAAATGGTACACCTGAACTTACCCTAGGTGCTGTGGTCATGCTGCTGAGCGCTATGACGGGGGGGTCTATGATAGACCTCGGCCCAGTACCCGCTTTATGCATGACGGTGTGGTAAAGTTCATGGTTTTGGATGGAATTGAAAGATGTAAAGATGAATGGATAAATGAAAGTAAATAATGAAAGTTAACGAATGAATGATGGAGATAATTATGATATTATCTATGTGTACGTATGATGTGTGACCACATACAAATGTAAAGAACGGTTTTAAACGAAATTAAAGTATATTTTATTTTAGAACTAGAACTCCTCAGCAACGCTGACTAGGTAATGATTGCTGAGGATGGCATAGGGCGACTACTCGGCTCTTTTTGGATGGCATCCATTTTTATAATGCTTTTGTGATGTAATGCAACAAGTATTTTGTAACCATTTAACGATGTATTATTTTGCAAAAGCTTGTATAATGAAATGAGATTGTTTTTTTTAATGAATACCTTGTAATATTTTTTTAGAGAACTGGCATTATATGTTTTATGTGCAATGATTGGCCAGCTGTTAGCATCCAGAGAACGGGGCCTTACAAATAACATGTTCAATCCTTTATTAAAATTCCTTTTCATCTACATGTGGTGATCACAGAACCTTTATCTGTTATGGGTTACAATACCTCTTTATGTTGTTCGAACTCAAACAATGTTATCGCTAGAAGACAATATCATATATAGGTAACGATATATCTATGTTTTGGTAGTCTATTTTAAGGAATGAGAGAATGGGGGGTCAATCATCATGGGTGTTATGTGAGTTGTGGTTCTGCTGCTACCTTGGACACAATTACGTTTACCATGAATGACTGCATAGATTTTGTAATGATCATGTTATCATGTCAAGTCGTTCCATATATAGGAATGGAATTAGAGGATCATAGGGTTGCTAGGATGCAATTGAAATATTTCTAGTGCCTAATGTGTATTCGATTTGTCGTATGTGTATACATGGATTAATGATTATTCAATATTATAGTTCTTTATTTCTATATTTTTAGTCATTAATTATGTGGAAAAGAGTTAGTTTGAGTTAAATAAGAAGTTAAAGCTTCATCATGAAAAAAGGAATGGAAGTTTATGACCATGAAATGAAAAAGGTTAATAACTAATTTCATGAAGCTAGTGCCACTAACTGTGACAATAGTACCACTAACAGTGGTGGCGTTAGAAGAGGGTAATTATTGACTGTGGTGGCACCACAAATGAAAGAATTGGAGCCACTAATGCCACCAAAGCCACTAACTTCGAGGTCTAGATTTATTTTAGAATTTTGTTATTTTGGACAACATGAAAAATGGATTAGCCTAGTTTTTTAGAAGACCTTGATTATGGGAGAAAAAGGTGATTTTGATTGATTCAGAAAGGCTAGAACTTATTATTCCACCATTCCAATCATCATTTAGAGAATGGAATCAAGCCATTGAAGATGAAATGATCACCATGAGTGGCAAATCTCCATCACCCTTTACTAGGGAGGGGGTGGGTTATGTTAGAAATTATGTTTAACCTATGATTATTTGTGATTTTTTAGATTCATACTTGCACAACCATTCACTTTGAATAAATGCTTTGGTTTTATTTATTTGAATGTTATGAAAATACAAAGATTATATTTTTGTTGATTCGATGAACAATCCACCAATCATTTTTAAGTTGTTCCTAGGCTTACACCATTAACAATTAAAGGAAGTAAAAAAGGAAAATGGATATACTAGTTGTGTGAAAATTCTCAATTGTCTTTTATAATTATTTCTTAGGGATTCCACCTAAATGGGGACTTGAGTCCGTATTAAGTTGATACTTAGAACTAAGCCAGATGATAAAGCTCCATATATATTGGCTCCATCTCAAATAGAAGAATTAATGAAAAAGCTACAAGAGCTTCTAACAAATATTTAATAAGTCCAAATTGCTATCACATAAGGGGACTTATATATATATTTTTTAAAAGGATGGCAGTATAAGGATGTGTATCGAGTAAGAGAATTGAATAAGGTAACAATCAAGGATCGATGTTCATTTTCAATGATTGATGAGTAATTTGATTAGTAAAAGACACAAGTTGCTTATATAAGATTGGTTTTAGGTCTGGATATCACCAAGTAAGATTAGAGAGAGAGATTGATGTTCCAAAAATGGCATTTTACATGTGCTACGAAAATTAGGAATGTCTTTTAGGTTAACCAATGCACCAACGACATGTATGGACCTCGTGTATCATGTGCATAAAGCTCGGTTAGATCGGTCAGTGATAGTATTCATTGACGATATCATTATCTATTCTCAGAGTGAGGATAAACATGCCACTCATATATGTAAACCGTGCTTTGAAATTTTCTTCACTTGGTAGGACTTTTGCAAAATAGATTTGCTAATAACAAATGATGCACTACTACAAGAATGGAGAGTTAAATGCTTGATTTATTGGTCCATACTAGATCATTACACATGTTATGAGTGTGTCA
The DNA here is from genome assembly GCA_025506515.1 of Flaveria trinervia. Classification (NCBI taxonomy): domain Eukaryota; kingdom Viridiplantae; phylum Streptophyta; class Magnoliopsida; order Asterales; family Asteraceae; genus Flaveria; species Flaveria trinervia. Next base: position 81,973,988 of record CM046443.1, on the reverse strand, counting down.
TATTGAATGGAATAGCCACCAGAGTTAAGTGGGGTGCACAATTTGTTTTTTTGTATCTCAGTCTAGTAAGTATCTCGTGGATGAGGTAACTCATGCTCCGTTGGATAATATCTTTATTGTTGATAATTTAAATTACTTGGAGAAACCAGTAACAATACTTGTCAATAAGTTGTGAAACAAAGAATTGAAAGTGTAGTGAAGGAAAAAGGGGATTCTAAAGCCATGTAAGAGTCTGAAAGGGATCGGGATCCAGTTTGATTAATTAGATTAAGATTTGCAGCAGAATAGCACACGAATTAGACAAAATTTAAGCAAGAATAATATGAATATTCAATCAAACAGTAACGGTTATAGAGAGAGAAAGTTTTCTACAAAAAGAATGTTTTCATTCACGCACATGCTTCACTTCAAGGAAATTAGGTCAACATTCCTTTTATAAAGGAATGTGACATCAGCTGACATCACTTGATAGTGACAGCTAACTGATTTATACAAACAACTGAAAGTAACCTAAACTACTGAAGATGTCCACAACAACTGAGGACACCTTCACAAAAGGATAAGTACAAGCTAACATTACAACTACTGAAGTTATAACATCTGAAGTGTAAGAACTTCAGATGTTTTACATAATATAAAACTACTGATTACAAACTACTGAAAAGTAAACCATCACAACTACTGAAGAGAACTACTTCAGCTATTTTGACAACTTCTGAGAACTTGGTCTTCAAACTTTGTCTTTAGTTGTTGTCTTTAGTTGTTGTCTTCAGACTTTGTCTTCAACAGTTGTCTTCAGACTTGTCTTCAGTTGTTGTAGACCACTTCAGTTGTTTTGATGTCTGTGGGAATTAAAGGTTTTTCTGATCTAGCTCAGAAATGAAGTCCCACTTATTGGCAGAAACATTATCTGGATCAGCTCAGAAATCTTCAAATTAAGCTCAGGCCAGGGAAGAGGTTTCAAAAGGTTTGATTGGCAAAGGATGAATGGGAACTCTGTCTTGGGGAATTTGACACAGAGATGTTACCCCATCCATGAGACCTACTTCCCAATGATAAGTCTATAAGACTCTCTGACATAGGCCTTAAGGAAAACAACTTGTTCTTCCATTGTGAGTTCTTCAACTTCACTTTCAATGAAAAACATAGGCCCATAGTACTCTGATAAGTACTTAACATGCTTTCCATTCTTCAGCTCCACAGTAGTTATTTCTCTATATGCAAACTCATCAGGATGAGTGCCTTCAGGCAACAATTGGAGCTCATTTCTTCTTATTTCTTCAAGCTTCTTGTAGATCAAACCCTTCTTTACCATTTTGTTTTCTAGTAAAGTTTATGGAGTCATCTTAGACTTGTAAGCCCTCTTGAAGTCATCAAGGATTTCCCAGGGTAACACTACAATGGCCAGCATTATCACAGCATCTACAATCTTCTTTACTTGGCCATTGTATCTACTTGGAATCTTCTTTTTATGAATTCTGTCACTTACTCTGGGGTCAGGCCAAATTCTCACTCTCTCTTTCTGATATTGAAATGTAAATCTAAGAGCATACAACCTCTGAGCATGTTTCTTCATAGCTTGTATGGATGAAGACTTAGGAAACTCTTTATCAATCATCCTTAACAGCTGCTCATCATGTTGTTTGTGCTGTTCTTCTTCAAGTTTGACTTTTACCATTTGCCTTTGGATGTCAGATGTGATTGTTGTTGGTTGACTCCTGGGTTCAGGCATCTTTATTTTAAGAACAGCAGAGATTGGCAAACTATCATCCTCATCATCTTCTTCTTCTTCTTCCATCCTCAACACCTTCTCTTCCTCTTGGGTGCATCATTGGTAGTGGTTGAGTAGGTTTCTTGGGTAAAGGAGTTGGTTTTGAGGGTTGTGAAGTTGGTTTTTTTGGTTTGGGAGATTGTACAGGCTGCTCTAGCATCTTGGTTGTGAGTGAAGCTTTGGATAACTTTGCCATATGAGACATTTTCCCAGCACTAGCTTCATCAAAAGCTTCTATGATCAATCCTTTGTTGAATACTTTAGAAGAACAGATTCTGGTGGTTATCTCCAAAATACTGTCTCTGGACCATGATTTCACTTCAATGATTGATCGTCCCAGATGTTTTGATATGAATCTTGTCATAGCTTCCAGCCTTTCCCTTTCTTTCTCACTCCAACTTGCCCATCTATGTTCAATCTCTTGAATCTCTATCCTTTTGATTTTAGAGTCAAGTTAGCTGTGTCAAAACCTTGTCTGAAGAGTTGATCAATAATCTTATCCATAGATCTGCTATGTGCTCATCAGCTTCTTTGATCAGTTCTTCTAACTTTTTCTCACCTTCAGTCTGTTCAGAGCTTTTCTTTCTCTTGTAGGTGATCATTTCCTTTTCTTTCTTCTCTTTTTCTTCTTCCTATTCAACTCTCTTTCTTTTGTCTACTTTCACTGACTTAGACTCCCCCTTTTTGGTTGCATTGGGTTCAAGGGTGTGAATGTCAGAAAGTCTCTTAGAAACAGCAACATCAACTAAGGATGAAGATTTGAGGAAAGCCTCTCATCAATGGCTTGATGCACAATGTTTGTGATTATGGAAGTGATGAGAGGTAAGGATGATTGAAAGGCAAGCAACCATTTGCTCAGAGGGGTTCTGTCCTTGAGAAATGGTGCCTGAATCAGAGGCTGGTGGCAAAGTTGTTGGGAGTGGCTCAGTGTTTGGGAGAGTTTCAGAAGAAACTGCCATCTATGGGTGAATTTGGGCAGATGGACTTGATTCTTGTGACATTTTGGCAAGCAGTTCTTGTAGTCTGCATACCTCAGTCTCAAGAATGGTGTTGTGGGCTAGAACATCAAAGAAAAAGCCCAGGTCATCATCTGTCTTTGTTGAATCATCTGACCTCCTGATTAAATCAGGATGAACATGTGCTGAGTGTAGATCAGTATTCACATGTGCCCTTATTTCTGGAACTGGGGACTTCCTGCCTCAGGATTATGTCCTTCATTTGCAGTTGCCTCTGGTGAGGACTTCGAAATGATAACATCTTCATCCTGGTCATGTGCTGAAACAGGAGAAGAGGCAGCCTCACCAGATGTTCGAATCTCCTCCTCTACACAGGGAGATTGAAATCTGTAATCCCTGTGTTGTGGGTTATTAGCCACATTATAATCCTCTCCCTCAACTGTTGAGGTTTTCCCAGTGGTAATAGGTTTCTGGGGAGGGTTAGAGGAATGTAGTTGAGTCAGCACTTGTGCAATAATCACAGTTGGGCTTGTAGGGGTGGCTTCAGTGGGAGACAAGTGTGAAGAGGAATGCACCTGGGGTGAATGGTGCTCTTCAATGGCAATATTCTCAAGGGAGAGAGATTCGAGTAATGTGGTTACCCCATTTTTGGTTGCATCAGGATCCTGTTGAGAGGATACCTGAGCAATTTCAGCTGGTAGAGTCTTGGAAACTACATGGGGATTACTACCCATAGTTTCATCCTGCCTTTGTGTTGCAGGGGCATCATTAGGGGACTTAACTCCCTGAGTAGCCCTTTTGGTTTGTTTGGATTGTGGTTTGGAGGGGACATTGGATCTGGAGGATGAGGCTGTGGGTTCCTTCTGCTTGGGTTTTAGCAGTTTGGCAGCCTCTTTGAGGTGTGGGTCAGAGTTGTGCCTGGAGTATACCTTTGGGAATACTACCACAGCAGGGACTCCAAGGCCAACAGGGCCATCAGATTTTAATTGATTTATGATTATGGCCATAAGAAATCGTGGATATAATAGCCATCTGTTAGCCATAGGTTTCATTGCCAGATCTTTTAGTTCCAAAAATATAATTTCAGAAAAATTTAAGCTTTGGCGTTCAAGGATAGAATAAAATACCTGCTGCCACCTGGATGACATTTGATCCTATGAAGAGGATTTGGGGGCAAGGCAGACATTGATCATGTGGAAGATTAGACATTCAGCATCATGGAAGTGCTTCTTCAGAAAGGTTGTAGCATTAAGTCGCCCGTATATCTATGGTTGATGAATGTTAGATCAATGGTTCCCTTCGGGTATTTGGTGACAAAGGTGGCATCATTTAGATCTAGAGTTTGGCGAATGATAGCAGGAGTGACTACCACCTTCTTCTGGTTTACAAATGATTCGAGAGTGATCGCGAAATCATTCTCACCAGTATGGACAGTGACATTTGTCCAGAATTGGCGAAGGGTATCGGGATAGATGGTTGGATTCAGAAGAAAAGCAGTTTGATACGGGGAATCAACCATCAGATCAATGGCAGCATCAAACGTAGTCCAAAAGGCCGATTTTGTGAAGTAGGCAACACAATTGTGTCGTGGTTTGATTTGAATGGTCGCCGTTAATGGAAGATGAACATTCGGAAAACGATTTATGAAAAGTTTGAAGTTAGGGTTAGGTATTTATAGGTTATGAAACGGCTAAAAGAAAACAACTGAAAGTGTTGGTGTTTGTCATCAGTTGTTAGAAAACGACTGAAGACATGGTTTTAACTTTCAGATGTTGTAAACAACTGATAACTTGGTGTTAGTCATCAGTAGTTTGAAATTACTAAAAACTTGGTTTTGGCTTCAGTTGTTTTGAAATGAAACAGCAGTTGTTTGAAACAATTGAAGAGTAAAATTGATCAGCAGTTGTTGTCGTCAATTCACAGATCTCAGTTGTTTCATTTGACCTTAACACTTACTCAGCAGATTATCTGATTTTCAGATGTTTCATTGGTCATCAGTACTTATCTGTTAGAACAGACATCAGTGGTTGTAACCACATCAGTACTTTGCAACAAATAAAGTACTTCAGTACTTTTAAGTAATTTAGTCTTCAGTAGTTATGAAAACTGTGAAGTTGGTTTTTCGGGATCGATAAACATCCGAGCATGTTCTTGATGGAAGGATGAACAACCAAAACCAAAAGTCAAAACAATAACACGAACTATCAAATATTGGTTTCATTGATAAAAACCTAACGATTACAAGCTCGTTACAACATAAGAATCAAGACTCTTGACAAGGGGAAGATCAAGCATGATCTCCCATCTCATCTGGCAGCCCTAGGCTCCAGGCAGACTTCCTCTCAATCCCCCCCTCTCTACACATTGAAACTAGTATATATGGCCCCGGCCCATATTAGATATGACTGGGCCCATTCGTGCGATTGGACCATGCATATGGTTCAATCGTACAACTGGACCATACTTAGGTTTTAGTCTTACGAATGTCCCAATCGCATATCTCAGTCGCACGGCTGGTCCATTAGCATGGCTCAGTCGTACGACCGAGTCTCAATCGCATATGCTCCTACGAATGACTAGTTTCATGTGTTTACAACATATCAGGTGTATAACACTAAGCCTAGACTATTCGACAAGCGACGGACACACTATATATGACTATATATGCTCCAACAAAAACTGCTGAAGATAAAATAACTTATCAGTACTTATTTTTGACAGCTGTATACTAATGCTCATCAGTATTTGTGAACTAAGATCATCAGTAGTTGTCAAATCATTCAAGCTGCAGCATACCAAGCCTTAGCACTAGATTGTGGAAAGTTGCACTGTCCAAAGGCTTAGTAAATATATCTGCAGGCTTATCAGCACTAGGAACAAACTTTGGATCAATCAGAACTTTTTCATAACAATCCTTGATAAAATGATGTCTGATCTCAATATGTTTGGTCCTAGAATACTGGACAGGATTCTTAACAATACAAAGAGCTAAAGCACTGTCCATCAGTAAAGGAGTCTTAGTCTCTGTAATGTCATAATCCAGTAATTGATTCTAAAGCCAGAGTACCTAAGATGTACAACTTGCAGCAGCAATGTACTCTGCTTCAGCAGTGGATGTAGCAACTGAAGTTTGCTTCTTACACTGCCAAGAAACTAAACAATTGCCTAGAAATTGGCATCCACCAGAGGTTGATTTTTTGGTTAATTTACACCCTGCATAGTCATTATCAGAGAAAGCAACTAATTTGTAAGAGTGCCCAGTGGAATACCAAAGTCCTAGAGATTGAGTTCCTTGCAAATATCTAAAGATCCTTTTGACTGCAATCATATGGGATACTTTAGGTGCAGCCCGAAATCTAGCACAGACACAAGTTGCAAACATAATGTCTGGTCTAGAAGCTGTAAGGTACATCAAGGAACCAATCATACAGCTGTAAAGAGTTTCATCAACTGCTTTACCTTTCTAATCAGCATCCAGTTGTGTGGTGCTGCACATGGGAGTAGAACAGGGCTTACAGTTTTGTAAATCAACTTTTCAACAAATCCTTTGTATATTTTGACTGATGAATGAAAGTTCCATCAGTCATTTGTTTGATTTGCAAACCCAGAAAGAACTGTAATTCTCCCATGGCACTCATTTCAAACTTTTGTTGCATCAACTAGTAAAGGCATCACACACTGTGGACCAGAGGATGCAAAAATAATATCATCTACATAAATTTGAACAAGGAGCTTATGCATGCCTACTTTCTTAATGAACAAAGTTTTATCTATGGAGCCTCTAGTGAAATTATTTTGAAGAGAAAGTTAGTAGTGTTTCATACCAGGCTCTGGGAGCTTTTTCAACCCATAAAGAGCCTATCAAGCTTATACACCCATCTGGATGTTTATGATCTTCAAAACCTGGTGGTTGACACCATAAACTTCTTCTTTATTTTACCATAGAAGAATGCACATTTGACATCCATTTGAAAAACTTTAAGATTATGGAAAGCAGCATAAGCTAAGAACAATCTGATTGCCTCCAGTCTGGCTACAGGGGCAAGGTTTCATCATAATCAATACCTTCTTCTGTGAAAACCCTGTACACCAGTCTGGCTTTGTTCTTGACAATTTGACCTTTTTCATCAGTTTTATTCCTAAACACCCATTTAGTGCCTATTGCACACTTACCTTGGGGTAGAGGAACCAGTTCCCACACTTGCTGCTTTTGAAACTGAAGAAGCTCAAGTTGCATGGCTTCAACCCATCCATTGTCTCTTAATGCAATATGATAGTTCTTTGGCTCTTGCTGACTGATGAAGAGAGCATAAAAGCAGAAATTGGACATTGACTTCTAGTAAAACACCAGCATTGATGTCACCATAATCTGAGACATGGGGTGATTCTTTAGTTCTTGATACTCAATAAGATCTGTGCAAGTGTTTGTAGTGATTCAGCAGCAACAGATGGTGATCCAGACTCTTGAAACCTAGAATGAGATGGCAATTTAAATGAAGTAGAGGATTCAGAGATCTCATCAGCATTTGTTGTGGATGGAACTGCTGAAGCTACAGGAACATCAAGTTTAGTAGACTCAGGCAGTTGATCACTAAAACTTGCATTTGTACCAACAGATGGAACAAGTTGCAGGAGATGATGGATTCACAGAATCTGCAACAGCTGGAGACTAATAAGGAACATATTGCAGTATGTCCAAATCAAATAACTCCACAGGTTTTGTGGGATTTTCTCCTTTGGAGATTCATAAACTCTACATGCAAGGTTTCTTCAACTATCTTTGTTCTGCAATTAAAAACTCTGTATGCCTTGCAAGTAGATGAATACCCAACAAAGTACCCTGCATCCACCTTTGATTCAAACTTTTGAAGTGGATCCTTTGTGTTGAATATAAAAAGGACACCCAAATCCTCTAAAGAGGAAATCAGAGGAGCCAAATGATGTAACACTCATAAGGAGTCTTCATCAACCTCTGATTTACTAACACTCTATTTTGCACATAGCAAGCTGTGTTGACAGCTTTAGCCCAAAAGGTTAGTGGCAAACCAGAATCAGCCAACATTGACCTTGCGGCTTCAATAAGGTCCTGTTCTTTCTCTCCACCACTCCATTTTGTTCAGGAGTTCTTGGAATGCTATACTGCCTCTTGATTCCCTTAGAGAAATAGAATTCATCAAGTGTGTGGTTTCTAAATTCTGTGCCATTATCACTCCTCATACACTTGACAGAGAGGGAGTACTGCTTTTCCACATGCAACACAAAGTAGATGATGATTTGACCAGCCTCATCTTTTGAATGTAAGAAGAAAGTCCATACAAATCTAGAATAATCATCCACAATTACCAGACAGTATTTTTTCTTTGCCATTCTCATCACTCTTACTGGACCAAAAAGATCCATATGTAGTATTGCAAGCAGGCAGTGGACTTTGGTTATTCTATTAGAGGGAATGATACTTATGTTGCTTTCCTTTTAAACAAGCAGAGTATTGTCATCACATTTGAACTCCTTTAATGGCAGACCTCTCACTAACCATGATGGATGAGCTTGTTCATGTTTTTAAGATTCACATGACCAAGCCTTTTGTGCCATAGTTCAGATTCCTGAGGAGAAGCCTTGGAGAACAGACATGGATAGCCTTTTAGATCAATTTTCTTTGATAAGTCTAAGGCATATACTCTTCCAATCCTGTTGGTCTTCAGGAGAGTATATTCATCCAATATCTTGTCAATTATTCTCAAAACATTAGAAGACAGAATCCGACAGTTCTAACTGGTGAAAAGTGCAACTTGCCCTTTAACACACATTTGACTGACACTCAACAATTTGTACTTGAGATTCTCCACATGGTTAACATCATCAATCTTATCTCACCATTTGACACAAAGCCTTTGCCGATGATGTACCCTTAGCATCATTACCAAAAGATACAAATCCCTTCTTTCCTTGAGAGTAGTCATGAAGAAGAACTGCTCCCTGTCATATGCATAGATCCTCCACTGCCCACATACCAGATGCTTCTATGGCATGCTGAAGAACCCTGCATTTGTCACAACAACTAGTTAGCTTTGAGACCCAAACCATTTTGGTTTTGGGTCTGTTCTCATCAACAGATTTTATACTAACTGATTTGTCATTATTAACAACCTTTGAAGGTGGAGATGGTGCTGAAAAGGATTCCTTTAATTTTGGCTTAGTTTTCCTTTTCAGTGCTTTAATCACAGGTCCATCTATTTGGTTAACTCTCCCCAACAGTGTTGAACCATGATAACAAGTTGTGTCTGATTGGTTGTTAAAGCCTTAGTTCAGCAGACACATCAGTACTTGTTTTTGATAGGTTCTTGTGACTCACCATGTCCACCTTTTTGAAAGACGGACTTAGTCTGGTGTTTTGTTACTCCTTGAGGAATATTTTCAGCTGTTTTATGATAAACCCCTTCCTTCCTTTTAGATTTTTGTGAAAACTTTGGGTTATGAGTTTGAGATGTGTATGCACAAACTTGGTTTCAAATTCATCTTTCATTTTATTATTTTCTTTTAATGATTTTCTTTTTGTTGAATTTGGAACCCTTCTGTACCAACATTCATCAGTGAGATGATTGAATAGACCACATATTTCACATGGCTTTTTCTTTATCTTCTGTTTTTCAACTGCTGAAGAAGATGAAACTACTAAAGGTGTGTTCTTCCGTACTTTCTTCCTCTCAGTACTTATGTGAAGTACTGAAGGATTTGTAACAACTGAAGACTTGTTTTTCAGAAGTTTTCTATCAGTATTTTTGAATTTCGTGATAGACTCTTCAGCAGTTGTTAAACCATGTTTTTTTCATTTGGTTTGAAATGTTCATCAGTGTTGTTACTTGCTCTTCAGTACTTTGAATACTTTGTGAGATACACCTGAAGTACTCGGCTTTTCTTTGATCATGTGTTTATCAGCAGTAAGACCATCAGCAAATTGATTAGCTGAGGTACTATTACTGACTTCATCCTCTGATTTTGCATTATCACTTGAGGATGAGACACATGATGATGTGGTTTGGGAATTGATTTCCCCTTCATATTTTATTCTGTCTTGGGAGTAATCTGTAGGAGGTACAGTGTGATTTACCCAATCCCAAACTTCACATTTGAAGCTGTTTGCTTACTGAGAAGCATTTCAAACCCCTTGCAAGATGTTACCCAACGTTCACACTCTGCCTGAGTAGCTGCAAGTGTTTCTTTAGATTCTTATGATTCTCTAAAATGACCTCTACCTTTGCCTTTTCATCAGTGATTTGTCATTTTAATTTGTAAATCTCATCATCTTTTTCCTTTAAACAGACTCAAACTTAGCTTTTCTTTTGGAAATCACTTCTCTAGGTCAAGATTATGATTAATTAAAGCTACATTGCTTCTCTAATCGAGACAAAAGCAGCTATGCATGACTCAGAACACAACTTGGCCTTAGCCTCAGAAGATACTTGTGGTACCTGTAATGATGAAGCATTTGAGCATCAACCATTAGTAGACTCCAGGGCCATAAGAGCAAGATTTCCAAAAGGATTTTCACCACCGTGTTGACTAGCACCAGAAAACACTTGTTCAGAATAACCAGAAAGATCATCTGGTAAACTACTCCAGTCAACAACTCCAGGAGTAAAAAGCTTTGATGTGATTGAGATTGAGATTGTTGATTGATTTAGATGGTTGAGGCTCAGGTAGGGCATGTGGTGTTTGAGCTATGGGTACTGGAACCTGATTGGACTGAGGTATGTAAAAACAGGGATAAGGATATGGCATTTGACCTTGAGGAACAAAATATGCAGGAGATGATTGAATTTGTGAATGATGACCAAAATTGGTAGAATGTTGCCCTTTGTTTTGTGAACTATTGCTTGGAAAGGTCACAAAGGGTGCAGAAGAGTTAGATCCAAATGATCTACACTCTCTTGCAAAATTTCCAAGTCTATGGCACTTATGACACCTCAACTTGCTCTTGTCAAAACCAACTTTGGTTTTTCCAGAGAGACCAGGAATTTTTCTACCTGTCCTTTTGTAAAATTTTTGAAATCTGATATTGACTAATGCCATTTGGCTCAAAATATCCATCTCTTCCAAATCATCTTCAGCAATTCCTTTTAAATCATCCATCAAAAAGCACAAATTATCATTATTACACCCTGAATTACTATCAACACCAACAAAAGCAGGATCTCCACTGTTTGAAGAGAAATCTATATGCTCATCAAAAGAACTTTCTGATGCAGCATATTCTGACTCATGACCAACCAGAGCAGTATTCCCTGGTACAAAATCATCAGTGAGCTTCCCAGATGAAGCCAGTTTCCTTTTCTGTTCTATCTCTCTTTCAAATATTAACAGTTTCCCATGAAGTTGGGTGAGAGATAGATTGTCCAGATTTGCACTGGAGCGTAGGACAATAGTATATGTGTCCCATCTCTCAGGTAGGGATCTGAAGAATCTGTTGTTCATCTGACTATTTGTATATTCATGTTTAACCATTTTCAGCTCAGATATCAAACAGGAGAATCGCTCAAACTGTTGAGTTAGTGACTCACCCTTCTATGAGAGAATGTCTCATATTGCTGGGCAAGGATCTCTCTATTGTTTGCCAAGACCTCATCAGTTCCTCCAAATTGTTCTTTCAGAGCAACCCAGAGGTCATGAGCAGTTTTATGATGCATAAGTCCATAATAGATTTTATTAGGCAGTGCCATGGCCAGAATTCCATGGGCTTTAGCATCAATATCAAACAGTTTTAGATCTTCATATGAGTATTGCTCTTTCTTTTTCGAAACCATCTCATTGGTTCTGGATTACTCACCATAGGCTTATATGGTCCATGAACCATAGATTTCCAACAACCTGAACTGTTGACAGACAGGTGATGGAGCATTCGGCGTTGCCATATGTTATACTCACTCCTAACAAGCATCGGAGGCTTTGTTGAGGAGCCAGTATTATGAGGATCATTGGTTGATGTAGCCATTTTCACCAATTCAAACAGGTTCAATGAGATTTTAACAGATCTAGCTCAATAACTCAACAACACATTTTGAAACAAGACAAATCTCAAATTAATTCACCAGAAGCAACAGAAAATCAAACTATAACCAATTCTTGAAAATTTGCTAATTCGATCAAACTTAGATATCAAAAGAATAGTTTCAATGATCAATTGTTAAATCGATCAATAATTAACCTGCTCTGATACCATTTGAAAGGGATCGGGATCTAGTTTGATCGATAGACTAAGATTTGTAGCGGAATAGCACACGAATTAGATGAAATTTAAGCAAGAATAATATGAATATTCAATCAAACAGTAACGGTTATAGAGAGAGAAAGTTTTCTGCAAAAAGAATGTTTTCATTCACGCACATGCTTCACTTCAAGGAAATTAGGTCAACATTCCTTTTATAAAGGAATGTGACATCAGCTGACATCACTTGATAGTGACAGCTAACTGATTTATACAAAGAACTGAAAGTAAACTAAACTACTGAAGATGTCCACAACAACTGAGGACGCCTTCACAAAAGGCTAAGTACAAGCTAACATTACAACTACTGAAGTTATAACATCTGACGTGTAAGAACTTCAGATGTTTTACATAATATAAAACTACTGATTACAAACTACTGAAAAGTAAACCATCATAACTACTGAAGAGAACTACTTCAGCTGTTGTGACAACTTCTGAGAACTTGGTCTTCAGACTTTGTCTTCAGCTGTTGTCTTCAGACTTTGTCTTCAGACTTTGTCTTCAGACTTTGTATTGAGACTTTGTCTTCAGACTTTGTCTTCAGCAGTTGTCTTCAGACTTTGTCTTCAGACTTTATCTTCAGCTGTTGTAGACATAAGGAATGATATATGTTAAGTACCCGTGAGTCATGAGTATATATGAGCAAGATACTCATAAGGAATGATGTGATATCCTTATGGATGTAGGTTGGTCACCTAGAGGTAGAGCAGGGTGAAGACCTTACTAGGATGGGTTTAGATCTTCCTAGGATGGGTTCAAACCCAATACTAATGAAGGGTATGGTAATCTTAGTACAATATATGATCCAAGTAAGGTAGAAAGCTAGAGGAATGTTATAGAAGACATACATTGAAGTTGAGTGCTACATACCCCCATTAAATGATGTGAAATATGTTTTGAATATGAAATGTTTGCATGAGATAGGAAATGAGAATTACTATGAAAATATGAATACGTCTAATTAAGTAATATTATGTTTAAAGCAATTGAATGATTGTATTTAGGTTGAATCATGAAGGATAAAACTACCAAAAACACAGAATTTTAGCACTTACTGTGAACTGGTGAATCTGTCCAAGTGCTAAACCCACTGTTGAAGTGTACGTTTTGAATGACTATTGATCAAAATATTTCGAAGCTACTACCGAACTACATATGTTAAATGTCTTCCTACTTGCATATGTAGATCAACTTCTTATCATAAATGAACTCCATTAGCTGTCGACCGACTAGTACTCAAAACAAGTAAGTCTATGGCGACGACTGCTATGTCTTACCTTCAGGAGAGAACATAATATTGAAGCTACCAACTACGGTACATATATCACCTGTTCTACTATAGTATCTGAACATTGAATAGTTTAGTTTTATTATTTAACATAAAATTCCTCACACTTGTACAGGAGAAGTAAGCTTTCTAATCCAATTGATTGTATGTGCCGAATTGTATCTTTTGTACAAAACATATTAATCACATGAATAATTTGAAAGAACAACATGTGCATTTACATTTCCTCAAAGTACATTTGTTGTGATAGTTAGTAACTAACTTATATTTTCATTCGTTGGTTACTGATCTAAGAATAAGTTCTTGCTTGTTTAAACCAACCCAATCCAACAAGTGGTATCAAGGCTTTGGCTTTTGATTTGCTTGAAATCATTTTTCAACAAATCACTTGATCACATTGTCAAACACCACCTTTCCTCATATTCATCTACCCTTTTTAAATGACTATTGTAGCCATTTCTAGTAAGCATGATTTGGAGAATGCAACTCAGACCAAACCTCCCATGTTTATTCCACATGACTATGATACCTGGAAAATCCAAATCGAGGATTTCATAAGGAATCAAGACAAGAAACTCTCACTCTTAATTCTTTAATGGATCATATGTCCCCATGGTTCAAGCTGCTAGTGAATGTGGAGTCATGATCCCTAAAGATCCTACAAAGTATTCAGAAGAATATACAAATAAAAAGGATGTGGATTCAAAGTCTATATAAATGATCAGAATGAGCATATGTTTTAAGATCCTTATCAAAGACATGGACAGTATACATTGTGTCCATCAGAAAATTTAGAATCTAAAGACAATGACTATTTTGGAGCTATATGCCATCCTAAGTGTTTATCAAATGCTATGGATGTAGATGAAGAATCCCTAGGAAGATATTCAAAATCCTCAAAATCATTAGCTCTCATAGCCCCCCACTTCTAAGTGTATCAAACTCCCATGGTAACTCATCAAGCACCTATGATCACTTGCCTGGAATCTCCAACTGTTGAATCTCAATAATCACCATCTTTTAGCAAATGGAGCTAGCCCACTATCCATTTCATAATCATATACCATAAACCTGGATTTCATAAGTGATGAAGCCAAGTTCTTTCGACTATCTAAAGAAGATCTAGAGTGTATTCATCTAGATGACCTTGAAGAAATGGATTTTAACTATGAGCTAGCAATGATATCCTTCAGGGTCAAGTAGTTTCAAAAGAGAACTAGAAGAAAATTCGTAAAGTGGAGAAGATTAGTATTTGGGTTTGACAAAAGCAAGGTAAAATCTTTCAACTGCAACTAGCTAGGACATTTGCCAAGGAAGGCAAAGCACCAATGTCTATCCCATAAAACCATCAATAACACTCAAATTATCAAGGTTCTTCCTCATCATTTAGCCATAGAAATATAGTAGTTATAGCCTTAGGAGAAGAAGTGATTGATTGGAAGTTACAAGTTGAAGATGTTACACCCATCAATAATGCATTAATGGTTGGTAGCTTAACATCCTTACCTCAGGTAACTCCCGAACCCTGCTTTACTCTTGAATGCATAGCTAAGGTTAATTGTATACAAATCATAATTAGGATCTTATGAAGGATATGGAGTGAATCCATTTTCTTAAAACTGATTTTAAGAAAAATGATCAAGTTCAAAAAGATAAAATAAAGGAACTAGAAAATATTTTTTCATAATTAAAACATGAACATACAACTTAGGGACCTAAATTGATGATCTTCTATATAGATTCATATCAGCACAATGAGATTAGCCATAGCTAAAACCTATGCTGAAAAATATAATATTCAAACTGAAAATTTTGAAAAATTACTTGTGTTTACTAAAAACACCAAAAGGTTGTATCAAACCAAGACAGGTCTAGGTTATAACTCTTTGAAACCTCTAACGACATACACTCCCACATATACCCCTAAGTGCAACATTAAGGTAAAGAACCAAGCATCTACATAACACTCTGTACAAAGACATATACTGAAAGGATTGAGATAGCAAAGATGAAGGAGAGGGATGGAATAGTTGAGGATGTAGATGAAGAGATGGAGAAGAAACTAAAGGAGGAGGAGAGAGAAAAAGGAGGAAAATGATAGAAGGAAAGAAAATTAAAGGAAAAATCAAAGCATGAAATGATTAGGAATATAAAATTTGTAAAAAAGGCCATATTTTGAATAAAACCAGCCATTTGCCGAGTCAGATTCCTCCACCAAGACAAAGCTTCACTCAAAGCAAAAACTACAACAAGAAGAACCCTAACAAAGTTGTGTCCTAGAACCATTAATCTTCAGAAATGGGACCCTAACCATACATTCAAAGTCCAAATCTATAGCAGTTGAAATTCACAACAAGAGGTTCCGAAAGAAGAACTAGAAGATGAGTGGAATTAAGTGAGGCAAGACTGAGAAGATGAATAAGTAACTACAAAAGATTAGGCAAATGCTAACGTCAACAGAGAAGCAAATAAAAATCACATGCCTAATGTGTGGGGCAGATAGCCACTTTGCAAAAGACTATCAATACAATCCCCTAGTCCACTCTTTCAAACATTCCAACAAATCCAAACCCTTAAGGAAGTCAGCGGCTGCTAAACGACCATTAAAAGGACATGTTTAGCAAACAAATCAATCAAGTGCCAAAATCTAGATAAATTCAGCACCCCTGAAAGATCTACAAAATAAGTGAGCAGTTGCAGATCAAAAGAAGAAGAAAAGTTGGAGAACCCCTTACTATATCCAAAAGCTTCAAGGGGTCAAAACAAAAAGGATGATGTTAAAGAATTAGGCAAAGTCAAGAAGGAAGCATTAAAACTAAAGACATTTTTCGAATGCTTAGTTGACCGAAAGCCAACACTCTCCCCCTCAGTAGTTACCATTGCTATAAAACTACTGAAAACTAGAAGACCCACAACTAAACAAGCTTGGATAATGGATGCTCCCGGCAATTGACAAGTGACAAATAATGCCTGCTGAATCTAGAATCATGTGATGGTAGATCTATTGCCTTTTGAAGTAATACAAAAGGAGGATACATTACTAGCAAGGGGACAATCAGCAATGGCAAGTAAGTTTTGATAAGGTGAACTATGTAAAATAGTTAAAATATAATCTATTGAGTGTGTCTAAGTTGAGTGACCAAAAGCATAACAAATTTAATACAGAGCATGAATGTATTGTTTAATCCCTTGGGTTTGAAATTCGAAATGATATAATACTTTTAAGAGCTCCTAGGAAAGATAACATGTACATGCTTAACATGAAGAATGCATCACCTTTAGGAAATGTATCTTGTTTCATTTCCAAAGCTTTCTTGAATGAATCCTCTCATTGACATAGATGATTGGCACATGTGAATCACAAAAACATGAACAAACTAGTTCAGAATAGGTTAATCACTAAATACCAAACAAGGAGTTTGCGTGTACTAACCACTATGTTGCCTGTCAAAAGGAAAAGAAACAAAAATCTTCTTATAAGTCCAAATAAATAAATTCAGGTAACACCCGGTTATTTTTAGATGACTTAAACAAAAAATAATGTGAAAAAAAGAAAGAAAAGATATATTACCCAAGTTAAGGGGTAAAAAATGTAAAAGGACAAAAGTCTTCAAAACTTGGTGATAAAGGTGGCATGGCGCCCCCATCACTCTCTCTTCACACATATCATTCGGATTTTTAGAGAGGAAAGTGAAGAGGAGCAGAAAGCTTTCGGGTTTTTGAAGAACAAGAAGAAAAGTTCGAATTCATGGTTTTAAGATGTTCTAACTGGTCTTTATCCACAGGTGTATGCTCCTATGTATTATTTGTCCAGTTTTGTGTGTTTTGGTAGGTTACTAGGCGGTTGAACTTAATTGCAAACGGGTTTGGAAGAAGTCATACCTAAGAGGCTGCAAAGGTGAGTTCTAGAACCCCCTTTTTACTTGTTTTAAACTGCTTTGGGGCTGGAAATGCATGTATGAATTTTTATAATAGTTGGGTTTTATACGCATATGTATGTATGTGCGTGTTTGTGGGTGGGACTTGATTTTGGGCTAGGTATGTGTTTGATGATGTTATGGTTGTGTTTCTAAGGCTTAGGATGTATGATTTAAGCTTAGAACATGATAGGTGATGATTTGGGGACTGAATTATGATTTAGTATGATTTAGACTAATCATGCGCCTAAATAGGTGCCCATGCCAACTTAAAATAACTTCCTTAGTGTCTCATGTGCCCAAAACCTCACGCGCTCGAATAGTACTCATGCGCCTAGAAATATTCTGAAATTGACTAAGTGATCATACGCCCAGATAGCTCATGCGCCCAGGCACTCATGCGCCTGTATAGTGTCCATGCGCCTGGAATTGCCCAGAATAGACTAAGTGTTGCTCATGTGCCCCAATAGTTCCAAAGCGCCTAATAATTTATCATACGCCTAAGTGTTTCCCATGCGCTGAAAGGCCATGCGCCTGCATCGTGCCCATGCGCCTAAAGACTTGGAATATTTTTCTGATTTTGGGGAAAAGTGAAATGTAGGCTTTGACTTGGGATGTTCCCGGGGGTAAAGTAAGGTGACTTTTTGAAGTCATAGATGATGAGTGGGTGAAGTATGATGTGATTTGACGATGATGTATGATTGATGCCTATGCATGATGATATGTGACTGTTGATGTATGATTCTATGTTATGTTCCTTATTACGTGTGATGACGTGACATTACATGGTGTGATTATTATAATGAACATAAAGTATAATCTTAACAAAGTGAAAGATTTAAGATAATGAAAGTGGAACATAATGAATGAATGAAAATCCTTGCAAGAAAATGAAAGGAGGTTCACAACTCATTGAGAGTTGTTAGCTCAACTGGGTGTTTACAGTCTGCGATCTTGGCTAACCCTTAAGGGTTCACACACAGGGGGGAGTGAGTCTATGTGACTACTCCATACGTGCGATATGTGCGATATGGGGTCCTTGTTGCTTACCCTAGATGATATAGCTTTGTCCTCAAGAGGGGGGAGCTAAGTACAAGACCTAGATAGAAGTGAAAGATAATAAATGTACGAAAAGTGCAATAAGTACGAAATGTGTGAAACGTGCGAAATGTACGAAACAACGATGAAGAAGATAATAATTATTACCTTGATGTATGTATGATGTATGATCACATACGATTGTAAAGAAAATGTTTTAACAAATGGAAGGTAATATGATGTTTTTAAAAAACTAGAACTCACTCAGCAACGCTAACTTTTATGTGTTTCCAGTTGGCAGGTAAGGTTGCTGAGGATGGCATGGGGCGGCTACTTGGCTCTTTTTTGATGGCATTGTTTTGTTTAATGTTTTTGCATTATAATATGAAGAAACGATGTTTTGTAACGAATGTTTTATTAACTTGCAAAAGCATTTATTTTGGAATGAAAAGTTATTTTAATGTTTCCGCTACAGTATTTTATTCAAGTTAATGTAATTGTATGTTTATGTGCGATGATTGCCTAGCTGTGAGCGTCCTGGGAACGGGGCCTTACAAGTTGGTATTAGAGCTAAAGTTAAGTGAAACGGTTAGATTTCTAAAATAAACATAAACTTAAATTGAAAATGGGACAAAAAGGGAAGGGATGCCGGTCCGAGTAGCTATGTGCCATGAGGTATTTTCTTGATGTTAACCGACATTATGTGAACATGTTATGTGGTTTATATGTTGTTAGTAGATTTAGATACTGATATAGTCAGATAGTTAATGTTTGGGGTATGAAGAGTAAAGTAATGGCTAATCACAACTGCCCACTATAATAAGGACTTACTATACTTGACATAAACTGAGCTATTCCCTTGAATGGTTGTTTTGGTGTTTGAATCTTATAGTGTGTTTAGAGGATGGCTAGTGGTAGATCAACGAAGGCCTAATGTGGTGAAGGTCATGGCGGATGTGGTGCTGATCCACGAGTCACAAGAGGAAGGCCTAGAGCTAAAGAGTTGTTCATGAAGAACTCGCGACCCCTCATCTAGAAGGCGGAGATGAGAGTGCTAACTTAAATGCCTCAGTGAAGGAGGCTGTTGTGGAGGAAGTGCATCAGGTTATGTAGATGATCTTACCATCTGTGGTGACTGAAGTGATTAAGGTTGTAAGAGAAGGAGAAAGAATGGAGAGGAATAGGTCCTTGGGAGGCCGGGAGCGACCGGAGACTGAGACGGTTCTCTCTAGTGATGAGGAGCAGGAAGAAGAGACTGTGTAGGAGGCAGCACGAGGCTACAACTACGGGGCATTTCAAACATGCAAGCCCCTACTTGTGTTGGTAATGGCACTGCTGCTGCTGCTGCTCATGGTGGTTGGGAGAGAGATGGAAGTTGTTCTCGATATCAGCGAGTGTCGGAAGACCAGAAGGTGAAGTTCGTTGCCCACTTGTTTGTGGACTCAGCTCTATGTTGGTGGGACAATATTTTCCAAGCTGAGGGTAGTCGGGCATTTATTGCAGGATCGAAGAGATGTGGTACGTGTGGGAAGGTGCATTTGGGAGAATGCAAATGGAGGTCAAACATCTGCTTCAAGTGTAGGAAGCCTGGTCATATGGCAAGCGATTGTGGGATTATAAGGTTTAACTGTGGAGAAAACGACCATCTAAGCAGGGATTGCAAGAAGCCAAGGGATGAATGTTCGGGAGCAAAGAAGGTTGGAAAAGAGGGGTAGAGGGCGAGTGCCAGAGCATTCATGATGACACTGGAGGAGGCTAGGACGGACCTCGATGTTGTGCCAGGTACATTTCTAGTAAACTAAACTCTTGCATCTGTGTTATTTGATTATGGTGCTAGTAAAAGTTTTATTTATGCTGCTTTCTGTGCTAAATTGCCTGTTGGTAGTAGGAGGGTAGATAAGCCGTTCCATGTAGAAACTACCATAGGTAAGTCTATCAGGATTTCCAGGATGATAGAAGGTTGTGACATGGAACTAGAACGTCACAAGTTTCCTATTAGACCCTTTATGATGACCCTAGGCAGGTTTGACGTACTCCTAGGAAGGGATTGGTTGGTGGACTACGAGGCGGACATTATGTGTCGCAAGAAGATGATTCGATTGACAGCGCCTGAGTGGATACGTGACGGTTTATTGTGATCGAGTCACGACGATCCCGAACATGATTTCGATGGCGTGGCAGGGAAGTGCATGAGGCGTGGATGTAGCGCCTACTTGGCTTACTGAAGGATGTGGATATGCCAACGCCACAACTAACCAACGTACCGGTGGTGTAGACTTTTCAGATATGTTCCCGACGACTTACCAAGAGTGTCACCTGACTGCGAGATTGAGTTCAAATTGACTTGCTACCGAGTGCCCAACCTGTAGCTAAGGCTCCATATCGGTTGGCTCCAACTGAGATGAAGGAACTGATGGAGCAATTGCAGGAGTTTCTTGATAAGGGGTTCATTAGACCAAGTATCTTGCCTTGGGTGCTCCGGTCTTATTCGTGAAGATGAAATATGGTTGTATGAATATATGTATACTACCGTGAGCTGAATAAGCTGACAGTGAAGAATCAGTACTCCTTACCGAGGATTGATGACCTATTTGATCAGCTTCAGGGTGCCAGTTGATTCTCGAGGATAAACCTTCGATCTGGTTATCAACAGTTTAAGGTGAAGGAGCAGGATATTCCTAAAAAAGCTTTTCCCACACGCTATGGACATTACGAGTTTCTTGCTATGTCATCTGGTTTAACCAACTTTCCAGCTGCTCTTATGGACTTGATGAATCGAGTGTGTCAACCGGTGTTGGATAAATCAGTGATTATGTTTATCAATGATATCTTGATTTATTTGAAGAGTGAGGAAAAGCATGTCGGTCATATTCGAGAGGTGTTGGAGACGTTAAGAAGGGAGAAGTTGTAAGCTCAATTCTCCAAGTGCGCATTCTGGTTGCACAAGGTTCAGTTTTTGGGTCATTTAGTGAACCCCGAGGGGATTATGGTGGACTCGAAGGTAGAGGCGGTGATGTAATGGAAGTCTCCAAAGAAGCCATCTGAGATTTGTAGTTTCTTGGGTTTGGCGGACTATTATAGAAGATTCATTCTAGACTTCCCTAAGATAGCTTCTCCGTTGACTAAGTTGACCCGTAAGGATGTAAAGTTTGTACGGGCTCAAGCTCAAGAGAAGGCGTTCAAGGAGTTAAAAGTGTGGTTGACTCAAGCTCCTGTCTTGTCGTTACCAGATGGAAGTGAAGATTTGGTGGTTTATTCAGATGCTGCTTACTCGGGGTTGGGATGTGTGTTGTTATAGAGAGGAAAGGTTATATCGTATGCATCCTGATAGTTGAAAAGTTAATGAGGTCAATTATCCTACTCATGACTTGGAGCTTACAGCTATGGTCTTTGCTTTAAAGATTTGGAGGCACTAATTGTATGTGACGAAGTGCACCATATTCACTAACCACAAAAGCTTGAAGTATTTCTTCGAGCAGAAGGACTTAAACATGAGCAAAGGAGATGGTTGGAGCTCATAATAGATTATGATTGTGAGATCCATTACCATCCGAGCAAAGCCAACATGGGTGCGGATGCCCTTAGCCTAAAGGAGAGACCAGAGCCGATTCAGGTGAAGGCTTATCAGTTGGTCTTGACCTCCGAGGTGATGAAACAATTCAACAAGTTCCAAGATGAAGCATTGAAAGAAGATCATCTTAACTCTGAAAGAATAAGAGGTCTGGTTGTGGAATTGGATGAAAACACACTCGGTGTTAGGACCCGATTTAGACGAATGTGGATTCCTCATTTTGGGGATCTACGTGGAAGCTTATGGACGAAACTCATAAGACTCGGTACTCCATTCATCTCGGTGCTACAAAGATGTATCAAGACACGAAAAAGATTACTGGTGACCGGGTATGAAGTGCGACGTAGTGGAGTACGTGAGTAAGTGCCTTGCTTGCAGGTGAAGGCATAGCATCAGAAGCCATACGAGAAGATCCAACCTTTGGATATACCAGGGTGGAAGTGGGACATATCACATGGAATTTATAATGAAGCTACCGCGTACCGCGCAAGAGTATGATGCCATATGGGTGATAGTTGATCGTTTGATGAAAGTGCTCACTCCTACCGATTCGCTAGACATAATCATCCGAGAGTTGGCAAATCTGTTCATTAAAGAGACTGTAACTCGTCATGGTGTGCCAGTGTATATTGTGTCTGATCGTGACACCCGATGTACATCTAAGTTTTGGAAGAAACTCCACGATGCGATGGGGATGAGGTTACATATAGCACGACTTATCATCCCCAAACAGATGGTCAGTCAGAAAGGACCATTCAGACGCTGGAAGATACGCTTCGGGCATGTGTTTTGATTTTGGAGGAAGTTGAGATGACCACTTAACGGTAGCCGAGTTCTCATACACAATAGCTACCATGCCAGCATTGGCATGCCTCCTTATGAGATGTTATACGACGTTAGGAGATGTAGAACACCTTTTGTTGGGGTGATATTGGCCATAAAGAGTTAGGGAGTGTCTAGGTGGTTTGGCTACGACTAGAAAGCTGGAAAGGATCAAGGCTTTTATGAAGCCAGCTAAAGATAGGCAAAAGTCGTATGCTGATAAACAACGTAGACCGATTGAGTTCCAGGTGTGTGATAGAGTTATGTTAAAAATCTCACCTTGGAAAGGTATCATTCGGTTCAGAATGCGGGGCAAGTTGAGCCCAAGGTACATAAGGCCTTTCTGAATCATTGCTCGAATAGGAGAGGTGGCCAATAGATTGGAGTTACCAGATGAGTTAAGTGGAATTCACCTGACATTCCATGTATCTCACCTGAGAAAGTGTTTAGCAGGCGAAGATATGGTTGTACCACTGGAGGCTATCGAGGTAGATAACGGCTTAATTATGTGGAGCAACCAGTGGTGATCATTGATCATAAGGAGAAGAGGTTAAGGAATAAAGTAGTTCCTTTTGTGTGTGTACAGTGGAAGCACAAGAAGGGATCTGAGTCTACGTGGGAGACTGAAGAGGAAAAGAGATAGCATTACCCATGATTGTTTGAGGAATAACAGGTTTTGGGGATGAAACCTATATAAGGGGGTGGACTTGTAACACCCAGTTATTTTTAGAAGACTCAAACAAAAGAATAAACTGAAGAAAAAGAAAGAAAAAATATATTACCCAAGTCAAGGGGTAAAAGGTGTAAAAATGACAAAAGTCTTAAAAAGTTGTGACAAAGGAGGCATGGCAGCCCATCACTCTCTCTTCACACATATCATTTGAATTTTTAGCGAGAGAAAGTGAAAAGGAGCAGAAAGCTTTCGGGTTTTTGAAGAAAAAGAAGAAAAGTTCGAATTCAATGTAAGACTTCATGGCTTTAAGATGTTCTTAACTGGCCTTTTTCCTCAGGTGTATGCTTATATGTATTATGTGTCTGATTGTGTGTGTTTTGGTGGGTTTCTAGGCGGTTGAACTTAATTGAAAACGGGTTTTGAAGAAGTCATACCTAAGAGGCTGCAAAGGTGAGTTCTAGAACCCCCTTTTTACTTGTTTTAAACTCCTTTGGGGCTATAAATGTATGTATGAACTTTTTAAAAAAGTTGGGTTTGATACCCGTATGTGTGTATGTGCGTGTTTGTGGGTGGGGTTGATTTTGGGCTAGGTATGTGTTTGATGATGTTATGGTTGTGTTTCTAAGGCTTAAGATGTATGATTTAAGCTTAGAACATGATATGTAATTATTTAGGGACTGAATTATGATGTTTAGTATGATTTAGACTGCTCATGCGCCTAATAGTGGCCCCTGCACCCAACTGAAAATAACTACTAAGTGTTCCATGCGCACAAAACCTCATGCGCCCGAATAGTACTCATGCACCTAGAAATAGGCTGAAATTGTCTAAGTGATCATACACCCAGATAGCTCATGCGCTTAGGCACTCATGCGCCTGCATAGTGCCTATGCGCCTGCATAGTGCCTATGCGCCTGCATAGTGCCTATGCGCCTGCATAGTGCCTATGCGCCTGCATAGTGCCTATGCGCCTACATCTCCCAGAATAGACTAAGTGTTACTCATGCGCCCTAATAGTGCCAAAGCGCCTAAAAATTGATCATGATCCTAAGTGTTCCCGATGCACTTGAAAGCCATGCGCCTGCATAGTGCCCCCATGCGCCTAAAGACTTAGAATATTTTTCTGATTTTTGGGAAAAAGTGAAATGTAGGCTTTGACTTGGAATGTTCCCGGGGATAAAGTAAGGTGACTTTTTGAAGTCATAGATGATGAGATGGGTAAAGTATGATATGAGTTGATGATGATGTATGATTGATGCCTATGCATGATGATGTGTGATTATTAATGTATGATGATTATGTATGATTGTATGTTATGTTCCTTATTACGTGTGATGACGTGACATTATGTGGTGTGATTATTATAATAAACATAAAGTATTATCTTAACGAATTGAAAGATTTAAGATAATGAAAGTGGAACATAATGAATGAATGAAAAGCCTTGCAAACAATGAAAGGGTTCACAACTCATTGAGAGTTGTTAGCTCAACTGTGTGTTTACAGCATGCGATCTTAGCTAACCCTTAAGGGTTCACCCACAGGGGGAGTGAGTCTATATGAC
This sequence comes from Flaveria trinervia, assembly GCA_025506515.1. Taxonomy (NCBI): domain Eukaryota; kingdom Viridiplantae; phylum Streptophyta; class Magnoliopsida; order Asterales; family Asteraceae; genus Flaveria; species Flaveria trinervia. Next base: position 81,949,123 of record CM046443.1, on the reverse strand, counting down.
TACTCCATACATGTGATACGTGCACTATGTATGATATGGGGTCCTTGCTGCTTAACCCTTGATGATATAGCTTTGTGCTCAAGAGGAGGGGTTAAGTACAGGACCTAGATAGAAGTGAAAGATAATAAATGTATGAAAAGTGTGATAAGTACGAAATGTGTGAAACATGCAAAATGTACGAAATGAACGATGATGAATATAGTAATTGTTACCTGGATGTATGTATGATGTATGATCACGTGCGATAGTAAAGAAAATATTTTAACAAATGCAAGGTAATATGATGTTTTTAAAAAACTAGAACTCACTCAGCAACGTTAACTTTTATATGTTTCCAATTGGCAGGTAAGGTTGCTGAGGATGGCACGGGGCGGCTAGTTGACTCTTTTTGGATGTCATTCTTTTGTTTAATGTTTTGCATTTTGATGCGAACTAACGATGTTTTGTAACGAATGTTGTATTAACTTGCCAAAGCATTTTTTTAGAATGAAAAGTTATTTTAATGTTTCCGATGCGATGATTGCCTAGCTGTGAGCGTCCCGGGAACGGGGCCATACAGTTCAGCCATAACTCTTTCATACCTTCTTCATATGGAATTATTTGGGCCAATAGGTGTAAAGAGTTTGGGAAGAAAATGAAATTGCTTGGTAATAATAGATGATTTTACAAGATTCACTAGGGTTTTCTATTTAGAAACTAAAGATGAAAATAATGATATTTTAAAAATCATTTATTATCAAATTTGAGAATCAGATTGATTTAAAGGTTAAAATAATTAAAGGTGACCAGGGCACTGAATTCAAAAACCACACCTTTAAATCTTCTTGTGAATCCAAAGGTACAAGGCAATATAGTGCTCCTACAACTCCTTAGCAAAACAAAGCTGCTGAGAGGAGAAATAGTACCCTTATTGAAGCTACAAGGACCATGTTGTCTGACACCAAACTTCTTATAATATTCTAGGCTAAAGTAGTCAGCACTATGTGCTATGTGTAGAATAGTGTTGATAGTCAAGACACATGGAAAAACCTCTTATGAACTATGGCATGAGAGAATACCATTAATAAGTTTCATCATAACTTTTGGATGTCCATACACTTTTCTCAATACCAAAGATCACCTATCCAAATTGGCTATGAAATTAGTAGATGGGTTCTTTGTTCGATACTCGTCATATGCTTAAGCTTATAAGATATACAACAAAGTTGACCATACCATTAAGGAATCTAAAAATGTCATATTTAATGAGAATTTCTCAAATAGTGTTAGAAATACTCAAAACTGGATGTTTAATCTAAATGGATTCACAAATGCATTTAATCATTTGATTTAGAATATTTCAGGAGACTCTCTTACATGGTCAGCAGATATACAAGCACCATGTACTAAAAGATCACAAGGTAGATCTACAACAAAGACCTACTCATAACAGGTCATCTATTGATACAATCAAACTAGATTCAGTAGAGGTAGATGCTAGTACCACAAAAAATGTGGGTCATCCATCACATGCTCATTATGACTCTTCAGATAAAGAGTCTCGTGATCTTTGTGGTACTAGAAAATCTCGTTAAAATGATCCAAGTATGACAAATGCTGAAGATAGAGTCAATTCGGCATATGAACTAGTAAATCCATGTGCGTGAACTTCCTAAAACAAACTTCTCGAATTTAGATCTATCTCAAAAATCAAAGTATCCTAATACTAATAATTCATAAGGAGCATCTAGTTGAAAATCCCATTGGCAATATAGAGGTTGGTGTCAAGACAAGAAGTAGGTTGAATGAAGCAAACATCTATTTGTTTTCATGCTTCCTTTCTCAACTGGAACCAAAGAAAATTAATAAGGCCTTAACAGATAACAACTGGGTAGAAGAAATGAAAGAAGTGCTTCTTCAATTTTCTCGGCAAAAGGTTTGGAAATTATGTGCACTTCTAAAAAGGAAAACTACAATAGGGACCAAATGGGTTTTAGTAACTACAAAGATGATAGAGGCATTGTTATGAAGAACAAATCCAGACTGATGATACAAGGTTATACATAAGAAGAAGGGATTGATTATGATGAAGTCTTGGCTTTTATGGCCAGGCTTGAAGCAATCAGAATCTTTCTAGCATTTGCTGCCTCTAAAGACTTCAAGGTGTTTCAGATGGATGTCAAGTGTTAGGGTTCAACAATGAAATAAACTGAAGCTTACCAAATCAGAATTACAGCAAACTAAAGATCTCATTGTACGAGTTTAGAGACCAAGTTGATTACAACAAAAATAACAATACAAGAAAATTCAACATGACAAAGTCAAGATCAAGAAAATTAGAAAAGTCAAAATTAGGTCATGTTGCAATAATAATATAAATAGACCCATTAGTGTATTTTTGCTAGTGTGGCTTTTGTGTGTGTGTTTATTATGGTGTAAGTCACCACCCAAGGAGAAATCCTCTCCTTCAGGTGGGTTTGATTTCATCAGTCATCTATGATTCTCATTGTAACTTATTCATCAAACATCAATGAAATCATAACATTATTATTATCCATCTCTTTGTTCTTTGATTCACACACGTCCACCCATCTTAATTTTGATTATTAGATCTGAATGAGATGAATCCTAAGATCCAAGCTCAATGAATCTGAAATATCGATTTAGCAAAATGGTATCAGAGTTGTTGGTTGTTGGATTATCTAGTTCTCAGATTTGATTTCATCTTTAATGATGTCAAGAACAATGAAGAAAAGAAGAAAAATGAATAACAAAGTCCCTGTTCATCAAAAACTTATCTATTCATACCCAAAATCAGAAGAAAAACCAATAAATCTGTTCAACTATGGTACGATTGGAAGAATCGTGAACATGTTCATGATTATTCCTTCAAAATTCGAGGCAGTTGAACAAAATTATCATCAAAAATGAATAAAACCCATCTGTTCATCTCCAAATCAAGAAGAAAATCATCAGATCTGTTCTAATATAATACAATTTGAAGAAATATAATCATTCCCTAGATTATTCCATCAAAATTCGATGTAATTGAACATGATTATCATTAAAAAAAAGAAAAGATGAAGAAATGGAAGCTACTATTGATTTCTCGACCTGTACTGCAATGTGAAATCGAATATTGTTCAAGTCTCAAAACAAATGCAGATGAACAAAAACAAATGCGGATGAAGCTTGATCAAATGCGAATGTGTTATCCACAAATGCGGATGTGTTATACACAAATGCGGATGACCTGTCACCAAATGCGAATGACTTGTCAACAAATGCGGATGACTTGTCACCAAATATGGTTGACTTGTAAACAAATGCGAGCACTATGAGCACAAATGTGGATGCCTTGCAAACAAATGTTGATGCTTTGCAAACAAATAGGGATGAGTTAGCGAAGAAATGCGCATGTGTTGCAAGAAATGCTTATGAACAACTGATGAACAGGACTTGAAAATGAAAAGAAAAACATAATATGGATGTTAGCAACCAAGAAGCACATCCATTTTGATCATGAAAGCAATAAAAAAAGAGTATAGAAATCAACTTTGGTCACTTTTTCACAGATTCATCCAGGGACTTGTACAACTATCAGATGCCCTTTTTGAAGTACTTGGGCTCGTATTTTTTGATGATATTGTGCACCCATGTCTGACTACTGAGTGAACAGTTAGTCGGACTTTAAGGGAGTACTCATTATCTGAAAAATATCATTTATGAAGTTATTCCAAAAGAGTGGAAGTGTGTTCAACATTGATTCATGTTCTTGATTCAGTTTATTAAAGTTGAAAGCCTCACCATATGCCTAATACATTCTAATTTTTGAGTTGTGATATGAATTGTAATCTAAGAATGATACAACCCATATCCAATACAAAGAAGTATTCTTAAGATATTCTAACCTTTGTCAGAACTATATTAGGAGAAGCTGAATATGAGGGGGTGAACATTAGTGAATTGTGTCAGAACATCATTAATCAAGATGACATGTGACAGTGAAGATCTTCAAGTTCAAGGTTTGGCAAGCATCAGTTTAGGGGGAGTATTGTTGGGGTTCAACAATGAAAGAAACTAAAGTTTACCAAATCATAATTACAACAGACTGAAGATCTCATTGTATGAGTTCAGAGACCAAGTTGATTACAACAAAAACAACAATACCAGAAAATTCAACATGACAAAGTCAAGATCAAGACAATTAGAAAAGTCAAAATTAGGTAATGTTGAAATAATAATATAAATAAACCCACTAGTGCATTTTTTCAAGTATAGCTTTTGTGTTTATGCTTCTCATCGTGTAAGTCACCACCCAAGGAGAAATCCTCTCCTTCGGGTGGGTTTGATTTCATCAGCCATCTATGATTCTCATTATAACTTGTTCATCAAACATCAATGAAATCATAACATTATTATTATCCATATCTTTGTTCTTTGATTCCCACATGTCCACCCATCTTAATTTTGATTTTTAGATCTAAATGAGATGAATCCTAAGATCCAAGCTCAATGAATCTAAAATATTGATTTAGCATCAAGAGTGTATTCCTCTAAGGAATAAAGTAGTTCTCCTTGTGCGTGTAAAATGGAAGCACAGGAAGAAGAGATGAGGCAGCATTACCACATTTGTTAAAGAAATAACAGGTTTTGGGGACGAAACCTATATAAGAGGGGTGGACTTGTAACATCCGGTTATTTTTAAAAAGATGACAAAGAAAGAATAAAAGTGCAGAAGAAGAAATAAATGCAAAAAAACCCATGTCATGTTACTTTTCACCCATGCCATGTTACATTTCACCTTTTTGCATTCGGATTTTCTAGAGAGAGAAAGAAGAAGAGTAGAGCTTTCGGGTTTTTGGAGAAAGGTGAAGAGGAGGCTGAAATTGGTCCATGCACCTAACGGTCATAACTGCCTAAGTGTGGTCCCATGCGCCCAAAGCTCATGCGCTCAAATAGTAGCCATGCGCCTAAGGATAGACTGAATTTGGTTAAGTGTTCATGCGCCTGAAAAGCCCATGTGCCTGCATAGTGCCCATGCGCTTAGAATATGCCCAGAATGACTGATTGTTAGGCCATGTGCCCAAATAGTGCCCATGCACCCAAAAGCTTCCCATGCGCCTAAGTGTTCCTCATGCGCCTATGCCTTAGAAAATATTCTAAAATTTTTGAGGAAAAGGTAAAGAGTAGGCTTTGACTTGGGATGTTCCTAGGGGTAATGTAAGTTGACTTTATTAGGTATGTTATGTCATTTATGATGTGTATGTTGATGTTATGCTTATGTATGGGTATGTTCATGTTTATGTTCCTTATTATGTATGTTTATTTTCCATGGCTTTACGTGGTATGTTAATGAATGTAAATGGAAAGTATTATGTAACGTAAAGTAAAAGATAATGAGAAGAGAAATGTAATGAAAGAATGCATACATTAATGACTGAATGAAAGTAAGAAAGTCTTGCAAGCAATGTATGGAGGCTCACACCCAATGAAGGGTGTTAACTCAACTTTGTGCGGGTTAGCTACCCCGAAAGGATGCACACTGGGATCTAATCTCTGTGATTGACAATACGTATGGGACCCTTGCCGCTTGCCCTAGGTACTGGAGTCAACTTCATGCATAATGTTCGAGTCTATGATAGACCTCAGGCGCAATAACCAGCTTCTTGCACAATGATCGGGGTATAGCACATAGTATTGGTCCGGAATGAAAAATGAAGGATAGTGATGAGTGTACTTGCCCTAGGTACTGGAGTCAGCTTAGTGCATAATGTTCAAGGTCTATGATAGACCTTAGGCCAAGTAACTAGTTTCATGCACAATTTTCGCGGTATAGTACATGTCATCGGAAGTTAACGAATGTACGAAAGATAAGTAAGGAAGACTATGATGAAAAGAACGGTTTTGAACGAAAGTAAAGTATATTTTATTTTAAAACTAGAACTCATTAAGCAACGCTGACTTTTATGTGTATCTACTTGGCTTATTTTGGATGGCATCCATTTTGTATAATGATGATGTTTTTATGATGTAATGCAACGAGTTATTTTGTAATCTATCAACGATGTATTATTTTGCAAAAGCAATTATAATGATATGAAATGGTTTTAATGTATTTCCGCTGCAATGTTTTAGTAATGATAAATGTAATACGTATGTTTTATGTGTAATAATTGACCAGCTATAAGCGTTCTGGGCACGGGGCCTTACAGTTCAATCCTCGCAAAGAACAAGAGCACCAAAGAAGGTTAAAAAGCTAGCATTGTAGATCTAGAAGTAGAGGAAAGATACTTAAGGAACAAAGGGAGTGGTTGTTAGGTATCTTGCTCAAATGAAGGAATTTTCTTTCAAGAGGGAAAATGGAGAAATCATGTACTACAATCATGACAATGAGGTACTTGATTTGCCCCTTGACATTCTAGAGCAAACTACTAAGTACTATAGCATTTTTTATTACAAATGATGAATCCAAAATGTTTCTTCATAAGTACTAGCCTTAGTCAAGGTGGATAATGATGAAAAGATTCTTGAAACTCCACTATCAACATATGATCCTATAGTGGAGTGGGAATATGATTAGAAGAATAACACCTACTTCATAACTAGATCAGCAGACAGAAGTGTGCTGACGTAAGAAACCAGCTAGTATGCTTCAACCGGTTTGAGATAGCTGACTTGACTAGACTAGACTAAGGAATCCTAGCAATGATGTAGAGGAAAGAGATGTAGAGAAAGTACTGATAAGAATTGTAAGGCCCCGTTCCCAAGACGTTCATAGCTGGTCAATCATCGCACATAAAACATATAACTACATTAACTTTACTAAAATCGTGCAACGGAAACACTTTAAACAAACATTTCATTTCCTTTAAATAAACACTTTTTGCAAAATAATACATCGTTCATTACAAAATATAGTTCGTTCGTATTACAATGCAAAAACTTTATACAAAAGAATGCCATCCAAAAATGCCAAGTAGCTACCCCGCGCCATCCTCAGCAATGTTCACCTGCCAAGTGGAAAATGCATAAAAAGTCAGCGTTGCTGAGTGAGTTCTAGTTTTATAAAAACATTGCATTAGCTTCCATTCGTTAAAATATTTTCATTACTATCGCACGTGATCACACATCATACATACAACAGGGTTATTATTATTATCTTCAACATCGTTCGTTTCATACATATCGAACGTTTCGCACATTTCGTACTTATCACACTTTCGTACATTATTATCTTTCACTTCTATCTAGGTCATGTCATGTGCTTAACCCCCCTCTAGAGCACCAAGAAATTCATCTAGGGTTAAGCAACAAGGACCCCATATCGCACGTATGGAGTGGTCACTAGGACAGACTTCCCCTGTGTGTGAACTCTTATGGGTTCGCCAAGATCGCACACTATATAACACACAGTAATTAGGAAATTACACGTATTAGAGCAGTCACCAAGACTGAACTCTTATTGTGTGTATAAACCCGTATGAGTTAGCCAAAATCGCACGCTGTAGACACACACAGTTGAGCTAACAACTCTCATTGAGTTGTGAACCTCCTTTCATTTGTTTGCAAGGCTTTTCATTCGTTCCTTCATTATGTTCCACTTTTATTATCTTAAATCTTTCACTTTGTTAAGATAATACTTTACGTTCATTATCAATATCACACCACGTAAAGTCACGTCATCATACATAATAAGGAACATAAGAAAACATATCATACATAACATACATAGCATACATAATCAACATACATCAGCATCATCATACATAGCATCAATCATACATCATCTTAAACACCATGCATCATACATTCACATACACAAACATATGCATATCAAGCATAAATCATCATAAAACATAACTGACCCACCACGGGACAGCGGGGGTTCGGGGGCGGCATCCCCTGAAAGCGGGGTCCTAGGGGCAACAGCCTCTAGTGGGGTCCAAGGGGCAACGCGAAAATTTTTTATTTTAACACTTTTATATAGCACATTTCTTCATAGAAAAATTGATCTTTCTCTTAAAACTTCTTAAAATCTTGGTCATTTAAAGTGTATATTTTGGATGCATTTCCAGCCCAAATTAGTTCAAAACCTTTAAATAGGGGATCTAGAACTCACCTGGACTCGATGAGTAGCTTCTCAATCAAGCTTTCAAGGTAGAGGTTGCACTACACAGCCTGCAGATAAGTTAACACTTAAAGGAGTTAATTTCTGCCTAATTTTGCTGGCAGATCAGCAATTTCGCTGCTAGTTTCACCAGCAGTTTCGCTGTTAGTTTCGCTGGCAGTTTCGCTCGCATCTTCGCTGCCAGTTTCGCCTAACTTTCGTTGGAAAACCATGTCTGCGAAACTACCTGCGAAACTATAGTTTCGCAGGAAGATCCACAGGTTCGCTGGACGAATACCTAATTTCACTGGATGAACACCAAGTTTCACGGTACGGGTTGAAAATTACGAACCACCCCATTTTTGACCCAAAACTTCAATCTTCTACACCCAAAACTTTGGTTTATCACCCAATAAGCTTTATCTAAGCTTCTTACATATTTTCTTATACAAAAACGTGAGTTTTGGGTGAATCTTTGCCACTTTTAAAAACCCAAACCCTAGAATCCGCGTTTACATCCAAAGCAACGATTAAATGATGTTTCTTACCTAGATTCTTGGTGTTTTCTTGTTGTTTGGATGCCCACGAACACCAATCTTCAATACCGAGATCAACCGAGCCTTGAATCTTCAATCCTCTCTACTTTCTCTCTCTACTCTCTCTCTCTCTCTAGAAATAGAGTGTTAAGTTGTAAATGAGAGCTACTCAAGCTGATCAGTTTATATATATTGGGCGTTCCCGGGACCTTAAACTCGCCAAACACATATCCCACGAAGTCTTCTCAGTCTAAAACCCATATCCATCTTATTTTTATTAAATGATCTCGTCTAAACCTATTATTATTAATTGGCTTGTTTAGACATTATTCGGGGCGTTACACGAATTTACAATTCTGCCGAAGCTAGCCGCCAACCAAAATCACCTCATACCATTTCTCTACCGACTCAAATTATTCAGCATGACTCTTTACAAGTCCAACAAGCTTTTAAAATAGACGAATCCTCTGCCTAGAGTCAATCTGAAAAATCAGCAAATGTTGTGATCATTACTGATGTTGCTGATAGAATCAGACATGGGTTGGAACATCTAAAGGAACAAGAAGAACCCTTATAATCTAAGGAAGAAAAGGACATAGAAAATAATGGTATCATCATCAAGTGGGACTATGATTTCAAATCTGAGATGTTCTTTATAGAAAGAAGAATAACTCAAAGTCTTTCCTCCTATTTGAATTAGATGTTCTAAAACTTGGCCTTCAAGATTGAAAAAGGATGCAAAAGTTAATCTAAAAAACAAAGACATGCTAGATAAGTACAAATCTATGGCTGCCATTCTGAAGATAAATTTTAGAACCAAGTCGAAGCAAAAGGAAGAAGAAGATGTCATGTATGTAACTCCACTAACTATTCATGACCCAATCACCCATCGGAGCTACAATTCCTTATCCAATTCCTTTACTCGACATATGCTAGGGGTGAAAAAGTTGAAGTTAAAGAGTATGAACTTTACAGACTCTCTCAGTACAACATGAAGATCTTGGTAAATCTACCTCTTGACAACCCCTCAAGAGATGGAAGAGAATATATATGTATGAACTTTTGTTGATTAGAATGCTTGAAGAATAGAGTTATGGTATAATCATTCTAGGGGGAATTTGTTGAATTATGAAGGAAGAAACTATTGAAACCTTAGGATTTTTGCACTGACTACCAAGTGATAAATCAGGCCAAGTTCTAAACCTAATTTTGAAGTGTATGTATTGAATGATTGCTAATCAGCATATGCCAAAGCTACTACCAAACTACATGCTGAATGTCTGCCTATGAGCATATGCAAATCAACTATCGATCATCAGTGAACTCCATGAGCTGCAAATTGACTACCACTCAGAACAAATATTTTATGCTGATGGCTGCTATGTCTTACTTTTTGGAGACAACATAATACTAAAGTTGTCTACTCTGTAGATTACTTGTTATACTATAGTATCTGAACATAGGATAGTTTATTCATATTTTTAGTATAAAATTCCTCACACTTGTATAGGAGTAATCTTTTTAAACCATTTGAACGTATCTACCGAATTGTAACTTTGGTACAAAACATATTAATCAACACTTTGAAACAACAACATGTGCATTTACATTTTCTCAAAGTATTTGTCTTGTGACAGTAAGTAACTACCTTAGATTTCGCATTCGTTAGTTACTGATCTACGAAGACGTTATTGTGTGTCAAAACCAACCCGATCTAACAGTTTATGAGAAGCATTAGACTCAAATTAGAGTTTTGTCATTCATACTAAATGATTGTACGTCTGGGAAGTATTAAATTCAGATGACAAGTTTTCTAGTTCAATAAAGATCGCATGTTAGGTTTTCGACCAATTGGGTGTTAAATTTAAACGAGAAATTCTAGATCTAACACTTGGTCGGATGTGAGTTTCGTAGTCATCGTAAGTAGTGGGCTTAGATGAGAGTACATGTCACAATGTTGAATTTATGTATTAATCAAGGACAAACCATCAAGGATTATTTGATATGCTAATGGTGAATGTACACTTAAATAATGAAAGCTAACATGTGATATGCATGTATGTATATATATTATATATATATATATAATATTATATATATATATATATTATATATATATATATATATATATATGTATATATATATATGTATATCTATATGTATATGTATATATATGTGTATATGTATGTATATATATATATATATGAATGTATATAAATATGTATATATATATATGTGTGTATATATATATGTGTATATATATGTAGGGGAGTGATCAAATGAGAACTAGTTTTTTTGTGAGAACTCTAGCAACCAATCTCAACCACTAGTTCTCAATGGCAAAATTGTAATTAACAAAAACATATTTAAAAAATTTATAAATAAAAAAATAACATAAAAATAAAAAAAATAAAAAAAATAAAAACACAAAAATGTTCCCCAACTTTCCCTCTTTCATAAAAAAATTATAAAGCAATTTATAAAAAATAAAAAAATTCCCGTTTTTTTAACGAAATTCATTTTACACATGTGTAATATCGGATTTACAATGTGTAAATCCAGTACTACACATGTGTATAAGTAGATTTACACATATGTAAACAACGAATGTACGATTTTTTTTAGAAAAGTATATCAATATGTTAGGCGTTGGAAAGATAAAAAATACTGAATTTTATGGTGAATTTTTTTTAAAAATGATGTCGTGAAAAAAGTTACGAACGTTTAAAAAAAAGGGGGAAATGGCATGTGATTTGAATGTGATAAAAAATGAGTTGCTGAGATTGATTCCTAGAGTTCTCATAAAAAAAGATGGTTCTCATTTGAACCATCCCCTATATATGTATATATATAGGAGAAAGATCAAATGAGAACTAGTTTTTTTGTGAGAACTTTAGGAACCAATCTCAACCACTAGTTCTCAATGGCAAAATTGTAATTAACAAAAACATATTTAAAAAATTTATAAATCAAAAATAACATCGAAATAAAAATAATAAAAACACAAAAATATTTTCCAACTTTTCCACTTTCATAAAAAATATAAAAAAATTTATAAAATATAAAAAAATTTATAAAATATAAAAAAATTCCTATTTTTTAACGAAATTCGTTTTACACATGTGTAATATTGGATTTACACATGTGTAAATCCAGTACTACACATGTGTATAACTAGATTTACACATATGTAAACAACGAATGTATGATTTTTTTTAAGTATATCAATATGGTAGGCATTGGAAAGAGAAAAAATAAAAAATTTTATTGTGATTTTTTTTTGAAAAAATGATGTCGTGAAAAAAGTACGAACGTTTAAAAAAAGGAGGAAATGGCATGTGATTTGCATGTGATAAAAAATGAGTGGTTGAGATTGGTTCCTAAAGTTCTCACAAAAAATGTGGTTTTCATTTGAACCCTCCCCTATATATATATATATATATATATATATAAATAACAAAAGATTTTAAATATTAAAATTTCTATCGTATCAAAGTTTAAAGTGAGTTCGGGTTTGGTTTCATATTTTGAAATTCGACGGATCTATAAATAGATTAATTGTCATTAGTGTTGAACAATGGTTGAATGACCAATTGATTGAGGGTTTCCACTTTGTACAAATTATATGCAATCAATATAGATCAAAGGGGTTTTATTGCGTTTATCATTGTTTGATCTTATAAATCTTAATAATATTTGATTCAAGTGTTCAACCTGGGCTAACAATTTGGTATCAGAGCCATTTTGGATCAAATTGATTGAAAATTTTGAAGGTGTTCATCAAAATTTTAGAAAGAGAAAGTGAGGGTTTAGAGAGAGAAAGTAGATCTGAAAATTCAAATTTCATCAAAGTTTTACAAGGAATTTGAAGATTTACAAGTTAGAAATCAGATCTACTCCTAAATCTATACAGGATTCAACAAAACATTTTCAGATTCAGAGATGTTCTCTCACACACACTAGTGTGTGTGTTCTTGGTGTTCTTGGTGTTCTTGAGGATCTTCAAATCTTCAAATATCAAGCTGCGAAATTAACACCCAACTGAACGAAAGTTCACATTTTCTAGCGAGAATGCTGCCAAAATCATCAACAAACCTGCGAAATTAATACAAATTTTTCAGCGAATAAAAAAATCTGCGAAATTAAGATTTTACCTGGTAATCTATATTTGCATACTGCGAAAATAAAATAGAAGTTGCGAATTTGACAATAAGTGTTAATACTTTATTTAAACCAGAACCTAGCAGCCACCACCATCTCCGACCCCTTCTCTGCGATAACTAGCGCAACCTCCTTCTCCTCCCCCACTGCTTCCCCCATGTCTCCCACCTCGACCTCTCCCTACATCTGCGAAACTGACCAAACATCAGTGAAAATACTTAACACCGCTACCGGCTCGCCATCGCGCGCTTCGCCTGAGATATCCTTCAACAACTTCTTCACGATGCACTGTTAAAGTCTAAGACTAGCTGCTTGATAGAGTCTTTTGTTCCATTACACTTACAGTTGCCACCAACAATGAACTTCCCGGTGTCGGCCAGGGTGACGATGCATGTGGAAGGTCGAACAGAAGCAGAAGAGGACGTGTGTGGGCTTTGACGGATTGGAAGAACGATTGAGTGGTGGAATCGAGCTTGGAGGAGCGGCGGAGGCCGGAGAACTACGGCGGAGAAGCGATGGTGGATTTAGGGTCTGAGAGCCAAGAAGATGGAGTTAAATGAGCAGAAATTATTACCCTTGTTATTTGTTAAAAAATATATCTGTGAATTCACACAAATTTGAACAATAAAAAGAACAACAATATGTCAACAATACAAATCCAACAAAATCGATTGACCATTGTTAGTTATTCTTCTTCTTCCTGCTGGATGGTTGACCGTTGACATCGGTTGCTTGTCCCTCGCCGACACGCATCGCCGGAGACTCATCGGAAAGGCGGCTCGCCGGAACCCTAGAAGGGTCCTTCTTCCCGTATTGTTTTGGTCTCATATGTTGTGTTTGAAGTGTTTTGTTGATGTTTTAGTTAGGTTAGGGTTTGGAATTGGTTAATGGGTTGGGTTTTGTAAGATTGGTTTTTCTTATTGGGCTAGACTTTGTTAAACAATTGGGCTGCTTTTTTTAAATGATGTGTGGGTTGGTTTTTTCTTAAACACTTGGACTAACAAATAACAATTTGATATATGGACTGATTTTAATTGGGCTGGATATATTTAAAAAAACATTGTTGTGGGTTCATTAAAAATCAAAGAAAAATTCATTTTTAATGCGATAAAGAAATATTTAACAATTTTAAAGGATTTATAAAAAAATACAAACAGACCTGGCAGCTTGACCCTAGTTGTTAAGATTATCTAGCGTGACATTTAAAAATAATCTTTTTATCGGGGGAGATTTATTTTATAAATTTTGGAAAAAATATTTTTGGGAGTATTAATTGCAATAATCAAAATAAAGAATGGCTTTTACAGAATTGTTTAAATCCTTCGAATCTGATAATCTCACAATTGCACAATGTCGGTTTGATAATTTTGTAGCTTTAAAGAATGAAAAGATGTCTGATTTTGTTAATCGTTTTCTATTGGTGGCAAATAATATGAATAAGTTTGATGCCCAATTGGGAAATCATGAACAAGTTCTGAGATTACTTGATTCTCTCCCATGAGATGGAGCACACACGACAAGTTGATTAAACGAGATAGAGGCTTTCGGGATTACAAATTGATGGAGGTGATCAACAAACTGAAGGAAATTGAGTTGGATATCAAACGTCGGGAGTACTATGAAGCGACATATCTAACTCCAAAGATCACTTCAAACTCCACTAAGAAACGAGAAGAGAGATAAGATTCTGGCACCAATTCTGATGGTTTACCGAAACCTAGAACTAAAGAGGTACAAGAGGAGCTTAAGCTGACATCAATGGGTAAAGGTGGAGCTGAGTTGAATGATGCAGTTTGTGATGCTAATAAGGAAGAGGAATGGAAGCGAAATACTAGAGATTGCAACTACGAGAAGGCTCTTACTGTTGAAAGAGTCATCCTGGATCTTCCATATGAGACAGTTTAGGATATGTGTTCTTTTGTTTGCAAAACTCATTTATTTGGTGTGTACAAAGCTAATAGGTTACTTTTAGATAACCAAAAGGAATTAACCACCATAAACATAGAACTTAAAAAGAATGAAGCCAAGTATTTTATAAAATTAAATGAAGCTTTAAAAGAAAATGATCATTTAAAACGAACTCTTCTTGAAAGAAATGTTGAAATTAATCTTTTAAACGAAAGAGTCACCTTGGTTGAATTTGAAACAAGCAAGCTTAAAACAAAGCTTGATAGATGGACCATATCCGGAATGAACAGGAAGAGCTACTACGTAAACAAAGGGGAATTAGGATTAAAACGGGAGTGGGTTGTGGTGAAAATCCACACGTCTATCTGTTGGGGTTCAACAATTGAATAAATTGAAGCTTACCAAATCATAATTACAGCCAACTGAAGATTTCATTATACAAGTTCGGAGAGCAAGTTGATTACAACAAAACAAGACAACTCAACATGACAAAGTCAACATCAAGACAATTAGAAAGTCAAAATTAGGTCATGTTATTAGTATAAATAGACCCACTAGTGCATTTATGCAAGTGTGGCTTTTGTGTGTGTGTTTCTCATGGTGTAAATCACCATCCAAGGAGAAATCCTCTCCTTTGGGTGGGTTTGATTTCACTAGCCATTTATGATTCTCGTTGTAACTTGTTTATCAACATCAATGAAATCATAACATTATTATTATCCGGCTCTTTGTTCTTTGATTCACACACGTCCATCCATCTTAATTTCGATTTCAAGATCTGAACGAGATGAATCCTAAAATCCAAGCTCAATGAATCTGAAATATTGATTTAGTGGAATAGTATCAGAGCTATTGGTTGCTAGATTTATCTAGTTTTTAGATTTGATTTCATCTTTAAAGATGTCAAGAACAATAAAGAAAAGAAGAAAAATGAAGAACCAAGTCCATGTTCATCAAAAACCCATCTGTTCTTACCCAAAATCAGAAGAAAATCCAACAAATCTGTTCAACTATAGTACGATTTGAAGAATCGTGAACATGATCATGATTATTCCTTCAAAATTCGATGCAATTGAATAAGAATAACATCAAAAAGGATGAAAACACATTTGTTCATCTCAAAATCAAGAAGAAAAATCATCAAGATCTGTTCTAATATGGTATGATTTGGAGAAATATAATCATTCTCTGGATTATTCCTTCAAAATTCGATGCAATTGAACACGACTATCGTTAAAAACAAAGAAAAGATGAAGAAATGGAAGCTACTTCTGATTTCCCGACCTGCATTGTAGTGTGAAATCATTTTTGTTCAAGTCTGTAAAGAAATGCGGATGAACAAAAACAAATGCAGATGAACAAAAACAAATGCGGATGAAGCTTTATCAAATGCGGATGTATTATACACAAATGCGGATGTGTTATACACAAATGCGGATGTGTTATAATCAAATGCAGATGACTTGTCACCAAATGCGGATGACTTGTCACCAAATGCGGATGACTTGGCAACAAATGCGGATGATTTGTCACAAATGTGGATGACATGTCACCAAATGCGGATGACTTGGCAACAAATGCGGATGACTTGTCACAAATGCGGATGACTTGTCATCAAATGCAGATGCCTTGACACCAAATGCGGTTGACTTGGCAACAAATGCGGATGACTTGTCACAAATGCGGAGGACTTGTTATCAAATGCGGATGCCTTGACACCCAATGCGGTTGACTTATAAACAAATGCGGGTACTCTAAGCACAAATGCGGATGCTTGAAGTCAAATGTGGATGCATTGAAATCAAATGCGGATGCCTTGCAAAGAAATGCGGATGCTTTGCAAACAAATGCGGATTAGCAAAGAAATGTGGATGTGTTGCAAGAAATGCTTATGAACAGTTGATGAACAAGACTTCAAAAAAATAGAAAAAAATGAACATGGATGATTGCAACCAACAGGCACGTCCATTTTGATCATGAAAGCAAAAAAACGGGTATAGAAATCAACTTTTGTCACTTTTTCACAGATTCATCCAGGGACTTGTACAACTATCAGATGCCCTTTCTGCAGTACTTGAGCTCACATTTTTTATGATGTTTTGCACCCGTGTCTGACTACTAAGCGGACAGTTAGCTGGACTTTAATCAAGGGAGTACTTATTATCTGAAAGTGTCACTTATCAAGTTTTTTCAAAAGAGTGGAACTGTGTTCAACATTGATTCATGTTCCAGATGCTATTTATTGAAGTTAAAAGCATCACCATATGCCTAATACACTCTAATCCTTGAGTTGTGATATGAACTATAATCCAAAAGTGATACAACCCATATCCAATACCAAAAAGTATTCTCAAGTGATTCTAACCTTTGTCAGAAATATATTAGGAGGAACTTAATCTGAGGGGGAGAACATCAATGAATTGTGCCAGAATATCAATTGATCAAGAAGACATGTGTGAGAAAAGATCTTCAAATTCAAAGTTTGGCAAACATCAGTTTAGGGGGAGTATTGTTGGGATTCAACAATTGAGTAATCTGAAGCTTACCAAATCATAATTATAGCTAACTGAAGATTTCATTGTACAAGTTTAGAGACCAAGTTGATTACAACAAGACAAGAAAATTCAACATGACAAAATCAACATCAAGACAATTAGAAAGTCAAAATTAGGTCATGTTGTAATATTAGTATAAATAGACCCACTAGTGCATTTATTCAAGTGTGGCTTTTGGGTGTGTGTTTCTCATGGTGTAAATCATCATCCAAGGAGAAATCCTCTCCTTTGGGTGGGTTTTATTTCACCAGCCATCTATGATTCTTATTGTAACTTGTTTATCAACATCAATGAAATCATAACATTATTATTATCCATCTCTTTGTTCTTTGATTCACACACGTCCACCCATCTTAATTTTGATTTCTAGATCTGAATGAGATGAATCCGAAGATCCAAGCTCAATGAATCTGAAATATTGATTTAGCACTATCCTCCTCCTTGCACTCATTGTTACTATCCTATGCCTCAACCTCATCCATCTAATGATTTGATTGAAGCTGCTGAAACTAATTGCTTAAATGCAGGTTTAAGCAGCGTTAATCTTAAAAAGGTTAGAGATGTGCAGGATTCTCCTGTAGGTTTGGGATTCCTCAGGTAGGGGTCTGATAAGAAGATTAATGATGATTCCATTTCTAATGCTCCAACACCAATATCAGTTGCTTCTCAAACCTTCTTCAACAAATTCAAAACATGAAATATTCCTTCGTTTGTTCCTGTCAGGTTTGTCAAAGAAAGAACAGTTGTCGAATCATCAGACAATCAAAATCCCATAACCGAAGCCGACATAATAGAAGATGTCAATCAACATCCATTGGAAGCAAATATGTGTATACGAGAATGGACAAGCTCAGATGACGAATCAAACACAAAGGAAAATGTCGGTTTTTCAAAGATCAAGATATTACCTGAAATTGTCAAGTCTCAAAAGCTTTCAAAAGCTGAATCAAGACCAATAAAAATCTCTACTCCAACTGCAAAACAAGCTTGTCAACCAGTGAAGATCTCATTCTCTATTCAGCACAGAAAACTTCAGAACAAGCAAGAATCTGCTACAAGCTCAAAGCAATCCTCATCACCACCTACTCTACACGGGACTACAAAGAACCAAAAGCCTTTGAAGACTTGTTTTGAGTGTGGAAAAGAAGGTCATGTGGTAAAGAAGTGCCCTCAAAGACTTGCTTCGAATGGTAAAGGCAAAACAAATTGCTTCTCCAGATGTAAGTCTACAAAGAATGTTCTAGACGGTAAAGGCAACACGGGTTGCTTCTCTGGATCAAGAGGTAAAAAGCACACATCTTTGAATGGTTGGATGAAAAACCCTCCATCTAAACCTTTTCATGTGAAGCCGGTTTCACAAGATTCAAAGATAAAAATGAACAAAGGTTTAAAATCAAATTCTTTTCCTTCTAGTCTTAAATAGAAAATGATTTCCAAATTTATTTCATTCAAATCAACATTAATTAAACCAAAAAAAATTTGGCAAATTAAAAAGAAGGATACAACAATCCTCGATTGTTTAAATGGTTGTGTGCCGAAGCAGCTTTCTTATATTGATGAAAAAGGAACTTTCAAGATTAAGATGACCTAGTTTCCCCTTTCAAGCTAATCGGTTTATGAGTGCAGGAACAATTCAAGAGGACTACTAGTAATCATGTTTACTGACAGGGATTATTCCTAATTCAAATTTGAGACGGAACAAACAGGTTAATGTCATGGTATTTTATCCACAATCTGGGTTTTTATCTACACAATCACTGTTCTCACTTCACAATCACTATATATTTCTTGACAGTTCATTTCTTATATTCATATCAGTGTAGTTTGGAAGACCTTCTTCTGTAAATTTTTATTTTTGTATTGTATTGTGTTAAAAATATATATATAAAAAATAAAAAAAATATATAAAATATAAAAATATAGAAGACAAAAACAAAAAATAGATTTGCGAAAATAAAAATTTACGGGGAGAGTATATCAAAATTTAAAAAAATATGAAAAAAAAGCTGCGAACTTGATTCGAGATGACTGGGAAATGATTGTATATCTTTTTCAAATGCTTGCTTTTGCATGAATTACGTTTATAAAATGAGAAATGATAGTAACTGATTTTGTTATCTAATTCACATCTTATTTTAAATTGCAAGTAAAAGAAAAACAAATAGATTCTTTAATGATATACTTGATAGATTCAGCCTGAAAAATAAAGTAGACAATAACAAAATGATTTAAATTAAAAGCTATGCTTAAGGATGTCTGGATTTACGCAATCATTTTGGCCAGCACGAAAACCGAGTTCGACAAAAAATGGATTGAGAATTGATCTTTCACCCACCATGATACAATTCATATAAGACATATCTTTGAGCCATGTTTGGTGAATTTATGTGTCTTTTGTTTGTGCTAATCTCCTCTGTTGTACGGAAGTACTGACTTGGAGTGATGATCTCCTTTGCTGTACGATAGTACTGACCTGGAGCTCTCATCGGCACATGATTAAATGGTCATCTCCTTTGTAATACGTGAGTATAGACCTGGAGCTCTCACCATTTTGATATAAGTTGTGTCAAATCATCTAAATGATGAATTCATCATAGAATGCAATATTCTGTTGATAATCACTTGCACACTAATACACACATCTTGCTCTATAAAGATCGTAACAAAATTCAAGACTTCTTGAGGTTGGGTGAGGGTTTTTGCCAAATGATTATGGTGTCCTAGCATTCTAAAGTATTTAATCAAACCTTAACAAATCATTTGCTGCTTGTTGAAAACATAGGGCATGGGTTTAAGTAGATAAACATATCAGCAATCGTTATTGATCTGTTTGAGAATTTCAAAATCATTCAAAGACTGTGATTAGATTCAGTTATGAGTTTGATCTCATTGCTTGTCGATGTTTAAATTCATCTTTGTGCTAAAGTATATCTTGAGGATATGATCTCATGATCGATTCAGTTCTCCTTATAAAAAATTAATAGATAAAAGATGTTATAATAAATTTATATAATAAAGAAATTATAATAAATATTCATTTCTAAATTTCTTTTATGTCTTCCATATTATGCTCTTACATTTTTCATGCATTTCATAGAAATTGGGCACAAACAAACACGGGTTCGCTTGTTTTTCATACACAGATAAACACAGGTTTATTTTGTTAAAATGAAATGATCTAATTAGAAATGTCAAGATTGTGTTTGTGAATGTGTTGATTTCTGCTGCAAGCGATAGCCGAACATTAGTTGAGCAGTGTATTAGATCAGAGAACTTGTTCCTCAAGTTTGCAGAAGATACCGAGCTAGGAATCCTCCTCTTACATCTTCTGAAGCACTCTAGATTAGAGATTTGGGAAAGCTGTTCCAATATCTTTGCAAAGATTACATTAAAAAGGGGGAGCACATAAATAGGGGGAGCTTATAAGATAAATAATCTTCTCATTAGATTCCGAAAACTTCAATTTGAAGATCTTTATAATGTTGACTTCTCGGTGCTGATTTCGTTTGAATACCTTGATAATGATAGACTAAGCGGGAGTATTGTTGGAGCTGTACAAGATGATCTATATTATCAACACAGTTAAAGTCAACAAAAGTCAACGTCATAGTCAAAGTCAACACGAAAGTCAAACCCGACACGTTCGAGACGAAGAACCGAGACGAGACGTTGAAGCTTTTGATGTCTAGGAGTTTTATTGTAATAAATATATTTTGTGTAAAGAAAATATATTTTATCTTGTTTTTAGTCATTTTTATGTTTTATATGTAATCTCTATTAATTAGCCTAAGTCTAGGGGGTTAAGTGCAATTAGTGAATATTAGTCTAGTCTATAAATAGGTTAATTGTCATTAGTGTTGGACAATGGTTGAATGACCAATTGATTGGGGTTTATACTTTGTACAAATTATATGCAATCCATATAGATCAAAGGGATTTTATTGTGTTTATCATTGTTTGATCTTACAAATCTTCATAATATTTGATTCAAGTGTTCAACCTGGGCTAACAGTTATTTAACGAGTTAGAGAGACCATAACTCGAGGCCATAAATATGATCATAGCCAATCGCTTAGGTCATCTCCAGTGTGAAACATAAGAGTTACATGCATTTATATCGAGGCATGGTAGTTATGGTATTGTGTTTCAGGGTCACACTATATTCAATAAAGGTTGTGTACTAGTGTTGGTTATTATGGAAAGCATATTAAGGTGATTCTATCATTTGTTTTTACTTAATGTTTTAGGGATGTATCCAAGCTATGTAAATGGTATGTGTAAAATGTTTGATGTGTGTTTATAAGTTATATTGTTACTAGTGATTTAGCACACCATAGCTTAGGGGCATTTGGCCTTGGTTACTATTGGTCATAAGGAACTAATTAAGGCAAGTGACAGGTTCATGTAGAACTACTGATCACCTCAGGGCATATGTGTGCTTAGTCTGATCTCATCCAGGTAGGAAGGCCTCACTCTCAGGTTGTGATACTTTATGGTGTGGTGCTGATTGTTGTGATCTCATGGAATTAGGCAGGTGAGATGATGAATGTAGAAGGATTGCTAATTCACCTAACCTTGTTGTGATCTTATACCTACCCACTATCATTGTTGTGAAACCTAGAGTGACATATATGTTATGCAAATCACTAACCAGCAGTACATCGTTGCTTAGTGAAATTTGATATGTTAAACACTTGTACACATCTTTATGTTGGTAGTGTTTTTCGAAGTCATTGTTTGTAACTTAATAATAACCTGTTTCTTGACTTGTTTAAGCTCATGATGCAAGTTACAAAGGAAGTTTCAGAAGGTACCAGCTAGGTCAAGTAGACTTAGTATTTAAATATAAACAAGATCTTCATATAGAAGATAAAGTCTTGTATAAAAACTACTTGGGGCACTATATGTGATATGTGTCTGTAGATTATGACACAATGATGCATGGATTGTATAAATACTATTAGGTTTTAGTTCTGTCTCCCTTTTGTCATCTTGAATGTAAACTCTCCAGCTATATTGTTTAGTGTATTCTTATACAACAGAGAATGCCTGGTGGAGGGGTGTGACACTTAAATCCCTAATGGTTAAGAACATAAACTATCTTATATAGCTTGCTTTATTAGAATGCACCTTGTGCAAAATCTAGAAAGATTTTAAAGGCCTTTATTTTAAAACTAGAGCAAAACTCTCACCAGAATTCATACTTCTTCTTGGTAAAACCCCTAAGGGATTATCCTAGCTTTGTTTAAGAATGGTAGTCAAACCCAAACACAACAAGAATACTCAAAACCTAAGACATTGTATACGAGTATGGGGTCGGGGTGAATGGGTATGAGATTAGTTGTTATCATTTTTACGGGTATGGGGAAAGTATAGGTCTATATGATATACCCATGAACTCGCCCTATTGCCATCTATAGTTTTGTTTCTAACCATAACTCTTGTTTATTATTTCTAAGTTGCCATTTGGTATGTATAGCATGTACACTATAAGGTCACTTGAATAGTATCCAAACCATCCACCTCTTAAACTTCAAGAAATTTTCTTTCCTGATTTCAATCCAACTGGTCTCTTTTAAGGCGTCTCTGGTCATATTTAACTCAATCTCTAATAGTAAAGAAGAGTATAAGAAGTTAGTAGCATTATGACCTTTTATTCTAACTCCATCATCAAAATTCCAACTAACAGTTCTTAACAAAAGGTTTTTCTTTATCTTATTCTCCATTAATATCTTTCTCTTGTAGTCTTCGAGTCTCAATTGCATAACTCATTTCTAATATCTCATATGAACCAATTTCCACTAACATTGTCTCATCAATAGAAAGTTCTACATTTAAAATGACAATAACTTTAGTTGCTTGGTTGGTATAATCATGTTGAAAATTCATGAGCTTTTTTACTAGTTACTTATGAACCTTGAGTAAATTATGTTTTTATCAAACCATATGCGTTATCCGTTCTTGGAATTGCTTTCAACACTATTGGTTGATCTATGGGTCCTTTGAACATAATTCTATAGTGAATATTCCTTTTGTTTGCATAGTTGCACTTCCAGAAGGTACATCCAAATATGTATTAGCAATATTTAATATGTCCAACTCAAACAAGAAAGAGATTCCAATAAAAGATTTTGTTCAAGAAGATTATTTAAAGACAACATTAAATGACTCTTCTACAACCCACTTCTTTTAAATTTTTAAATAATTGGAAAGCTTTGTACCGTGAGAAGTATCAAAGGAAGTAACCTCATTTTATCTAGTAACAATTTAGATACGAGATCCTTGTCCAATGAGAGGGCAAGCACATCCAAAATGTTTTAAAAATCCAATTAAGACTTGTATGTTATGAAAATTTTAAAATGATGTACTCTTATGGCAATAATATGCACCCTATTCTTTACATAGCAAATAGTGTTTAGTTCATTTGACTAGAAAATTAAAACGAGCAAGAGTCAATTAGTATAGATTTTGTTGTCATAGTAAGTGTCTAAGGTGCATCATAATAGCTATAAATAATAATTTCATTACAATAGGATTTAATATATGATTTTTGGAATTAAGTCTATTGATAACTTCTCATGATCTTTACTCTCATGTTGTTATAGTATTTAATGTTTCTAACGAAGGTCTTCAAGGTTTTTGTTGCCTCATCCTTTGTCCTTAATTAGAAGACCCATTCGCACTTTGAGAAATAAATTAATACCTTAAAAATGAAACAAGATACATTCTTTTGGGAGATACATTATTCAAATTAAACACATGACATTCCCTTTTTTTCTCAATAGAAAGTAAGATATCATCTTATGTAAAGGCATTATGTCCTGCTCCTAAGACTAGACCATTTCTCCATAGCCTTTTTCACAAGCTTAGGATACTTTTAGTAAGTTAAACCGTTAACTTCAACATAATCAATGTATTCAATGTTTACTTTCCCATTGGGAATAGTTCATTTACCACTTATGATGGCACTTTAAGCATCATCACCAAAAGCAACATAGTTAAATTGTTTGAGTTCAAGTCACGTTGCAGTTTCTACTTAGGAGGAAGCATCTACTATCTTTCAGATTTTCAAATGGTTTCTATAATAGACAACTTTATCTATGTATGCATGAGATAGATCTTATACTACGTGTTGTGAAACTTCAAATAGGTTGGCCATTATGCATGAATAGTAGTTGGACCATCATTAACTCGAAAGGTCCAAAAACCTTCTCTAGTAGAAAAGAGTTGTTAGCTAGGAAATGTGGCCACATGATGTGCAAAGGTGGTAATAGCAAGAACTTGTCTAGCCTTTTTAACTCTTCATTCTCTAGCAAAATGATCAAGTATATAACATATGTAACATTTGCCTATGACCAAGTGTCTAGCCTTTTTTAAATCACGGTTGTTGCTTGGACAAGATCATGTTGTTCATTGTTAGAACATCTTTGCTCTAATAGAGAGCATAGTCATCTAGTTAGCAATATCCATTTCCTTTGGATCATCATGATGGAAATGCTCTAAAATTCAATGATGAAGGATGTGATATCATATACTCTACCAAAAAACCCTTCTTCATCTCCCTAAACAAATGGGGTTGACAAATGAAAGGTTGTAGAAGGTAGTTGAGTGGATGAATAATGTTTTGAAAGGTTGCACTAGTACCCAACATATACCTTTGTATATTGTTTGAACCATTCTTGACTCTTTTGTCTTAATCAACCCCCAACTCATAAGTCCTTATACATTCATGAAGTTTTGTTAGCTAGTGACAGTGCTAATAGATTAGAATCGGTCCTAATCACCAAAGTCATGTACATTTTTAAACAAGTAGGAAGTGACATCACTTCCTAAGAATGTAGTTATTGTTGTACTGATTTTGGCATATATCGGATTCATTTCTAGGGCAATTGAATATATCAAATTGTTGGGATACAGTCTCACTAGTAATGTATCGTATTATTGCTATGTAACTCGGCCTTATTCTTAAGGAGTTGGGTGGTGTTATTAAATTAGTTGGTGAATCCTTATTGCAGGATCGGTTTTTTTGTACTCAACACAAGTATTTTATCTCAAATTCACTAAGTAACACTCGGGTTTGTGATGAAGCAGAATCCTTCTAAGAGTTAATGATAATATACTAAGTAAATCAAAGCAACACAAGAGAATAGTTTTTCAAGATACTTGTATATATTATTTCTCAACTCGAAGTATTACAAGACTCTTACAAGCATGATATATGAGTTACAATAAGAAGCTATATATACTACTACCTAGAACCGGATATACTTTGATACCACCTGGAAACCTTAGACTAAAGCAAATACTACAAATTATTTAAGATATGGTAGTCATGACATGTCCATGACTTACCTTTTGTCACCAACTAAAGTTGGCAACTGTACTAACTGATAAAGGTGAACAGTAGAATAAAGTAAGGTCAATTACACGGTCATGGAAAAGTACCATGCAGTGTCTCATAGATTCACAGCGGAGTGTTAGAGAGACCATACTTATGTCCATTGGTTCATAGTAGCTACTTCCGAAGGTTAACTAGCTTTGGAAGAACTTGTTCTTCTGAAGCCACTTATATTTTGGAAGTGCCTACTTCTTTTAAGGCTTCCTTGGGACTTCATACTTCAGAAGTTGTAGTCTTCATTTCTTCTAAGTATTGAAGTTTCAGAAGAGCAGAGACTTTGTCTTTGGAAGTTGGAGTTTTCCATCAAAAGTTGATCTTGCACTTGACTTTGAAAGAACTCTGTTTGTCTTCGAAAGTTACACTCTTAGCTTCAGAAGTCCTTATTAGTTGTACCACAAATAGTCTAAGTGTTTGAATTTGGTTACACCAACCTTTCTAGATCCAACAAATTCCTCTAGGCTGATGCTACCAAAACCTCACTTCTTCCTACTTCTCAAAACCTTTAGCACCAGGGACAGAAGATGTTTATATTTCTTTGTTCTTTCGTGAAGTTGTCATGAGAAGTTTGTACAACTCATTAGTGGACAGGAGATCCAGTCTGTCACTCTGATGACATGCACCCTTTGTTGTGGGCCCCTAAGGAGAGTTAGTTGATGGGAATCATAGTCATACTCCCATCTAACTATGGATTCAAGGTTGGAACCTTTAACCATTTAAAGAAAGGTTTTGCCTTTGGTTGGTGATCCTTTCTTTTCCTCCTGCTCTCTTAATTTCATCTCCTCTTCAATCTTGGACCTTGTAGTCAGCTCGACTAGATTAAGGCTGCTGACATGATTCCTGATATGAGAAGCTATCTCGGAGTTGGAGGGATTGGAAAGTAACTTCTATGCTAACTCAGCAATGTCAAATCTGCTTAAGTGTAGCAGAGAGGAGGCATTGAGCCTGTTTGTCTCACCATTCTCTCTCTCAATAACAAAGTTATGGGAAAAGTCTTCGAACCTCCACTGGATAATCTTCTTCCTTGGTACAAGGGGCTGACCAGGAACCTTGTCACCTTTCTTTGTATTCAGCAGAGTCACCAGCTTTCTTCTTATCTTCTTCCCTTCATCATTTAGAGAATCACAGTTTAGGCCAAGGTGTTTTGTATCTTGGTCCAATGTTCCTCTAGGCAGATCAAGGAATTGATATGTTGTTAGGGAACATGAGGAGCCATCAACAAAACTCAATTTGGTAGACTCCTCCTCACAAGAGATGTCGCGCAAAGTTGTACACTTGGTGAGCTTCATCTTGATCTCCTTAAACTCCTATAAGGAGAGATGTTTGGATGAACGAAAGGATGACTTGGGTGGTCATTTGGTGGGAGAGGCTTGGGTTATAGGTAAGGTTTTAGGTTTGAGGATGGATAGTTGTGGTGGTTGTTTGGATTTAGTGGGTGAGAAAATGGGTAAGGTTGATGATGTGGGTTCAGGGGTGTAAGGCTCAGAGGGTGGTTTAGTTTCAATAGGGAAAGGGATTGGTTCAGGTTGAGGATGTGGTTATGGAGTGGATATGAAAGTCATCCCTTGTACTCTTCAGTACATCTCTTTTCTTCTTCCTGAGCGTATGTTAGCCTTGATTTCACTGACAATACGCTATAGGGTATTCACAGACATGGGACCCACTTGCCTACCAGAGAAGCCATGAGCGTGGAGATAGTCCTTCATCCAGGCTTTATCACCTATCTTCCTAGTAGCATCAAGTCCTGCTTCTTCTCTTTCTTCTTTTTTCTTCTCCTTTCTTCTTTCTCCCTCATATTTCTCTTGAAGCTTTCTTTCTCTCTTTCTCCAATTGATCTTGCTCTTTTTGAAGAGCCATAAGATCGTATTATTATCATGAGGAGACAGTTCTTCTAGAGAGAAACCCCTGGAGGTTAGGAAAGTTGTCCTTTCCCTCCTTAGCTATTATCAGCTTCCCGTTTCTTCATCTCTCTTTCCTCCTCTAAGGCCATCCTTGCTGCGTCTTCCCTTTGTTCAATCAGCAGCAGGGTTGCCTTTTCCAGCTCAGTTAACGCCTCTAGTGGTAGCAGGAGCACATCTTCACCAACATCTCCAAGCTTGATAAGTCTATCAATGATCTCTACTCTCTTCTGTTGTTAACAGACTCCTGGTTAGCTACAACTACTTTGCTACTTGTAGCTAGCAACTTCCCAGTTAGGAGTCTACCTTTCTTCTTAAGCTTTTCTAATATTGCTTCCTCCTGAATCTCTTCCTCTTTCCTTTGACATCTTCAAAACTGCTAGACCTTGGGTTCTTGGATGGAAGTTTCAGGCTAAGAGATGGTTGTTGGAGCTTGTGTAGTGGTGTTGTTTGAGCTAGGGGTCGGTGAGAAAGTCCTCATTATTCACCTTAGATGTCAACTCTAGATTCATTTGTGATGATTAGATCTTCGGACAAGGAGAATAGTCTTTCCGTAACTTCCATCTCAGCTTCGTAAGATTGAAGTTGTTCTTCTAAGGCTTTGACTTCAACTTTAGAAGTCTAAGGGAATGCACTATCTGTCCCAATTATTTTAGTTGTTGGGCCATCGGTCCTCATTTCCCCTTCGAAATCAATCTCAGGTTCCATTTAAGCTTTAGGTTGACCAACTTCTTCCATATTGGTAAAAGGTGCATTTATCCTTTGAAGTTATTTAGTTCCAAAGTACATCATAGTTGCATCAGTGCTAGGCTGATCTAAAGAATATCCCATCAAAAAATTAGAGAAGATCTTGTTAAGATCTCTAAGAATCCTTGGGTCCATTTGTAGGACAATATGAGAAGGCTTAGGAAAAACTATTGCTTTGTGAGCCAGGTATCTTGAACTTAGAGTAGTTAAAGCTTGGCTCTATGGTTCCACATATGTTTGTCTCTGAACACTCTCCCCCTTTTGATAGCATCATCTTGAGAGCTAGATAAGCTAGAGGAAGAGGTCAATGACAACTGAATAGGTACATGACTGACAAATCTCTCAATCTGTTTCTCAGCTAATTGAGCCTTGAGATTTTAAATCTCAAGTTATTGAGTGGCGGACCTATCTTCTAAAGTCTTAACCTTGGATTCAAGATTTGAGACTTTATAAAGTAGGTATTGAATGGTGAGTTTCAGACTTCCTTTATCTTCTTTTGATGAATCATAGGGAGATGAGGTAATATACCTTGTATATTCATGATCACCACCAGATGTGGTTCTTAGCACCCTGGTTTCCCTTGCCGAATGATGTCTTTTTCAAAGGCATCAAAGGGCACAGTTGTCATAGATTCATACTCAGAAATGTTACCACTGCCCTGAGGATCCAATAAGGCTCCTTCAGTAGTGGCAGCTAAATCTACATGAGTCCCCTCCATGTTAGTGGGACTCAGCTCAGTTGGTTTTTACTGATGGGGGTTAAAGATAAGAGGTCCCTCTAGGCTCTGTTGATCCATAAGAGGGTATTGGGGATCAACTTCATTGCCATGAAGAGACTTAATCTCCTCATCAGTTCTTATCAGTAGGTCAGTGAATGATATGCAAGTTAAACCTAATAACCTGGGACTTTGGTCAATGTTTATTGGCATTGAGCCTTTAGTGGGGTTGTCCATTTTTGGTTGCTTAAGGAAGTACAAAGATTCACCCTCAGGGCTTTTAGCTTGGGTTTTAGGCTCAAAGGATTGAGACTGAGGAGACTCAATTCCTTATTGAAGTCAAATATGAAGGATTGTGAGACCTCAGACTGAGTGGGGGCTTATGTTCCCACTCTAGTCTTTTTGGATTGAACAGGAGGGGCTTGCTCAATCAGAGTAAATTGAATAAGGGTTCGTTTGGGCCGTATCTGGTAGGTATATTTGATGGGGTGAGAAGGTAGTGTTGGCAATATGAGGGTTAGTCTGGGTGGGTCATCACCTATGGGGTTAATAGGGATGTCACTAGGAGCCATTGGCTCAGCATACCTGGAAGAAGATCAGTGTGTCTTCTAGTGTAGTTGGTGGACACTCCCTTCAAGACTTTGAAGATGATTGGCCTCATTTGAGGAACTGGTAGGACAGGTACATAGACAAGCTGACTCTAGTCCAGCTCACAGTTGATGATGTGTTGAAGGAACCTGAGATACATGGAGAATGTGTCCCTCTAGACGTTCCCCATAAGGTTAGTCAGCACACCTTGAGTATTGAAGCGAAAGCTTTACACCAGCCTATGAACTAGGCACCCTAGTTCATATGGGATTTGATCACACCCCAGACTTATTAGACAAACAGTGGAGAAAAACATGGAGCAGGAACTTCCAGTTGTATGAGAAATTAAACTTGTAAACAGTAGATCTGCTCATATCTCCACCATACCATTTAGCTATATGTGTCATCTAGGTCTAACTTAAGGAATTTAGTAGGAGCGCCTTCATCGTGAAGCTCCAGATGTTCCCTGATGAGTTGTTCAGTAATGATCAACTCCTGGCCATAAACGCTCGACCTTATTACCATAACTCCATTTAGGGTTTCAATCTGAACATTGCTCCCGAATTCAACCATATGATTTGAGTAAACAGTGGGGTTAACGGTCAGAGCGGTGTAATAGGTAGATTAGGGGGAAATAGATTATATTTGAGAAATCCGCATCCTTGGATGAATCAAGGAATGCGACTTGGTTATCCTAAGGGTTAAGCGCCATTGTGGGAAAAGGTTGCAGGGAAATGAGTTTGAATTTAGGTGAATTGGAGGTGAAGGAAGCTTGTGGGCAGTAAATTGGTAAAAAGATTAAAATGAAGAGTTGCGTTTATTTAAATGGATGAAATGGTGGTTTTGGGGGTTGGATAAGGTGAAAAGATGGTTGTGTAAGATGTGATAGGGGTGGTAAAATTAAAAATCATTTAAAAGATTCCGACATCATTAATAAAATCATGTTTTTTAGTGTGTGGGGCCCAAATATTTTCGTTACACAGTAAGGTCTTTTTCGAGTATAAAAGATTTTCGAAGGTAATCTTCTTCCGAAGCCAATTTTACTTGCAAAGGTAAATTTCTTACTCCGAGAGTAAAATGTGTTTTCTGAATGGAGAGTTTTATATGATTCGGAAGTAGATCTGATATGCAATCAATCGCTTCTTTCAAGACTAAATACTCTTTGTTAGGATCAGCAATCTACGTTTGATTGATTAGAGATTATTACAGAAGAGTTAACAAAACATTTAGCCAATTCACAAGATAATAATGGATATTCAACGCAAGAGCAAACGGTTATAGAAGAATTCTGCAATCAAGGATTTCATTCAAAACGCACTTTCGTGGTGGCAAAATGTCACACTTACAATCAGGTCAATCATCCCTTATATAGGAATGTCGTGGTGGAACATTCCTTATATAGGAGATGTGACATCTGCTGATGTCAGTCGATATGACATCTAACAGAATTATTTAAACAACTGAAACACAACTACTGAAGATGTCAAAACAGCTGACATCTTCTTACAAAAATACTAAGTGTTATCAGTTACTACAACTATTGAAAAGAAACTACTGAAACTACAACGACTGAAGAACATGCTCTTCAGTCGTTTTACAAATACTGAAACAAAAAGAAAACTACTGAAAGGAAACCATCACAACAACTGAAGAATGCTTCTTCAGCTGTTGTAACAAACTCTGAAGGCTTCAGTACTAGTACTTGAACGCCAGCTGTTGTCATCAGCTGATGTCTTCAGCTGTTGTCTTCAACTGATGTCTTCAGCTGTTGTCTTCAGCTGATGTCTTCAGCTGTTGACTTCAGCTGATGTCTTTAGCTGTTGTCTTCAGTACTTTAGTCTTCAGCTGTTCACCTTCAGACTTTATGAACCAGCTGATCAAGTCTTCAGCAGTTGTTGTGATGTCTGTGGGACTTAGAGATTTTTCTGATCCGGCTCATTGGTTCTTTTGGTCCAACAAACTCCCCCTGAACCAATGCAGCAAAACCTCTAAATTTATTGAAGTTGTCCACTTATTATGGCAGAATGATTGGTCTTTTTGTCTTCTAGATCAGCTCAGAAGTGACCCTTGTAAGCACCGGCCTGGAAGTAGTCTCAAAAATTTGATTGGCAAAGTATGAATGGGAACTCTGTTTTGGGGAACTGGACACAGAGCTGTTACCCCATTCATGAGATCTACTTCCCAACAACGAGTCTGTATGACTCCCTGGCATAGGCCTCTAGGAAGGTGATCTGTTCCTCCATGGTCAGCTCTTCAGCACCTCCTTCAAATAAAAATTCCGGCCCATAGTACTCAGATAGGTATTTGGCCTGTTTCCCATTCTTTAGCTCCACAGTTGTTATTATTCTATAAGCAAACTCATCAGGGTGATTAACCTCAAGGAACAACTGGAGCTCATTTTTCCCGACTTCTTCAAGCCTCTTATAAACCAACCCCTTTTTCACCATTTTATTTTCAAGCATCTTCTGTGGGGTTTGGTTGGCTTTATAAGCTTTCTTGAAGTCTTCCAGGATTTCCCAGGGTGACACTACAAAGACCAGGGAGATCACTTCGTCTACAATCCTTTTCACCTGGCCCATGTATCTCTGTGGAATGTTATTCTTGTGAATTCTGTGAGACACCCTAGGATCAGGCCAAATCCTCACTCTCTCCTTCTGATATTGAAAAGTCTGCCTAAGATTGTATAATCTGAGTGCATGCTTCTTCATGTTGATGATGGAAGATGTGGCTGCATAAGCTTTATCAACCCTTCTCAACAACTCCTCATCATGTGTTGGTGAAGTCCTTCTTCTTCTAGCTTCACCTTCACAGTTTGTCTCTGAGATTCAGGAGTAATTGTTGGAGGGTGACTTGTGGCCTTCGGCAACTGAATAACAGCTGAGATTGGCAGCCTAGCTTCTTCTCATCATCATCTTCTTCATCATCTTCTAGCCTCAATACCCTTCTCTTCTTCTTCTGGGGTACATCATCGGCTGTTGGTTTTGAGGGTGAGGGAGTTGGTTGGTGGGTTGTGTTTTTGGTGGTTTTTGGGGTAAAGGGATTGTTTTAGTGGGTGGTGTTTGGTGGTTTTGGTGTGGGAATGTTGACAGGCTGTTCTAGCATTTTTGAGGTGAGTGTGGCTTTAGATTGCTTGGCTAGCTCAGTCCTGCTCCCAGCACCAGCTTCATTCAAAGCTTCAATAACTAGTCCCTTTGTGTATACTTCAGATGAACAGATCTTGGTGGTTATTGCCAAGATGTTGTCCTGGACCAAGCTTTGATTTCGATCATTGATCTTCCAAGATATTTTGCAATAAATCTAATCATGATCTCCAGCCTTTCTCTTTCTAACACGTCATAACTTGCCCATCTATTCTGGATTTCTTCAATCTCTAATCTTCTAATCTCAGAGTCAAGTTTATCAGTGTCATGGCCTTGCCTAAACAGCTGATCAATGATGTTGTCCATTGATCTGCTATGTTCGGCATCAGCCTCTTTTAGCATTATCTCCAAGGCTTTCTCTTTTTCATTCTTTTTTTCTTAGATTTTTCCATGTCAGCTTCTTTTTCCTTCTCTTTTTCCTTCTCTTTTTCCTTCTCCCCACTCCTTCTCCTTTACCACTTCTGTTTCTTTCTCTTTTTCTGCACTCCTCTTCCTCTTTGCTTTCACTGACTGAATCCCCTTTTTGGTTGCATTGGTTGCAAGGGTTTGATTGTCAGAAAGCTTCTTGCTCACACTTCTTCAACCAAGGGTTGTATTACTGAAGGAAGCCTCTCATCAATGGTTTTGATCACTATATCAGTGATTATAGGTGTGATGAGAGGTAGGGCATGTTGAAAGATAGCAGCTATTTTAGGGGGGTCTGATCCTGAGAAATAGTGCCAGAAACAGAGGCTGGTGGCTGAATATGTGGGAGTGGCTCTGTGTTTGGGAGACCTTCAGATGAAGGTGCCATCTGTGGGGTTTGAGAGGCAGATGGTCTTTGATCCTCAGAAGTTTTGGCAAGCAACTCTTTGAGTCTGCTCACCTCCTCTTCCAGGATAGTGTTTTGGGCTAACACATCGTAGAAAAGGCCCAGGTCATCATCAATGGTTACTGAATCACCTGACCTCCTGATGTAATCAGGATGAACATGCACTGAGTGTAGATCAGTTATTGCATGTGCCCCTTTGTCTTGGAACTGGGGACTGCCTGCCTCAGAACTAGGTCTTTCATCAGCAGTTGCCTCTGGTAAGGTCTTAGTACTGGTACCAACTACATCCTGATCATATGCTGAAGCAGGATGAGTGGCAGCCTTACCAGAAGTTCCAATCTCCTTTTCTACACTAGGAAATGAAACATTGTAACCCCTATGCTTTGGGTTATCAGATGCACTTTGATCCTCCCCCTCAATGGTAGAGGTATGCCCAGTTGTAATTGGTATCTGGGAGGGGGTGAGGAGTGCAACTGACTCAGCACTTGTGCAACAATTAATGTAGGACTTTGGGGGGCGGTTGCCTGTGGAGAGTGGATAGAAGCGGATTGCACCCGGGGTGAATGGTGCGCTTCAATGGTAACCCTCTCAAGTGAGACAGGTTCCAGTAGTGTGGTTTCCCCAATAAAGGTTGCAGCAGGATCCTGTTGAGAGGATACCTGTGCGGCTGTGGCTGGTTGAGTCTTGGACACAACTGGGGGGTTATACCAGTATGTGTTTCCTGCGTTTGTGGTACAGGGGCATCCTCAGGGGACTCATCTCCTGAGTAGCCGTTTTTGGCTTTTTGGATTTGGGTTTGGTGGGGACTCTGGTTCTGGAGGTGGTGGTTGTGGGTTCCAACTGCGTGGGTTTTCGCAGTTTGGCAGCTTGTTTCAGTGTGTGGTCAGAGTTGTGCCTGGAGTATACTTCAGGCAATACAGCCGTTGCAGGGACTCCAAGGCCAACGAAAGCTGATTCTCTATTATAGCCATAATGAACCGAGGATATAATATCCAACGGTTAGAAATAGATTTTGAGGCCATATCCTTAAGTTCAAGAAAAATGATTTCAGAGAAGTTTAAGTTCTGTTGCTCAAGGATAGAGAATAGTACCAACTGCCATCTGGTGGACATTTGATCCCAAGAGGATGTCTTAGGAGCTAAACACACATTTACCATGTGAAAGATAAGACGTTCTACATCATGGAAATGATTCTTCAGAATAGTAGAGGCACTAAGGTTTCCCTGATATCCATGGTTGGCAAAGGATAAATCAGTTGTGCCATTTGGATATCCTACAGGAAAAGTGGCATCATCCAAGCTGAGGGTTTGTCGAATGATTTCCGGAGTGATGACCACTTGAAGGTTGTTAACGACCGACCGGAGAGACTCGGTGTTGTTCTCCCCAGTGGTAATGGTAATGTTCGTCCAAAACTGGTGAAGGGATTCGGCATGAATGATGGGATTTAGAAGAAATGCCGTTTTGTAGGGTGACTGGACCATAGGATCAATGGCGTTATCGAACTTTGTCCAGAAAGGCGATTTGGTGAGGTAGGCTACACAGTTATGTCGTGGTTTGAGCTGCATGGTCGCCATTAGTGAGAGAGAAGTTTTGGAGATTTGAACGTTAGGTTTGGAAGGATGAAGTGCTGAAGGCTTAGGTATTGGGTATTTATAGGTACGGTTCATAGAGCAACTGAAAGGTTTAATGTGAGTCATCAGTAGTTTTACAGATTGATGACGTGGCAGAAACCTTCAGAGGTTGAACAGCTGAAGTCTTGGTTTTAGGCATCAGTAGTTATAAAACTACTGAAAACTATGGTTTTGACTTCAGATGTTTGAAAACAACTGAAGACTTGTTTTAGTCATCAGTAGTTGTGAAACTACTGAAGACATGGTTTTGTCATCAGTTGTTGTAAACAGCTGACGACGTGGTGTTAGTCATCAGTAGTTGTGAAACTACTGAAGACATGGTTTTGTCATCAGTTGTTTAGGATGAAGCAGCAGTTTTAGAAACGACTGAAGAGAAAATTATCTCATCAGTAGTTTTCGTCAATTCATAGCTTTCCAGCTGTTTCATACTGTCCTCAACACTTACTCATCAGACTTTTTGCTGTTTTCAGTTGTTTCATAGGACATCAGTACTTATCTGATTTTACTAACATCAGTAGTTATAACTACATCAGTAGTTGTAACTTTATCAGTTGAACAGAATCAGTACTTATATGTGATATGATTACTCATGAGCATCAGTACTTATTTACTGAGATCAGCAGTAGTTATCACTTATTCTAGCTGCAGCATACCAAGCCTTAACACAAGGTTTTGGAAAGTTGAACTATCCAAAGGCTTAGTAAAAATGTCTGCAAGCTCATCAGCACTAGGCACAAACTTAGGATCAATCAGACCTTTTTCAAAACAATCCGGATAAAATGATGTCTGATCTCTATATGTTTGGTCCTAGAGTGCTGGACAGGATTCTTGACAATGCAAAGAGCTGAAGCACTGTCCATTAATAATGGAGTCTTAGTCTGCAATGCCATAATCCAAAAGTTGGTTCTGAAGCCAGAGTACCTGAGAAGTACAACTTGCAGCAGCAATGTACTCTGCTTCAGCAGTGGATGTAGCAACAGATGTTTGTTTCTTACTCTGCCAAGAAATCAAACAGTTGCCTAGGAATTGACATCCACCAGAAGTTGACTTTCGGGTTAACTTACATCCTGCATAGTCACTGTCTGAAAAAGCAACTAATTTGCAAGAGTGTCCAGTGGAATACCATAAACCTAGAGAGTGTGTACCTTGCAAATATCTAAAAATCCTCTTGACTGCAATCAAATGAGTCTCTTTAGGAGCAGCCTGAAATCTAGCACAAACACAAGTTGCAAACATGATATCTGGTCTAGAAGCTGTTAAGTACATAAGGACCCAATCATACATCTGTAAAGTGTTTCATCAACAGCTTTACCTCTCTGATCTGCATCCAGTTGTGTGGTGTTGCACATGGGAGTAGAACAGGGCTTACAGTTTTGTAAATCAAACTTATTCAAAAGATCTTTTGTATATTTGGACTGATGAATAAAGGTTCCATCAGCCTTTTGTTTGATCTGCAAACCTAGAAAGAACTGTAATTCTCCCATTGCACTCATTTCAAACCTCTTTTTCATTAATTGGGTAAAAGCATCACACAACTGGGGATCAGAGGATGCAAAAATAATATCATCAACATAAATTTGAACAAGTAGCTTATGCTGATCCACCTTCTTAATAAACAAAGTTTTATCAATGGAGCCTCTAGTGAAATTATTCTTAGAAGAAAAGTGGAAAGTGTCTCATACCAGGCTCTAGGAGCTTGTTTCAACCCATAAAGAGCCTTATCAAGTTTATACACCCATTCAGGATGTTTATTATCCTCAAAACCTGGTGGTTGACACACATAAACTTCCTCTTTTATTTTACCATATAAAAATGCACTTTTGACATCCATTTGAAAAACTCTAAGATGGTGGAATGCAGCATAAGCTAAGAACAATCTAATTGCCTCTAGTCTGGCTACAGGGGCAAATGTTTCATCATAATCAATACCTTCTTCTTGTGAAAACCCCTGTACAACCAGTCTAGCCTTGTTCTTAACAATAAGCCCATTTTCATCTGTTTTGTTCCTAAATACCCATTTAGTGCCTATTGCACACTTACCTGGGGGTAGAGGAACCAGTTCCCACACTTGCTGCTTCTTGAACTGAAGTAGCTCAAGCTGCATAGCATCCACCCATCCATTATCTCTCAAAGCAAAATGATAGTTCTTTGGCTCTTGCTGACTGATGAAGAGAGCATAGAAGCACAGGTTAGACAATTTGCTTCTAGTTGAGACGCCAGCATTGATACCACCAATGATTTGAGATATAGGGTGATCTTTCAGCTCTTGGTGCACAATAAGATCAGTGCAAGTGTTTGTAGCCGGTTCAGCAGCAGCAGATGTTGATTCAGATTCTTGAAACCAAGTATTGGATGGCAAATCAAATGATGTGGAGGAATCAGAAATCTCATCAGCATTTGTTGTGGATGGAGCTGCGGAAGGTACAGGAACATCAAGTTTAGCAGACTCAGGCAGTTGGTCACTAAACTTGAAAAGGTGAGTACTGACATCATCATCATCTTCAGTACCACCAGGTGGAAGACTTGCTGCAGAGGATGATTTATCCACATGATCTGCAACAGTTGGAGTTTGATAAGGAGCATATTGCAGTATGTCCAGATCAAACAACTCCACAGGGTTTTGTGGAATTTTATCCTTAGGTGATTCATTAAATTTCACATGCAGGGTTTCTTCAACTATTTTTGTTCTGCAGTTGAAGACTCTGTAAGCCTTGCAAGTGGTTGAATAACCAACAAAGTACCCTGCATCCACCTTAGGATCAATTTTGTGGAGTTGATCCTTTGTGTTGAGAATGAAACAAGGACATCCAAAGGCTCTGAAAAATGAAATAAAAGGAGCCAAATGGTGTAGAGCCTCATATGGAGTCTTCATCAACCTTTGATTTACTAAGGCTCTATTCTGCACATAGCAAGCTGTTAACAGCTTCAGCCCAAAAGGTCAGTGGCAGACCAGAGTCAGCCAACATGGACCTTGCAGCTTCAATTAAAGTCCTGTTCTTTCTCTCCACTACTCCATTTTGCTCAGGAGTCCTTGGGATGCTAAACTGCCTTTTGATTCCTTTTGAAAGATAAAATTCATCAAGTGTATGGTTTCTGAATTCAGTACCATTGTCACTCCTATACACTTGACTGATAGGGAATACTGCTTC
Organism: Flaveria trinervia; assembly: GCA_025506515.1. NCBI lineage: Eukaryota > Viridiplantae > Streptophyta > Magnoliopsida > Asterales > Asteraceae > Flaveria > Flaveria trinervia. The sequence goes on along the minus strand of CM046443.1, from coordinate 81,910,800 downwards.
TCAACATACAACACAAAGTTGATAATCTTCTGAGCAACCTCATCTTTTGAATACAGAAAGAAAGTCCATACAAATCTGGAGTAATCATCCACAATTACCAGACAGTATTTTTCTTTGCCATGCTCATCACTCTCACAGGACCAAATAGATCCATATGCAGTAATTGCAAGCAGGCAGTGGACTTAGGCTCTTCAATAGGAGGGAATGAGACTTTGTGTTGTTTTCCTTTTAAACAAGCAGTACAGGTTTCATCACAGTGGAACTCTTTTGTTGGTAAGCCTCTCACTAATCTATTGTGGATCAGCTGATTCATGTTTTTGAAATTAACATGACCCAACCTTCTGTGCCACAGTTTAGATTCCTGAGAAGAGGCTTTGGAAAATAGGCAAGGATAGCCTCTGAGATCTATTTTCTTGGAAAGATCTAAGGCATACACTCTTCCTGTCCTGTTGGCCCTCAGGAGAGTGTGATCATCCAACACCTTATCAATCAAGTTCAGAACTTTAGATGACAGAATCCTGCAGTTCTGACTGGTGAAAAGAGCAGCATGTCCTTTATCACACATTTGACTAACACTCAAGAGATTGTACTTGAGATTTTCCACATGATTAACATCATCAAACTTTATTTCTCCATTGGAGACAAAACCTTTTCCAATGATGTAACCTTTAGCATCATTGCCAAAAGAAACAAACCCCTTCTTTCCTTGAGAGTAGTCATGAAGAAGAGAGTTGTTCCCTGTCATATGCATAGATCCCCCACTGTCTACATACCAGATGCTACTATGGCATGTTGAAGAACCCTGCAATCATAAACACTTAGTTAGTTTTTGAGACCCAAACCTTTTTGGTTTTGGGTCTGTTCATATCATCAGATGGAAACTAACAGACTTGTTGTAAATAACAGCCTGAGGAGTTGGAGACGGTGAAGAAGAGGAATCCTTTGACTTGGATTTTCTTCTCTGTGGTTTTAACACAGGAGCATCTAATTGGTTAACTCTCCCCAATAGATGTTGAACCATCATAACAAGTTGTGTCTGATTTTGTGATAAAGCCTTCAGCTCATCAGACACATTAGTGCTTGAGTTTGATGGATTCCTGTGTTGTACCATCTCTCTTTGAGCAACCTCAGCTGTTACCTGTTTGACCCCTTTCTTTGTGGATTTCCTTTTGGATTTAGGGGTTACAGGTTTTGATGTTGCTGGTACAAATTGATTTCAAACTCAGTTTTCATTTTGTCCATTTTCTCTTTAATGTTTTCATTTTTTGAGTTTGGAGCCCTTTTTATACCAGCAATCATCAGTAAGATGATTGAATAAGCCACATATTTCACATGGCTTTTTCTTCATCTTAAGTTGATCATCTGCTGAAGAAGATGAAACATACTGAAGACTTGTTCTTCAGCAGTTTGCTATCAGTACTAGCAGTTTTCTTTGCTTTAGTACCTGCTTTCTTGATATCTTCTTCAGTAGTTTTCCCACCCTTTTTACTTGCAGTATTCTTTCCTTTAGTGCATGTAGTAGTTTGGGCTTGTTCTCCAGGTGTTATGACATTCCTTTTAGTACTTTCAGTACATTGTAAAATATCACCTGGAGTGATCAACTTTGTGATCATGAGTGTCAGCATTTGAGCCAACAACATCAGCATGTGAGGAATTAATGCTGACTTCTACTTCTGATGGTGCTGTATCAGAAAGTAGATCACATGATGAAGAGGATTGGTTATTGCTTTCACCATCAGATTCTACCTCTACTCTGGGAGTAAAGTCTGTAGGAGGAGCAGTGTGATTATAACCAATGCCAAACTTCACATTGGAAGCAGATTGCTTACTAAGAAGCATTTCAAAACCCTTGCAAGAATTTACCCATCGATCACACTCTACCTGGGTAGTTGCAAGTGTTTCTTTGAGGTCTCTGTACTTCTCTAGAAGTATCTCTTCCCTAGCCTTAACATCAGTGATTTGACATTTAAGTTTGTAGATTTCATCATTCTTATCATTAATCACATACTCAAAATCAGCTTTGCTTTTAAAAATTGTTTGTTCTAGCTCAATGTTCTTGTTAATTAAAGCTACATTTGCTTCTCTAATAGATGCAAATGCGGCTATGCATGTTTCAGAACACAGTTTGGCTTTTGCCTCAGAGGATACCTGTGATACCTGTGGTGTAGAGGCATTGGAGGATGAAGTATCAGCAGACTCCAAAGCCATGAGGGCTAGATTTCCAAAGGGACTGTCACCACCATGTTGACCTGCACCAGAGAACAGTTGTTCATGACCAGACAGATCATCTGGTAAACTGCTCCAGTCAACAACTCCTGGGGTGAAAAAGCTGTGTTGTTGAGGTTGAGTTTGTTGATGAGATTGGGAAGGCTGAGGTTCAGGTAATGCATATGGTTGTTGTGCAATTGGAGCTTGAACCGTATTTGGCTGAGGCATGTAATAGCAGGGAAAATGGTATGACATTTGACCCTGGGGAACAAAATATGCAGGAGATACAGGGTGTGAGTGATGACCAGAACCAGAGGATGTTGCCCTCTGTTTTGTAGACTAGTGCTAGGAAAAGTCACAAAAGGTGCAGAGGATTAGATCCTGTTGATCTACATTCTCTTGCAAAGTGTCCAAGCCTTTGGCATTTGTGACACCTCAACTTACTCTTGTCAAAACCAACTTTGGTTTTGCCAGAGAGTCCAGGGAATTTCCTGCCAGTTCTCTTGTAGAATTTCTGAGATCTGATATTAATCAAGGCCATTTGGCTCAGAATATCCATCTCTTCTAAATCATCATCAGCAATTCCCTTCAGATCATCCATGATGAAGCATAGATTGTCACTATTTCTGCCAGAATGACTGTCAATACCAACAAAAGCGTGATCAGGACTGTTTGAAGAGAAATCAATATGCTCATCATAATTGCTTTCAGATGCAGCATATTCTGACTCATGACCAACCAAGGCAGTGTTCCTTGGTACAAAGTCATCGGTGAGCTTTCCTGATGATGACAGTTTCCTTTTCTGCTCTATCTCTCTTTCAAATGTAAGCAGTTTCCCATGAAGTTGGGTAAGAGATAGTTTATCCAGATTTGCACTGGAGCGTAGAACAATAGTATATGTGTCCCATCTCTCAGGCAGTGATCTGAGGAATCTGTTATTCATCTGGCTATTGGTATTCATGTTTGACCATCTTTAGCTCAGAGATCAAACAAGAAAAACGCTCAAACTGTTGAGTCAGTGTCTCACCTTCTTATGAGAGAATGTTTCATATTGTTGGGCAAGAATTTCTCTATTGTTGCTAAGACCTCATCAGTTCCACCAAATTGTTCCTTCAGTGCATTCCAGAGGTCATGAGCAGTTTCATGATGCATAAGCCCTGAATAAATTTCATTAGGCAGTGCCATGGCCAGAATTCCATGGGCTTTTGCATCAATCTCAAACAGTTTCGATCTTCATCTGAGTATTGCTCCTTCTTCTTCGAAACCATTTGATTGGTTTCGGATTGTTCACCATAGGCTTATGTGGACCATGTACCACTGATGTCCAACAACCTGAACTGTTAACAGACAGGTGATGAAGCATTCTTCGTTGCCATATGTTATACTCAGTCCTAACCAGCATCGGAGGCTTGGTTGAGGAACCGGTATTGTGAGGGTCATTAAAAGGAGTAGTCATTCTCAGAATCAACCAAAATCAATTAAGTTTTAATCGGTTTAGAACAAAACACAACAGACCAATTTGAACCAAGAGAGCACAGAGAGCAATAAAACGAAAGCGAAAGAAAATCAATAATCTATAACCGGTTCTTGCAAATAAGCTAATTCAATCAAATGCAGATATCGATTAGCATTTCAATGATCAATTGTTAGATCGATCAATGATTAACCTGCTCTGATACCAATTGTTAGGATCAGCAATCTACGTTTGATTGATTAGAGATTATTACAGCGGAAGTTTAACAAAAGATTTAGCCAATTCACAAGATAATAATGGATATTCAACGCAAGAGCAAATGGTTATAGAAGAAATTCTGCGAATCAAGGATTTCATTCAAAACGCGCTTTCGTGTTGGCAAAATGTCACACTTACAATCAGGTCAATCATCCGTTATATAGGAATGTCGTGGTGGAACATTCCTTATATAGGAGATGTGACATCTGCTGATGTCACTCGATAGTGACATCTAACAGAATTATTTAAACAACTGAAACACAACTACTGAAGATGTCAAAACAGCTGACATCTTCTTACAAAAATACTAAGTGTTATCAGTTACTACAACTACTGAAAAGAAACTACTGAAACTACAACGACTAAAGAACATGCTCTTCAGTCGTATTACAAATACTGAAACAAAAAGAAAACTACTGAAAGGAAACCATCACAACAACTGAAGAATGCTTCTTCAGCTGTTGTAACAAACTCTGAAGGCTTCAGTACTAGTACTTGAACGTCAGCTGTTGTCATCAGCTGATGTCTTCAGCTAATGTCTTCAGCTGTTGTCTTCAACTGATGTGTTCAGCTGTTGTCTTCAGCTGATGTCTTCAGCTGTTCACTTCAGTTGATGTCTTCAGTCGTTGTCTTCAGTACTTTAGTTCTTCAGCTGTTCACCTTCAGACTTATGAACCAGCTGATCAAGTCTTCAGCAGTTGTTGTGATGTCTGTGGGACTTAGAGATTTTTCTGATCCGGCTCATTGGTTCTTTTGGTCCAACACTCTTCCGAGAAGAAAATTTTCCTTGGAGGAATTTTGCTTCGGAAGATATATATGACATCTTCCGAGGGTTAATTCCTCTTCGGAAGAATTTATACTCAGAAGAACTTTAAAAGGACTTTTTGTAACAAGGCTTATATGTTTTAACAAAAGACTTTATACATTTTAAAAAGGTTCTCAAATAAGAGAGACTAATCAATATTTATCATCCAATAGTTGTAATGAGATACTTAAATCTTTATTCATCAAAGGCCTTGGTGAAAAAATCAACATATTGTTCATTTGAGTAAACTTTGATTAGTTAATCAGATTTTTTTTCATGAATATCTCTAATGAAATGATACCTAATATCAATGTGTTTTGTCATGGAGTGCTTCACTGGATTTTCAGTTATGGAGATAGCATTGTTGTTGTCAATGTGGATGGGAGTACTCATGAAGTTGAATATGTAGTCTATCATCTGGTTCTGAATCCACAACAGCTAAGCACAACAACTAGCAGCAGCAATGTATTTAGCTTCAGCAGTAGATGTTGAGACACGGGATTCCTTCTTGCATTGCCATGAGATAATCCTTCCACCAAGAAATTGACATGCTCCTAATGTGGATTTCTTGTTGATATTGCAGCCACCATAATCAATATCTGAATAGCCATAAATATTGAAATTGTTGTTCCTTGGATACCAGAGACTTAGTTTTGGTGCTCCTTT